>QNUK01000002.1:0-600000 GCA_013621035.1 Clarias magur | reverse complement strand
GACTAATTTTTTGAAGTGTGGCAGAGTGGCAAAGCATCAGAGATAGTTGCAATCTTAAGAGGTAAAGTGATTCAAGAACTTGGAAGAGCTTTACAAAAAGTTGTGTGAGGCTGCAGTCAGTGCATCCAGTGCTACCACACACAGATGTCTTTAGGAAATGACGTCTTTACAACTGTTGCATTCCTAGGACTAAGCCACTTCTGAACCACAAACACTGTCAGAAGCTTCTTATATGGGCTAAGGAGAAAAAAAAAACTGGACTGTGGCTCAGTGGTCCAAAGTCCGCTTCTCAGTTGAATGTAAATCTTGCATTTAATTTCAAAATCAAGATCCGAGAGTTTGGAGGAAGAATGGGGAGGCACAGAATCCAAGTTGCTTGTCTTCCAGGATGAAGTTTTCACAGTTAGTGATGATTTTGATTTGCCATGCCATCTGCTAGTGTTGCTCCACTGTTTTATTAAATCTAAAATCAAAGCAGCCATCTACCAGGAGATTTTAGAGCACTTTGTGCTTCTGTCTGCTGACAAGGTTTATGGAGATACCAATTTCCTTTTGTAGCCAGACTTGCCACCTGTTCACACTGCCAAAACTACCACTAACTGGTTTGCTGACCATGCTATTACTGTGGTTGATTGGCCAGACAGCTTGCCTGGTCTGATCGGGAGGGAGATGAGAAAAACGTGGCCGAAGAATATACAGTAGATGTTTTGACCTGGGATTCAATAACACCTCAGCAGTGCCACAGGCTGATCACCTTTATGCCATGCTTCACTGATACAGTAATTCATGTTTAAAGAGCCCTGACCAATCCTTAAATTTACTACTATTAAAAGTAGGACAACACACTTGTGGCATTAAAACAGCTCAACAGCTATATATACATGTATAACCACACCATTATAACAATAAAACATTATATATTGGGCCTTGTACCCCTTAAACAATTCTGACCCCTTGAGGCATGATTCCACCTTTGAAAGTGTGTTATGGCCACAAAGACATTACATTAGCAGCAGGTACTTTAACTGCAGTGGGGTCTTCATGGATTGGACTTGTTTGTCCAGCACATCCAATGGTTGCTCGATCAACAACCTTGATCATAGTGAGCATTAACTTTTTTTTGCAGTTTGTGCTACATTAATTTTTCTGTGGGACTGGACCAGACAGTCTAGCCTTTGCTCTCCACAGGTGTAAATGAGCGTTAGGTGCCCATGATCCTATCACCAGCTTAGATTAGATTAGATTAGATTCAACTTAATTGTCATTGCACATAGTTACAAGGCAACGAAATGCAGTTAGCATCTAACCAGAAGTGCAAGTTAGCAGTGCAATATAAACATATATACAGATCTATAAAACTTGTATGATAAAAGTAAGGTCTATGTATAAATTGTATTACAGAAAGAATATATATGTACACACACATGAATATACAGTGTAAAGTGAGCATAGATGGATAAATGAATGTAAATGAATGTAAAGAATAATTGTAAATCTACAGATATGTCTAATTATAAATATGTGAAATAGATATACAGAAACTATATATAGGTGAATTTACATTATGTGCAATAGTATGAATATACATATGAATAAATATGAGTCATTTAGCAGCTGGATGGAAATGCAGAGTATACCTACAGTATACACCCATATCTACATATATGAATATACATATATTAGTATACAGTCCATGTGCAGACTGTACAAATGAATGAACAGGAAGTATTTACAGAGGTATTAAACAGGAATGTTGGGTTATCAGTGATAGTGGTACCGAAACTGATAACCAATGTTATGCCGGATCAGTGTATATTCATAAACATGGATGAATTTTTTGTGTACCTTTCCATTAAAGAAAGAATAATTCACAATGGGTGAACTTGAAACTGACAAAATAATCTATAATACATAGTAATATGATGAACACTCGTTATTGAAAATAAGACATTGCTTTTGAATTGTAATTCAACAGAGAAAAAAAAAGCGCAAAATAACGAAATTGGCCAGAACAAAAATGAGGAGGCCCATAACCTTATATTCTGCTGCATAACAATTTGAGGCAATCACTGCAATCAAGTGAGTTTTTTAGCTCTCAGTGAGACTTCTGCAACTACAGAACTTGTATCAACAAGTAGATTGTTCCAGTCATTGTAGGCAAGCTGCTCCAGCTATCTCAGGTCTGTGAGAAACACACTGCATGATTAAGTTCTTTCCACAGATATTTCAATAGAATTTAGATCAGGACTCATAAATGGCTGCTTCATAATAGTCCAATTGGGTGGTTTTAGCTGTGTGTTTTGAGTTATTATGCTGTTAGAGGACCCATGACCTACGACTGAGACATGCATTCTGACACTTGACAGTACGCTTCACTCCATAATGGCTTGTTAATCTTGAGATTTTGTTGTGCCCTGTACAAATTTAAGATACACTGCGCCAGATACAGAAAAACAGCCCCAGAACATAAGCAAGCCTCCTCCATGTTTCATGGTAGTTCTTTTCTTCGAAAGCTTCATTTTGGCATCTGTGAATGCATGTTTGATATTACTGTAACATCAACCATGCATTCATGGTAAATAAAATATGTCAACATTATACCAATATATAAAAGTCCAATGTGAGCTAGAAACATAGCAACACAGGTTAGCAAACAAACCAACCTATTTTATTTATCGTGAATGCATAGCCCCAGTTTTGTTTAATCTTTCCAAGGGTCATTCATTCTTCTAGAAGCATTTCTTGTTATTTTTGGCAAATTCCAATCTGACTTTTTTATGAGTTGCTTTAAACAGGGGAGTCCTTGTGGGTCATTTTCCATTGCCAAGTCAACATTTGCTTAAACAGCGATGAATAGTGCGATTCGACAACGATGTAACTTGACCTTGATTATCTTTAACAGTTGTTGTGGGAACTTTAGAACTTGTCTTTGGCACTTTGGTTACCATTCATAAATATTATAGTATTTAATATCGTTTCTCCTTCTGCAGCCATATTCAGGGAGGTTGGCTACAGCCCCCTGAACCCTAAACTTTTTAAATAATATTTGCAACTATATATTAATATGAATATTAAGCTGCTTGGACATAGACTAATAGTACTTGCCTTTAAGTTGCTTGTTGAATGTTGTTGCTGATCTCCTCACACTGAACAACTCACCTTTGCTTTCTGTGGGCCAAGTTTACCAAACAGCAGGGTGACTACTTTTTATTTCGTAAATTTCATTTCGTAAATTGGCTGACTAATTGATTGCAGACATCTGTGATGCTAATTATAGGACACATTTTAGTCCAAGATGTCTACTCTAGTAAAACAATGTATTAATCTGCTGCGGGGTCCCAACTAATTCATTCAGGTTCTTTTATAATAATTATTATTATTACTAGGAGGAGGTATCAGACAGTTTTGAGACTAGTTCTGGAACAGATGCATGCACAGTAACAAGGAGCACCTTCTTTCATAAGTCCATGTGCCAAAAGACATTGACCTGTGTACATTGGGAGCTGTGCAACAGGTGTTATTCTGATGTGCGTTAGCACGTGTATTATTTCATCATGGACAGCAAGTTAGACAAAAGGGGCGAACAAGAAATTCTACATGAAACATCATTACCAGTGACTTCCCTGAGACGAAGCAACAGTCTCCACAGTGGAAGAGCCCATTATAAAAGGCAAGGCAGAACCACAGCTCGACCAAGTGTATGCTCATCGCCTCTTTTGACATTCGCAGCGTTGTGCATCAAGAGTACGGCTCCAGGGGACAGACTGTACTTGCAACCTTAATCAATCAAGCTAAATTTTATGGCATCTGAAGGAGGAAATAAGGCGAAAACAGAGCTTGGAAACAGAGCTAATCTCGAAACTTTTTTGACACTGCCTTGTGTTATGTTACAGTAAATCAGGATTCAAAAGCAATGTCTAATTTTCTTTAGTCAATGCTATTTTAATTATAAAAAATAGCATTTATTTGCAAGACAACAAACAACAAAAATAACAAAATAACAAATATATATAACGATATACAGTGGCACCTCGGATTGCGAGTAACATTGTTTACGAGTGTTCCGCAAACTGAGCAAAGATTTTTAATACATTTTTAATCGGAAACCGAGCAAGTATTAGTTTACGAGCGCCGGGTATCATTTATCACTCATGCTACTCTTATTTTGATACCGAGCGGCAAGTGATCACAACTGAGCCAATGATTTTTCTCTCTCTTGCGCTGCAAGGAATTATGGGTGATCGTCTCCCCTGCTGTGTCCCCTGTGTCAAAATAAGAGTCCCCTGCTGCGTCTTAGTGCTCGTCTCTTATAATCAACATCTCCCTCTCCTGTTTGCGCGCGTAATTTGACACTATACCCCACACACACAGACACACACACACACACACACTCCCCGGCGCTTTACTTACACAGAAAACTCAGCTCTGACACGATTATTTTCAAAGGTAAGGTGCTGGTTCATTTGTTATTTTATATTTTTTACTTTACAGCAGTGATTCTGTTAGTCTGCTCACGCGAGTATCATTAGAGAGATTTCTTTTTTTCCGTTAAAACTGTGTCTGCGTTGTGTATGTTAGTTGTGAAACTTAAAAAGCGAGGTGTGGGAGGGAGTTTTACTGTTTAAGATGAGGCGAGGGGCTAATTCCACACACATACAAATACACGGCGCCTGCGGGCACAAAAGGAAACACTTAACTGTCTGGTCTTATTTTTACTTTTTTTAATGTTAAGTGCAGGTTAATTTGTTTTATTTTTACTTTATATGATGTATTATTTATTTATTTATTTGTATTTATTGTTTTGGGCTGTAGAACGAATAATTTGAGTTTTCATTATTTCTTATGGCAAAATTAAATCTGGTTTACGAGTATTTTGGAATACGAGCCCACTTCCGGAACGAATTATGCTCGTAATCCAAGGTTCCACTGTATGAATGTCCAATGTGAGCTATAAACATAGAAACTCAGTTACCTATTTCACTGCATACAGAATACTATACTTATAAATAATGACATTGCTGCATACCTTTGTCTTTTCCCTCTTTCTCCATTTCTTTTCTCTTTTTCCTAAACTGGACATCTAATAACATTGAACTTTTATTATTATTATTATTATTATTATTAGATTCTGGTACTGTAGACTGGTTATATATTATTGTTTATGATTTCACACAATAGAGAAAAATTAAATATGCCTGTGAAGCTGTACAGCATATATTTACAGTATTATGAATTGTCAGTCGTTTATTTGGTAGCATATGATAGTGTGATTAAAGTGACTAAGTGCATTGATGTACAAAGTTAGATGGACCTTTTTTCTTTGCTCTCCGTTTGCTATTCCTGTGGGGAAACCTAAGGTAATTTCCCCTTAGCCACTTCCGTATGTCGTACAACTGAGTGGGAGTTCTTGCCAGCCAGTTCCCTGCCTCTCACAATCTAGAATCAGGGCATCAAGAAGTGTTAATTGACCCACACAGTGACATGAATAATGCGACTTGCAAATGGTCTGAATATTAATTTTTCCTCTTGTGCTCTGTGCCACCGCCTGGCAAGACACCTCCTTGGGACCCTGCCCATGTTGCCCATATCTAACGCCTCCACTGCTTAAACATCCCAGCATCCAATATTTTCCTAACCAAGTGAAATGTGTTTCAAATAAGTTTATTGTGAAAATTACCCCCACTCTCTCACTCTTCAATCCTTTTTTGTGCAGCTACGTCTGGAAGCTGAGCATGAAGCCGAGTGCCAGGCCTTGAAGCGCCAGTTGCAGCAGGAGATGGAGCTCCTGGATGCCTACCAAAACAAGACGAAGGCGCAGGCTGAGGCCCAGCATGAGAGAGACATGCAGAAGTTGGAGCAGAAAGCATCCTTGCGTAGGGCTCACCTGGAACAGAAAGTGAGTCTTGTAACTTTACACTAAAACGCATACACCAGTTAGCCATGAAAATAAGAATAATATTGGTCACACATACATGTACCATTCTAATCTACAGTATGGTGTGACTATTTTAGTCTTAGGCCTACCACAGTTAAAACTGGCAATTTCAAAATTTCAAGTTTTTGTGAGTATATCAAATGCCAGCAGTGAAGACAGATTTAGTGCTTTTCATTTGTCTTTAAAACAAATGCAAATATTAATCCACTACGTTCGAATTGTAGATTGAAGAGGAACTGGCTGCACTTCAAAAAGAACGGACTGAGAAAGTCAAAAATCTATTTGAGCGCCAAGAGAGAGAGCTAGAGACCTTTGATGTGGAGAGCTCACGACTGGGTTTTGGAAGCTTGGCCTCATTTGACTTTCCCAAGGAAGATGACAGATGATCAAACCCAGGCTGGCAGGCCCATTTGATGCTGATGTCTCTGGATATGCTGTGCCTGTAATGTCCCTTACTATTGGATTTACCAAGATCACCTTTACAGTGACCATGCTGGATCTGTCTTTTAAAACTTTATTTACTGGCTGGGGAAACGTCTGAAATTGGAATGGAACCTGCAGCTGACACAAGTAACTTAACGGAGCTCAGAAAGCAAAAGAGTTAAGTCTAGAAGAACAGCCCTTTTCTCCATGCCGTCAACCCACTTTTGGTATTAAAATCAGTAATTCAGGATATTTTAGTACGAGTAAGCACTTTGATATGTTAAAGAATGAACCCAACCTGTAAAGTGAACATATTGTGTGAAAATGCCTTTGGTGTTATCAGAGGACATTGCGACTGTAGAATGTGTCCTTCGTCTTCACCGTGGCTATTAGCTGTTTTTGTCTTTGTTTATCACAGCGAATGTGAATACTGTTGGCAAAAGCTGTATTCGAAGGCAGGTTTTGAAACAGTGTGAGATTTTAAAATATAGTGACTATATTGAGAGCATTCAGTTACTTTCATATTGTGGTAGAACACACCTCTTTTTTTAAAGGGAAAAAAAGGCACTATAATTTAATTGTTGTTCAGTATCCTAAATTAATTGGCATCAATTTTTTATTCCAACAAATCAATGCAGTCAGATTCCTTCCTGGTATTATTGCATGCACTTTAAAAGACAAATTCAGGTTGTGAAGTGGAGCATGGATCTGTCAGAGATTTTAGCTGTCTGTAAATAAAAGTGGTCCATAGCAGTTTTGTTTCATGGCTATTGATACTGAACATAAGCTTTATCTTTGATATGAAAGATTGCCAAATTGCCAAATGCCTTTAAGTTATGTTATGAATGTTTTAATTTCCTTTCTTTTGCCCAGGTGACATCATAGTTTGTTAAATTGTGATTCATTCAGTGTGGCGTTATCAATGCTCTTGTACAGGCAAAAAATGGTGCAATTTGTGTTGTAAAAATTTTATATAAATATTTGTATATGATAATCTAAATAGGGGTTTACACATGTATTGGTCAGTCTTTGCCAAAATAAATATGGGACAATTCAGTGATACAATGGAAGGCAAACTATTTTTGTAAGTAAAACAGGGAGAATTACCAGTTTCACTTGTAATGTGACAACAAAATCTGCTATGGTTCTTTTTTGGCAATTCATTGTTAGTTGGTGTTGAGAAACAACCGTAAAATGCTAATCAGTCTTTAGGATTAAAGTCTTATTGACTAATTCTTGCAGAGTAAAAAGCATTATGTGTGGCCAGGGCAATTAATATCGTTTTTTAGCCCTAAACATTAAGACAAAACTAAACTAAAGCATTATTTGTGGCACACTATGCATACCTGGCACATAACATTGTGGAATTCAAGCTAAGGGATGCCATTCAGTTTCATATTTTGTGACTGTCATTACAGGCCTGTTTTCAAACAAAGCCATTGTTGAAACTGCCATTGCACAAGTGAAATTACATTTTAATGAATAAACTGAATGAAGTTTTTTGTTGCCTATTGATATGTGATGAAAACTTTGCTTTTTAATTTCAAGCTATATAGAGATTACTGAGAAGTCATGAAAGGGCAATAAATTAGTATTTATTCATTCAGCACTTACAGTGTTCATAACAGTATATTACTGGTAATGTACATGAATAGAGTTATGGTGCATACAAAAGAATATTAGAGATAAAGAAATAATCACTGGATTAGCAAAAGAAGAATGTGTTTTTAGCTACAAATTCTGATATACAGTAGTAATATAAAATGTAACATCTAATGGTGCATAGTTTACTGCTCATTAAATTCTAGCTAGAAATATCAATATGAGCTTACATGCTCTGTTTGCAGCTGCCCTAACATTACTGAGTTCTCTATTGTGAATAATGTTATATATTTTTAACACCGGTTAATGATGACTATGGGAAATATGTTATTCACAAAAATACACTCAATTAATTTGATCTTAATTGAGTAATGCCTGCAAGGCTATTTTGGTATGTGCACAACAATAACAAAGCTTACAAAAATAAAATCTGTTAACTTTATGTAACCGCCTGGGATGAGTATTCATTTATCAGATCTGTTCTGTCTCTTATAAACTGTCACATTTTAAAATATAAAATGCTATCATAAGATCAGAACCCAAAACATATTGGGGTGTTACCAAATTAACACACAAATAAGACAAACGGCCAATTAAACTACCCAAATGTGTATAACATAGCGGTTGGGTTTCCCCAAAACAATCCCAAGAAAACGTAAAATTTTTTGCTTTTATTATTTCATATTAGCAAAGATTGCATAGTCCATGCCAACAAGTATAACAGAATAAATATGATCAATATAATACTGCATACATTTTACATACAACAAACCTGCAAGACTTTGAAGCACAAGCTTTAATATATTATGAATAAATTATAAATACAGCATCAAAATATTCATTGATTAATTCAGTGGTAGAGAAAGACCCAAAATGTCTGTTATTTTGGTATGCCTAAACCTTGTCAACACTATTTATTTATTTTGATTGATTGATTGATTGATTGATTGCTGGTAGCTTCTCTGTGCCAACATAAAAAGTGTTTGTTTAAAAAGAACTCATTAGATTGACCAACACATTAAAATGGGAATGACCTATGAGCTCAGTGCAGATCTGAAAGGGATTTTTTTTTCAGGTCAGGTCAGGTCAGGCATGTCTCTTAGAGCCATTTCTGAGCTTCAAGGTCAGTTCAAACAATTTTATGCCTTAAGCCTAAGTTATTAGGAGGTGCAGCCACTTTAAAAAGGTCTTAAAAATTACCCAAACTGTTACAATCACCAAAGAGGAAATTGGTTCGGATGGTTAGGAACAGGAACAACCTAGGAACCACCAAGACACAGGCCTTCCATGGACTGGCAGCTGATGGAACACATGGGTCACTGTCTACATTAAAGGAACTTTTTTGTTTGTTTGTTTTCCTTATCTACAATGGAAAACAATTATCAGACTGTTTTTGGACTTGGGGCTCACTGGGCCTGCTGGGTCATGTCCCTATACCAAGTAGGACACAATGCCAACATCAACAGGGCTATCTATGCTGCCAGGAGGAGGGATGGACAATGTGAAAACATAACACTTTCACAAAGTAATGGTGGAAGCATGAAAACGGCATGGAACTGCTGGATAGAATTATGGATCGAAACTAAAGCATAGAACCTGAATCACACTGCAAGAAATTATAAATATAGAGAATCATGTACAAGTCTAAAGTTCTACTTCTAATTATAATAGCCTTCACAAAAAGAATGTATACAAAAAATACAAAATGAAGTTGACAAAAGAATAGAGGTTTTATATTATGAAGTATATTCAAATGAAATAATTATTTTCATGTTCATTATAAAAACTTAGGTTTGGGCCTGCTGGTGATTGTTGTTTTTCATTGTACAGTTTTTTAGAGCTACTATTATAATGGCATGTTCTGCCTTTCTAATAATTTGTCCTATTAATTTGCACGTGTGAGCAGTATTCAGTTTAGACTGGCTTACGTTTCATACCTCATGTGCAGCAAAACACTACCAAAAGCTGTCAAATGGAGTTTCTCAACACCAAACTCATCAAACTGCTTCTTTATGGGCCTTGTATTATGTACAACCACCTTGGGACAGGAAAGGACCTTCCACAAACGTTTGCCACAAAATTGGTAGCATAAAACTGTATAACACGCTGTTGTATATTGTAGCATTTACATTACATTTTGATGAAACTTGGAGGCTGACTAATAGGCCTGATTCATGTTTTTCAACAGGCCTGCTACTTTTTCAGGCCCGATGCCTTTTCCAGTGGCAGGTTGGCTAATACTAATTTTATACTCATTAGTATTTACATGCGTTTAAATGTAATTGGTTGATTCTGAACACTGCCACATTCCCAAATATAAAAAGGTGTGCACACTTTTACAAGCTGGATATTGAAAGTTTTTAGTTTTCTTTTTTAACCTTTCTAACCGTTTTACTGGCATTTGAATTGTGTAAGCTACAATTTCACAATAAAGGTGAAAATGGCTCTGACATGGTTTAACTTTTTTTTTTTTTTTTTCTTACATAACAAAACCTTATATTTTATTATGGCCGTGTTTTCTATCCACTGTATTAGAGTGTAAACTAGGAATATATGGAATCACTGCAGCTAAGCACATCTGCTGCTTTAGGTCCCTGCGCAATCTGTCCTGCGCATGTATTTTCTCAGCTGTAATTAGCAACGCTTCCTGACTGACCATGTTATAATTTGCTAGCTGACTGACAGTGTCTAATCCACTGTGTTAATCTAAATGATGTAAGTAGCTAATGTATGGTACCAGTTCAAATAACCTGGTAAACATTAATCAAATGTACAACAATGCATCTTGAAGGAAAATTACTACTCTATCTATCTAAATTAGCGAAGTAAATCTCCCCCCACCCCCCACCCCACCACCCCTACACACACACACACACACACACACACACACCGCACTCATAATGACTTTCAGCTTGTTTTCCTTGGTCTATGCCTTTGTAGATCCCCGATGTGCTCGGGGCCTTGATGTGACGCATTGTAGTTGGCTGCAATATACAACAATTCTTATTCAAATTGACTCACCACAGCTTGACTATCAATTGTAAAAAATAAATAAATAAATAAATAAAAATTGAAAATAAGTCACCGTTTGAATTAATGCTGCAACTCTAATGTTGGCTGGCCTGACAATACTAACTATGGTGTGAAGTTGTGAGACCTGTGACAACTAACCTGTGTACTATGCATGTTATCAGAGCATTACCATAGGGAGCACATCAGAGAATTCAATCAGACAATTTTTCATGATATAAAAATATAAGATGACCGTTACTGTAGTTCCCATGTGGACATTTAAATTTAAAGACACATCATACAGGTGAGTGTAACTGCAGACCTGGTTAAACAACGTCTGCTCGATGGTCTCTGCCATTTCTGATTTCACATTATTTTCTGACAACATGCACAAGCTATGCACCAAATAAACACATTTTACACAAGGCAGTCATCGTTGCACATATGCATAACAAGTATATTCCCCCCTTCAGCCGTAGCCTTAGTGTGTCTCTAGTTTCTGTGGAATTATTATGTGGCGCAGAACCCCAAGTCTGGTTCCTTCTGACTTTGTTCAGTTGTTCGGGCTTGCTAGTTATAATATCAGTAGAGCAAACTAACTTAGACATAAAAAATGGGCAAAACACTGGAAAACAAAATACACAGCACAGAACTGACCGCTGAGGGTCTGTTTAAACAGTTAACTGGAACACAAAACAAGGCTTTTCTTCAGACCTTTTAAGAGCTGCATTGTGTAAAATGTGCAATAACTTCATAAACCACATACTTTAGTTTATCATTATAAAATGGTTGGAGGTAATAAATTCGATTTCTAAAAATGAACACTACAGTATTCTCAGTCAATTAAAAAAGAACGTTTGTTTTTTGTCCCCGAAGTCAGCCACTAGAGGGCCTCAGAGACATTTGGCTTCACTTTTAAAGTTACTATGGCAACTCATAGGTATACAGTATATATCCATTGGTCTTCACTAGAATGTATGAATACCACATGGAGTGCCCTTCATAAATATTAAACAGCTTTCGCTGCTGCCTTATGTTTTGGAAATTCACTTGCCTGCTGTACTCTAACTGCTGGATTGATATCTCGTCTCCCCTCTATATGCTGTTGCATAATACATCATGTACAAAGCAGAAATAAAGAAACTGCCAAAGAGGATGGAGCAGCTAAATGCTTACTTATTGTGTTGTTTTTGTGTTTTATAAGTTGTGCTTCACTACAAAATTAGTCGAAAACAAGCCTTTGAGACACTAACACTAAAACATTTTAAATAAAAACTGTCTTGCTTTTCATTTGCTTTTTCAAAAGTGTATTTTGGAGTTGATCATGGAAATGGGACAAACACACATGGTATTGGTTAGCTGGAGCTGGTGGCTTGTCTAGACATCATTATGATTGTGCCAAAGAAGTCAAAGATAGTACAAATGTGTGTGTTGAACTTACAATACCCATTAAATTCATAGTTCCATAAGAAACAAATACTGCTGTCAGTGGGGGGAACACTGGGGAGAAACTGGACATAATATGGGGTTTTGTCAAATATCACTGATGAAAGATTTAGCAAAAATCACAATAATTATGACTACAAAAGTGCTATTATGACAGAAGAGGATAGTCTCAAGGGGGTTGTCCGCCATGCTGACAATGCCTTGGTCTGGCAATGAGGAAAATATAAGAGAGTATGAAGGTGAACAAACTGAGGAGCTATTTTTGAATGGTTAACCAGCCTCAAATGTTCATCCTGCAACTTGCCAGGAAAGGCAAGTCTGTGAGATTTCCTGTCCCAAAAAAAAAAAGCTGCTAGCTCTGGGGAGAAGCAGGTGAAAGATTTTCAAGGGATGAAAGACGTGTTGTTTTCCGTTCTGGTGTTAGGCAAGTATCATTCAAATAGAGACTGCAAAGTGTCAGTAAATGTATTGTCTTTAAAGTGCTTTAAAGTGGCGCAGTAATGGCAGGCAGAGTGGAAGTAGAACTGGAAGTAATGGAATTTTCCTTAACTGTAACTCTCCTTCTCTTCTGCTCTGTCCCCTCTCCTCTTTCTCTCTCTCCCTCTCTCTCTCACACACACAATCCCTGTCTCTCTCTATCGAGCTCCTGAGCTGCCAGTGATCCACACCCCCTCTGCCCTCTGGACCAGTCTGAAACGTCCTGGTGGCCTGCCTCTGGTTGGAGATCTCATCACATGGAGGCCCCGTGTTGTCTGCTTGGGATGCGTGTGGAGACTGGGGACAGGTCCACTTAGACGTTCCTGGCCTTGGCTGATGCAGACAGCTGTTCTCTGAAGACGTGCGTCTGCAGTCGCTCAATAGTTCAGGACTGGAATTTCCTCCAGTTTACCTGAGTCTCTAATGACAAACTGGACCCCATATTAACTTAAAGACATTATCTTTTATATTGAGCTTCCAGCCACCCAACACAGTATGACTGCAAAACAATCCCTGCTATCCGTTATCACCCAAATGAGGATGGGTTCCTGTTGAGTTCCCTAATTTTCTTTTGATTCTGTAAAGCTGCGTTGTGACAATGATCATTATTTAAAGCACTAATTGAGTTGAATTGAATTGAATTGAATATCAATTCATGAATTGATATTCCATGCACATTAAATTTTGGAAACCACCTTGTGCATAATTGTGCACCTAGCATAGCATAAGTTTTTATCTACAGGTGCAACATGGTGACATGGCGAACAGCCACAAAAAGCCTCAGAATGAAAGTGAAATTGCTATATCATTTTTATAGTGTTTTTCAATCATATTGCCCGTCAATGGGCGAAGAGTTCACTACAATCAAGCATTATTTTCTGCCTGTCTGTTGTTTATAGTTGTCAATCTTTTGATAATCTGCAGACAGTTGACTGTCAGTTATTAATTATCTTTCATGGCCTTCAGCTTGTTCAATCGTCATTTGTTAATATTTCTGTCTGCAGTCTTCTTCTTTTCGGCGGCGTGAAGCTGTTGCGTTAGCGACATTGTCGTCTGCTTGCTGAATTTCGTACAAATACTTTGGTACCGTAGGTAAGTATTTTTTTTTTAGTGTATCCTCTTTACTTGAGTATTTTCTTTATGTGATACTTTTTACTTCTACTCACTATTTTTTTGATGAAAAGCCTTTACCTTTACTCCAAAATGGTTGACAGTTACCTGAGCAACAGATCCCTCCCACTATGGATTATTCTAGCTTCCTTTTCAAGCATCTCAAATGGGCACACTTGTTAAGGTAAGATTATTGATGAAGAGAGAGAATTGATCAAGGTACTGTAAATAGCCAACAGACTGAGCGAAAGAGTTGTAAATTTCTTAGATGTTTGGTTTGTGCTTCATGCAAATAACATAATTTTTGTAAGAAGTTTATAAAGTTTTGGCATGTGTTTCTGTATGCTTGCAGTATTTTGATGTTTAATTGCAAAGATTACTTGCATTATACAGCATTTGCATTATCCAGTACTTGCATTATTCTTTATACTGTATAATAGCAATAGTGGCAACCACTATAGCAATTTTAACTACCAAAGTAATTAAAAATGATAACAATCTGCAAACCATTTGTTTAATTAATGTCACATCTTATCCAGGGCCTCTTTTCCATTAGCTTTAGTAACATAATAATTTTTTATTTATGATTTATCTTAGTTTTTTTTTTTTTATCTGACTTTAGGAAAAAACACAAAGCTTATTTCAGTTTTTTTTTTACCCAAGAACTTTCATGATATATTGCCAACCACTACATTAATGTCTATTAAAAGCTGAAATAATATGAATCCAGTCTTAATTTTTAGCTACTGAAGCGCCATGATGTCTATACAGAATTTCAGGAAGTCCATCACTCACTCTTCTTTTTTTTCTTCAGAGCAAGTAGTTCTTATCTGGAGTAAATGAGAAGACTACAGCCAGAATGCATAAACATGAATACCATGTCCACAGGATGGACAATAAAAAAAATCTTAAAGAGCAAAATAGTAAAAACAATACAGAGGAAATACGTAAAGGCAATAACAAATAAGTAAAAGTCAGAAAGTTAGAACATACAGACAGAGCTACTGGACGGACTGCTACTCGCTTCCCCCCAACAGACTTGCTGACCAGCAATGCTTGACTGGGATACAAAAAAAGAAATAAAGAATCAGCCACCCTGGCATTTTTGGTGCCAGTGACACATCATTACAATCCAGAGTTGTGAGCTTTCAACTTTCAATGAATTTGCTTTGACACACGACTCTGAGATCCACCAGCTATTCAGCAGTGACCTCATGGAGGGTCACAATGATCGTCGTCTGGACAACTTTCAAGTCTGCAGTCTTCCCCATGATTGTGGTTGCTTGGACTGAACTAAAACAAGACATGCACATATTTATACTGTATGTACTGTACACAAACTCTCAATGAAACATTCTAATATGTTTTGGAATGGTGGTCAGGAATTGTAAATTATGCATGGCACAAGTGGTTTTCCAATAATTCACTTATTTCACTGTATCTCAATTCCAGCGAGTCAAAAGTGTATATAAACTTGGTTGTCTTTAACCAACTAAGAAAATTCTAGAAAGCTTGTCATTTTAAATCACATCATTTTAGTGGGATGTATTTTATGGTCTACCTTGCGTGCAGAGTAAGAAGTGTGAAAATAATTCCATGATACCAGAACAACTCTTTCAGTCCTAGGATATGCTCCAAAATCATATCTTTATGCTCCCTAGCATTTTTTTTTTTTTTAGAAAAAGCCTTTTTCCTTCTTAGTCTCACTCACGTGTGTGTGTGTGTGTGTGTGTGTGTGTGTGTGTGTGTGTGTGTGTGTGTGTGTGTGTGTGTGGCTCAGTGGTAGGTGTTTCATCTGCCATGCAAGAAGCCTGGGTTCGATTCCCAACAACTGGATGAAGTGTCTGTCCCAAGCCCAGATAAAATGGGAGGGTTGGGTCAGGAAGGGTATCTGGTTTAAAACCTGTGCCAAGCTTATGTGCGGACCGGATTGTCTGCTGTGGCGACCCATTGCCGGGAGCAGCCGAAAGACCAACAACAATTTCTTTGATTTGCAACAACAACAAAAAATCTAATTGCTATTAAAATAGTGTGAGTTAAACTACTCAATAATGCAAGTAAAGAACGATTAATATGAATGAGTACAACTTACTCAAATTCTGATAGTTCTGTTTACTTAAAATTGGAAACATCATTACTTAAAAAATTTGATGTAACTGATTACCTCAAAAAAAAATTTGTTTTGCCAACTTATTCAGGTTTACAGTGTAACAGATCGATTGAGCTTGATAGTATAGTACACCTATGCACAGTTTAACATCAGTTTCTGCATCAACCCGACAGCATGTCCTTTAGTTGTCCCTAAAATGTGTGTGTGTGTGTGTGTGTGTGTGTGTGTGTGTGTGTGTGTGTGTGTGTGTGTGTGTGTGTGTGTGTGTGTGTGTGTGTGTGTGTGTGTTTAACATCTTCCCCAACTTCAACTGCCTACCAAACACTGACAGACTGCCCCACCTACTGGGGAGCACAAGAAGAGCTGCACTGTACTGTAGCAGCACAATACACACCAACTAACATGTGAGAGGCAGCTAGTGACCTCACCACATCACACACACACACACACACACACACACACACACACACACACACACACACACAAATACATACTGATCACTATTATTATTATTATTAGTAGTAGTAGTAGTATTATGAACATATATGTACAGTATATATGCTCCTTTTTTAAAATAACCTTAACGAGAATCACTTTATCTTTGACTTATTGTCTAGAACCAAAAATCTCAAATCTGGACTCATGAGACCAAAGGACAGTTTTCCACTGATCTAATTTCCATTCCTTGTGTTGAGACTTACAGTAAGTCACTTCTGCCACAATTTGACCATGAAGGCCTCGCAATCTCCTCTGAACAGTCGATGAACTGTGTCTGCCACTTGAACTTTGAGGTGCTGTAAGTCAGTGGTTCCCGAGGCTGGTCATTCTAATAAACTTATCCTCTGCAGCAGTGGTAGCTCTTGCTATTCTTTTCCTGGAAAATTCCCCCCATGAGAGACAGCTTCATCAGGGTTTCATGGTTTTGGTGACTGTACTTTGGGATACATCAAAGTTCAACGTTCTTGAGATTTTACGGGTTAACTGACGGATTGACTCCCTGTCTGATATTTCGTAAATAACGATGGACTGCCTTTTCGCTTTATCCAACTGAGTGTGTCTTTGTGTCTTTTAAGAAGACAAGAAATGTCACAAATTAACCCTGTGAATTGAAAAACATTGCTGGTGATTATCTCATGAATCTGATGAGAGAATGTTATGCGTATGCCAAGCTGTCTTCAACGCTAAATGTAGTTCCTTTGGACAATCCAAAACATTAATCATATTCTGGGTATTTAACACTTTCTGTTAACTACACTGTTTTTTGTTTGTTTACTTATTCCATAAATGTTCTTTCATAGTGATGTCTTTAATATTAAGGTACTGTATAATGTTGAAATTTTTTTTTTTTTTTTTTTTTTTAATAAGGAAAAAACACACAAGGTATAGTATTCATCTTTTGACTGAGTGTATATTTAAATGTAAAATGGAATGTAAACTTTATGTAAAATGTAAACTTCTGTTTTCAACTGTGTGTACAGTATACCTCCGCTGACACCGTGTGGACACCAACCCGTACACTGATTGTGGAAAGCACGCATCATGACCATGTCTAGGATCCATGTCAACATAAATCAAGTCTTACTCTTACAAAGTATATATAGTCTTGGGAAGCGGCATTTCAGGCATGAAGAAGGCAGTTTCATACTATAACATACTGAGAAAACGATGGTATCCAAGCACTAGTGAAATGATGGGCTACGTGTATTAGTGTAGAAAGGGATTACACAGAGACATACAGTAAACGTAGTTTTTTTATATTGATAACTGTTTTCTTTTATTCTACAGAATACAAAAATCTTGGTTTGACTTGAATGCGCCTCATATAATGCTATTGTGTATTCAGGCTTTTGGTCCTTAGTCAAGTTGTTATGCTACTCATGATTTAGCTGCCTCCACCAGTATAGGAAGTCACTGTACTGTATGTTCTCATTCAGAGAAGCTGTTGTTGAAAACTTGGAGGCACATAAAATGAAGATCTCCCCTGTGTTTGGCAAGAACCCAGCTTCTACCTCTTTACATCCAGATGTCATCATATTGAAAAAGAAAACATCTCCGGGCAATATGAGATGGACGTGTCATGCTAATAGCATAAAAATAGTTCCGATTTGTGAATATGACCATATAAATGTAGATTTTTGACCAACCAGTCTACTGATTGTGGAAACCATGTATCATGACAATGTCTTTTTTTTTATTATTATTATTATTATTTCTAAGATCCATGTCAAAACAAATCAAGTCTTACTCCTACAAAATTCAAATTCTTTTGGCCTGAATGCAGAGCTTTGTTAATATTCATCAGGCAGTGAGCTGCTTTCTTTCTCTGTCAGTTGCATTGCTGTCTCTAGATAGGAGGGGACATCATGTCCTTGAGCACTACACCATGGTGCAGAATGTGAAATGGAAGATTTGTTACACTTCATAGCACCTCGTTTTTTAGACAAACAAGACGCCATCAGAAATGAAATAGAGACACGTAATTGATTTAGTCACAGATGAAACAGATTGACTTAGAATGTCTTCTGGAGCAATCTGTCTAAAATTCTGTGACACACAAAACTGACTGAGAAGCTAGTTTTCGAAAAGCACTGTAGAGATTGACTAATGACTTTATTCAAATCCTAGATCTGTAATGATGTAATTGAGAAAATTCAATTGACATTGTAATTGAGAGAAATGTCAGTAGTCGTTATGTGTAATTTAACTCTGTGTCATTAGTAAATATTTAAAACGTTAATGGCTAAAGGTGAGTTTAGGACAAATGAGAAATAGATCAAGCAAAATATGGACAGTTTGATGGCAAAATGAGAGAAATCCATTTTTACAGTGGATTAAAAAAAACTGAAGCAAATATTGAAAACTGATAGAGAATCTTTTGAGTGTGTTTTCTTCACATGAAGTCACATGACTATTGAAAAGCACAAATGCCAAAATCTCTATTGATATATTTAAGCAAGCAGTTTAGTATCAGTAATATGTTGGATTAAATATACAGTAATAAAGTCATGTTTTGTTTGTGATTTTGTAATGAGTCACAGCAAATAGATGCAGCAAATTAGGTCAAAGATAAACGTTCAAATGTGCAAAACCTTTAATCAAAGCATTGTTGAAGATCATAAAAAAACATTAGAAGCAACACTTCAGTTTGCAGCAGCATCAGCCTCCTCTTCTATACACTGTAAACCCTAATGCTCAAAGTAATGAAACATATTGAGTACTGTTAACTTAAATAATTAAACCATTTGTTTCAATGAATAGACCTTGATGAGTATTTGGAACTTTTTGGTATTTTGAGTTTGTGTAAATTACACTTTTCAAATTAACTGAACAAATTTGATAGTTTAAGTAACTGTAAAGCGGCTCAGTGGTAGGTGTTTCGTCTGCCATGCGAGAGGCCTGGGTTCAATTCCCAACAACTGGATGAATCACATCATTTTAGTGGGATGTATTTTATGGTCTACCTTGAGTGCAGAGTAAGAAGTGTGAAAATAATTCCATGATACCAGAACAACTCTTTCAGTCCTAGGATATGCTCCAAAATCATATCTTTATGCTCCCTAGCATTTTTTTTTTTTAGAAAAAGCCTTTTTCCTTCTTAGTCTCACTCACGCGTGTGTGTGTGTGTGTGTGTGTGTGTGTGTGTGTGTGTGTGTGTGTGTGTGTGTGTGTGTGTGTGTGTGTGTGTGTGTGTGTGTGTGTGTGTGTGTGTGTGTGTGTGTGTGTGTGTGTGTGTGTGTGCTCAGTGGTAGGTGTTTCATCTGCCATGCAAGAGGCCTGGGTTCGATTCCCAACAACTGGATGAAGTGTTTGTCCCAAGCCCAGATAAAATGGGAGGGTTTGATTACCTCAAAAACAAATTGTTTTGCCAACTTATTCAGGTATAACAGGTGTAACAGATCGATTGAGCTTGATAGTATAGTACACCTATGCACAGTTTAACATCAGTTTCTGCATCAACCTACAGCATGTCCTTTAGTTGTTCCTAAAATGATTCAATTACAGTAATCACGGATAGAACCAGACATTGAATATACAACAGCTTCACACATGTCATGCACACTCATAACACGACCGGCACTGGGACCCGGAAGTAATACGGTCGGGTTTCAGGAAGCATAAAAGGAAACAAGATGACGCATCACATCGCTCAGTCATTGAGTTATGCCCGTGCTATCGCCGTCGCCTCGCTCGTCCAAACGTGAGTACTCACTTTCTTGGGTTATCGCTTCTGATTGGGTGTGTGTATTTAGAACGCGGGTTTATTTGTGTAAACTCTTGCTCTCGCTTCGGGAGAGTTCTAAGAATAACTTGCGTGGTTATCCTGCCTACTCGCGCTACTTCCGCGTTTGGGTTTACCATCCACGCTACAGGGCTAACCGCCAAGTCTCTCGCTCATCTCAAGTTAGTCCGCGATGAGAATGACCGAGCCAACGCAGTAACCCAGCGGAAGCTGTCACCTCTCAAGCGGCGTGGTTGACCGCATGCGGTTGATCGATCAGCTCCTGGTGAAAGCCGTGCATCGCCCGCGACCGGAAGCTCCAGGGGAAGCCGCTCATACCGCCGCGAGGTGGCGGAGTTGCGACAGGAGAATGCGACCCTCCGCGGGGCGGCCGCTCAGCCGGCTGTGGCCACGCCCATCGCAGCGGCTGCTGCGCCGCCAACTCCCTCTCCACCTTCTGATGTTTTTCTATCTTTACCGGATAAATGGAATGGCACGGATGGGAAGTGCAGTGTTTTTCTAACTGCATTGGATCTTGTGTTTGAGTTTAATTCCACCAGATACTCCACAGACCGACTGCGCATTGCTCTTCTCGTTTCGTTGCTATCCGGGCAGGCAGCTGAGTGGGCCACGGCGGTTCTTCGTTCAGATTCAGATGTCGCCTACTCCTACACCGGGTTCACCCACCAGCTCAAGCTCACCTTTGAGCATCCAGCTGCTGAGGTGGAGACCGACTCCAAGTTGTACCATCTAAAGCAGGGAGGGTCGTCCGTGAGCCGCTACACCGCGGAGTTTCGTACTCTCGCCGTACAGACCGACTGGGGAGACTCCGCACTCCGGACGGCCTACTACGAGGGACTGGCTGCACGGATAAAAGACGAGCTCGCCGGACGAGAGCTTCCAGCTACCTTTGAGGGTTTAATTCAACTCGCCCTCCGGATCGACCAACGGCTGCTCGTTCGCCCCAAGCCAGCTCCTCGTACCCTGCCACCCACCATGACTGCACTACCACACACCACGCCTTTCCTCTCCCGCTCACCAGTTCCAGAAGTTCACGCCCCATTCACTGCAGCACCCACCAGGACCGTCGGTACTCCACCTCCCGCCGTGGTTGACACAGGAGTCGGGGAACCCATGCAATTAGGGCGCGCCTCCTTGACCGCTGCAGAACGGGAACGCCGATTCAGAGAGGGGCTCTGCGCGTATTGTGGATCCTCTGCACATCATCGGGCCATCTGTCCTCTGCGGCCGGGAAACGCGCAGCCCCGGTGAGAAATGGGAGGAACTCACCGGGTCCCATGTCCCTCTCCACCACCATGACCAGTGATTCCCGCCTCACGGTGAAAGTACATCTCCAGTTTGGCCACAAACGGGTCGGAAGTACCGCGTTCGTCGACTCCGGGGCAGCAGGTAACTTCATTGACTCTTCCTATGCCAAAAATTGGGGATAAAGATCGAGGCGTTATCCCAGCCTGTAACCATTACATCAGTCGATGGTCGGCCTCTCTCCTCCAGCCCCATCTCCTTTCAAACCCAACCTATCACCCCCATCATTAACCAGCATCGAGAACAGATCCAGTTTCACACCACCACCATTTCCTCACCACCCATCATCCTCGGACACCCTTGGCTGCTGCAACACGACCCGCTCATATCCTGGACCCAAAGCCGGATCCTACAATGGGGGCCGACCTGCACTGAGATTTGCCTACGGGCCGAGGCTGGGACGTGCTCTAGGGAGTCCGAGGCCCCCGATGTCGACACAGATAAAATCCCGCTAGACTACCGGGACCTGGTTGAAGTCTTTTGTAAGAGACGCGCGACCCATCTACCACCTCATCGCTCATACGACCTGGCGATCGATCTTCAGCCAGGTGCGACACCACCCCGCGGCCATCTCTATTCATTGTCCAACACCGAGACGCAGGCGATGGAGGAGTATGTTTCCAGTGGACTTCGCCATGGTACCATCCGGCCCTCCTCCTCACCTGCCGCTGCGGGGTTCTTTTTCGTGAAGAAACGCGATGGTAGTCTACGTCCCTGTGTCGATTACCGGGGGCTCAACAATATTACCATAAAAAACCGACATCCATTGCCTCTTACCAACTCTGCCCTGGACGCCCTCTCTGGTGCCACCATCTTCACTAAGTTGGACCTCCGGAGCGCCTACAACTTGGTGCGCATCAGAGAGGGCGATGAGTGGAAGACGGCCTTCATCACCCCTACAGGACACTACGAAAGTCTGGTCATCCCGTTTGGTCTCTGCAACGCACCTGCCGCCTTCCAACAGTTCATAAATGACGTTCTCAGAGACATGTTAGGCCGTTGGGTGTTCGTCTACCTTGACGACATCCTCATCTACTCCCGAACACTCAACGAGCATATCCAGCATGTCAGAGCGGTTCTAAAGAGATTGCTCGCCCACCAGCTGTACTGTAAGTTGGAGAAGTGCGCTTTCCACGAGCGCTCCACCACGTTCCTGGGTTTTGTCATCTCGCCCCAGGGTGTGGCCATGGACCCGCAGAAACTGGAAGTTGTGAGTCATTGGCCCCTACCCAAGACTCTTAAACAGCTCCAGAGATTTCTCGGGTTTGCCAATTTTTATCGCCGCTTTATCCGGGACTACAGTACCGTTGCAGCGCCACTAACCGCTCTGACCCGCCCATCATCTCACCTCTTCAATCTCACCCCAACTGCTGTCTCTGCCTTCCATGAGCTCTGTCGCCGCTTCACCACTGCTCCCATCCTCCTTCACCCGGATGCTGATAAACCATTCGTTGTGGAGGTGGACGCTTCGGATGTGGGCGCCGGGGCTGTTCTCTCCCAGCGAGGTCCAGACCAAAAACTGCATCCCTGCAGTTTTTTCTCCAAGAAATTTGACGCCACTCAGCAGCGATACGGAGTAGGGGACCGCGAGCTGCTGGCCATAAAGTGGGCCTTGGAGGAATGGCGACACTGGCTCCAGGGCGCCAGAGAGCCGTTCATCGTCTGGACCGACCACCAAAACCTCATTACAATCCGCACGTTAAAACAGCTGAACCCCAGACAGGCGCGATGGGCACTATTCTTCGAAAATTACAATTTCCACCTGTCATACCGCCCGGGGTCCAAGAACACCAAAGCCGACGCCCTCTCCCGACAACACGAGGAAGACGTCCCCCGGGCGGACCCCGCGCCTGTACTACCAGCCACCAAGATCCTCGCACCGCTCAGGTGGGACCTGGAGACGAGGGTTCGCCAGGCACAAGCTACGGAGACCGCACCAGCAGGTGTGCCGCCTGGCCGACTCTACGTCCCCAACGCCATCAGGGCCGAAGTACTCCAGTGGGGACACTCCTCCCCCCTTTCAGGACACCCCGGGAGACGGCGGACCCTACTGTTTGTACAACGTGCTTTCTGGTGGCCCAGTATGAAAAAGGACGTAGATGAGTTCGTCCAGGCGTGCCCAGTGTGTGCCAGGTCCAAGGACAGCAACAGACCATCACCCGGGAACTTCAACCACTCCCGGTTCCCCGCCGACCCTGGACACACATTGCCGTTGACTTCATCACGGGCCTGCCGGTTTCGGAAGGAAGGGACACCATCCTCACCATCGTCGACCGGTTCTCCAAAGCTGTTCACCTGGTGGCCCTCTCCGGCCTCCCGTCAGCTAAAAGGACAGCTGAGCTGATATTAGAGCACGTAGTCCGCCTGCATGGGTTCCCAAAGGACATCGTCTCGGACAGGGGGCCCCAGTTCACGTCCCGGTTCTGGAAGGCCTTCTGCCGTCTGATCAATTCCACCTGCAGTCTGTCCTCCGGTTACCACCCACAGACTAACGGTCAGACGGAGCGAACCAACCAACAACTGGAGCGCTACCTGAGATGCTTTATTGCTGATCGCCAGTGCTCCTGGGCCCGCTACCTCATTTGGGCTGAACTGTCCCACAACCTCCACCTATCTTCTGCCACCAACCTAAGCCCATTTGAGGTATGCTACGGCTTCCAACCTCCGATGTTCGATCATCAGGAACCGGAGGTGGAAGTGCCGTCGGCCCAACAGTTGGTTCGCCGGTGTCGACGGCTTTGGAAACAAGCAAACCACGCCATTCAAAAGGCCAATCGCCGTTACACCCTGCAACATCGCCGTCGACACCCACCGGGACGAATGTACCAAGTAGGTGATAAGGTATGGCTTTCAACAAAAAACCTACACCTGCAGACTGAGTCAAGGAAACTGTCACCCAGATTCATCGGACCATACCGCATCAACCTCCGGATTAACCCTGTCACCTACCGGCTCCAGCTGCCTGCGGCGCTCCGGATCCATCCGGTATTCCACACCTCCCAGCTCAAACCCTTCACCACCTCACCTATGGTTCCACCCACCCACCCTGCTCCTCCTCCCCGTATGATTGAGGGTGGTCCCGCCTACACCGTTCGCCGGATCCTTGACTCACGTCCTCGGGGCAGAGGGCTCCAGTACCTGGTGGATTGGGAAGGTTACGGTCCCGAGGAGAGATCTTGGATTCCGGCTCGGTTCGTCTTAGACCCCGAACTCATCCGGGACTACCGTCGTCGGGTATCCTCCACCCCAGGACCGTCGAGAGTCGGTCCTGGACGGGGGGGTACTGTCATGCACACTCATAACACGACCGGCACTGGGACCCGGAAGTAATACGGTCGGGTTTCAGGAAGCATAAAAGGAAACAAGATGACGCATCACATCGCTCAGTCATTGAGTTATGCCCGTGCTATCGCCGTCGCCTCGCTCGTCCAAACGTGAGTACTCACTTTCTTGGGTTATCGCTTCTGATTGGGTGTGTGTATTTAGAACGCGGGTTTATTTGTGTAAACTCTTGCTCTCGCTTCGGGAGAGTTCTAAGAATAACTTGCGTGGTTATCCTGCCTACTCGCGCTACTTCCGCGTTTGGGTTTACCATCCACGCTACAGGGCTAACTGCTAAGTCTTCTGCTTCATCTCCGGTTAGTCCGTGACAACACACACATATAAAATAATACATGAATTTCACTTCTGTTTAACACAAACCCCTCTTACCTCTTCATAGTGTTGTACAAACTAACTCCACCACACTACAGTATTCCACATAGCTTTGTTAAGTTTAAAACATGGTGATTGCACAACACCCAAATTCCTCTTTGACGGAACATAATGCTGTCATTAAGTGATGCATGCCTGTAGTTCATTACTTCTAATGTGGCAGTGATAGCAGTAACATGTACGTGTAAATGTAAGTAGACCTTTCGCTTCAACATTCTCCAAATGTTGAACACATTGAACTTCACGAAACACATGTAAGCAGCCAGTCTCATGTGGCAAGCCCTATTATCAGAGCTCGAAGTGGGCCAGAATGGTCCAGAAAATTGTTCTGGCAACTCCAATAAATAAATACAGTGGAATGTTGGATTGTGAGTAACTTGGTCTGTGAGCATTTGCAATACAAGCAAAATTTTTAAACTAATTTTAACTTGATGAACGAGCAAATCTTAACATACGAGTAGTAAGCATGTGCTTTGTCGACCAAGCGTCACGTGGTCACAACTGAGCCAATGGTTCTTCTCTCTCGTGCTGCGGGATTATGGGTAGTCATCTCAAATAGTCAACATCCGTGCACACATGTACTGTTTATTATTAGGGATCTTCTTCATTGTGGCCATGTGGCCAAGTTATAAAAAATTACTTTTTTATTATGTGCCCAAGTGAGGTAACTGTTCTTTAGTAACTGTACTGCAATAACGTCACGCGTGAAGATGTGTTGGAAATGACTCTGTTTAAAAACAAGCAACATCACATTTCTTCAAAGGGAGGATTGAGGAGGATGAAGTGTCATTAGAGAGGTTCCTTGTTAAAGATGTTTCCCAACAGAGCAGTTGTTCACTCAACATATTTGAACATGATTTATGGCTTTATGTTAATAAAAGTTAAGCTAAGTAAAAAAAGAGCATCTTGTGCACTTTTGTCACAGAATTCTGTGAGTCTCAAAACGCTCACATACTGTACGTCTCAAAACTCTAGTGCTTGCATCGGAATTTTTTTTAGGTCATTTTTCTCCTCTGCACCGCTACAATGGGTTTTTACGGTTCCCCCACTTGTCAAATCCCACTTTAACCCCGGGCTATGACAGTATAATTAAAAAGGAGAGCCAGAAATAAACACAAACATGAAGACGTCCTGGAAATAAGGCAACCAGCAACTTTACCAAGTTACCATCATAAGTGAGCCCATGAGAGTGGGAGAAGTTGGCATCCAAATATACTAGTTCATCATAATCACCATGAATTCTCCAGACTAAAAAACTATTCACAAAAGGCTTGACTAAACAAATAGGTTTTCAATCTAGACTTAAACACTGAACCTGTGTCTGATTGCTGAACACTATTTGGGAGACTCTTCCATAATTGTCAGGCATGGGGATACTACAGGAAAGGTCAACAGACCTAAAAATTAACCTCGGATTTCATCACAAAAAAAACTGAACAACATGTCCTCACATGCAAATTAAAGAACTAGCAACATATCCATGAATTTAGGCAGGATATCAATTAAACTATCTGCCAATTCAGGGGGTGAAACGATGAAACTGTCTGTAAATTCAGGTGACAAGATGATCAACATGTCCTCTCATTCAGATGGCATAACTAGACAAATATCCACAAATACAGGAAGTTTATTAAGTATATCAGGAAGTATATTATTTTGAAATGCACTGTACATTGCTGGTGTCCAACTGCACCAATTCTGGTGGGCTGCCTGGACCAAAAGACCATCTAGAGGTATTATTACTTCTAGCTGCATGAGTACCAATCCGTCTGTTTTAGTAATTAACTAAGAGGTTGTTAATAAGAATCACATTTACAGTAATGCCCTTTACACGTTCCTTAAATTTATTAGGCTGGTGTCTCTCATCTGGCTTTGCTGAAACATAAAACTGCATAACACATCGGCATAACAGTGGAAATATATATTATGTTTATGATAATTTCACAAAAGAAGCACACAGTATATACAAAGAAAAAGAAAAAGCATACTGTACAGTATATGGGCCTAAATGGGACTAAAACATTGTGAAATTTGACTTTAGTATTCATAGAAAAGTCACCAGTTACCATTTTTTCCCCAAATTGATACTGATTCATAACTGATCAAAGTATCAAATCAAAGACAGCTTTAATAATAATAATAATAATAATAATAATAATAATAATAATAATAATAATACCTTATATAGTACATTTATATTAATATATACATTTACTTTTAGCCTTGTTACAAACTATACTAGAGGTCTTTGGAGGGATGATAAATGCTAATAAATTACAGTATTAATTATTAGTGGTGATTATAATGAGTGATAATGATTAACGATTGTGGTGGTGGAGGAGGAGGAGTCGAGCTAGAGGCCAGAGGGTTAGGTGAATGTGAATTAATGCACGCTCTGAAGAGAAGGTGTCTAATTAGTGTTTGTGTCTCTGCAGTAGGCCTTAGGAGCAAGAAAACATGAGCAGAGCAAGTGGGCAAAAGAGAAGTGTTCACTCACAGCACCATGTGTGTATGTGCTGAATGCAGCTGAAAGTCAATGTTTGAATTCACAATGAGTACAAAAATAAAAACACCTGATCCGGTCCAGTGGACAAAGCTGTGACAAGCTTCTGTCTAGGTTTAAAGCAGCTCTTTGCAAGGGCCCACTGCTACATACACCTGACTTTTCTCTGCACTGAATTTTAAAGATAGTTGTGTCAGACTGAGGGTTGGCGCAAGGTGTTGGAGTAGGAGAAGCGCCCAATGTATGATGGTGGTTTGTGGTGGCGGGGACGTGGTCAGGTTTTATAGCTCTTTGAAGGGAGGGTCATGTGAGTGGGAAAGAATGTGTTAAGACCTGATGAGAATGTGTCTAATTAGTGTTAGTCTATTTTGCATTGAGCAAAGAGCAGGCAGCATGCATGGGCAAGATAGAGAAGGTCTCTGAACACCCTATCCCTGTGTATATGTGTGAGTGCTGAACATAGCTGAAAAGCAAAGTTTAAATCCACCCTATAATAAACCTTGGTCTCATTAGTGTTTTCCTGTTTGCAATGTGCCCAGGTGGCAATAAAGACAAAGCAGAGCAAGCCTGCAAGAGAGACAGGTCCACTAGCAGTACTCCCATTTGTGTGTTTGCTGAACATAGCTGACATTTTAATTCAATAAGAGTACAAAAATAAAAGCTGACTCACATCCATCATCTGTGCCCATCCTCCTTCACAGGAGATATCCTATCACACTGGTAAGAGTAACATGTAAGAAGGCAGCTCAGGGAGCTGATCTAAATTGTTGGAGCTGCTCATTTGAACTGCTGTATAACACATGCCTCGTGGCATCCTAGGCCTCATCAGGGAAAAGTAGGAGGATGGATCTTCTTCTAGTCTGAGACAAATTCAGTACATGTTTGCCTGAATACAAAAACGTGGTTCAGAGTCAACTCCAGGGTATGCTCAATTATATGTTCCAGTATAAACTCTATATATATGATGATAAACTCTGTTAGTAATATAGAAATAGGCTTGCAATGTATCCAAAACTTTCTATCCATCTTTTTTTTTTAAATCAAATTCAAAATCCATCTAACAAGCCCATGTCAGTTTTAGGATTTGAAGTAATTCCACACTGCTAAGTTTTCATTTCTTTTGGGGAACAGATATCCATTCTACTGCATGTACATGTGTGGCACCAGTCACTGAGTCTGACAAGCAGTCAAGGAGATACACAAGGAGGTACACAGACCTGTCTATGAATAACTCCACCCGTCTGTGTTGTGTACGTGAGGTGCTCATGAAATGCTCACAAACATACCGCAGTTCATATTGTTAGACAATGGAAAAGTTTTCGGCAAAAGCGTTCTAGATCAGCACCAATAAGTTGTGAGACAACTCGACTTGAAAATAAAGATGTTAGGAGAGGAAGCGGACTGCATGCATTCTGACTCATGCTGGACTTTGTTTAAGCAATCTCAGAGACATAACTCTTCAAATAGGTTGTTGGTAAAGCATGTAAGGACAATGTTAAGGGTGGTTAAGCTATACATACAGCATACAGCAAGGTTGTTGAGGTTAGCACCTGCAGCTGCTAAGCCTTTAAGTGATCTCCCAACATGCTCATTATTGGCAAGGCCCATCTGTAATATGACCCATCTAGAACAGTGTAACATCTTTGTCATGACCACAGGATGTCTTCTGGAGGCTTCTTACTATTTGCTTAGTTAAATCCAGGTGGTGACTTTTTGGCTTTGCAATGTGTGTGTTGTGGTTGTGGTATGGACATTCCAAAACCTTGATTCTTTTCTTTTTCATACTTTTGCATTATTCTGTTGTTTCGACCACGTTTAAGCTGTCAGACACACATTTGCCTCTAAAATACTCTGGTGTATATTTCATGGTCATTTCAATGACTGCAAGGTGCCCAGGTCCTGTGGCTGCAAAAAAAAAAAAAAAAAAAATCCCAAATCATCATCCTTCGACTGCTGTGCCTGCCAATGGGTATAAGCTGTTTCTGCTGAAATGCTGTTTTCACCAAACATGGCGTTGGGCAAAAATTTCACTATGATCTCATCTGTTCCTGCGTTGTCGTTTGCTCAAATGCAAAATGCATTTTGCTGTTATGTGTCCATGTTCATTTTAGGAGGAAGCAGGTTTCTCCTAAACACCCTTACAAACAAACTGTACTTGTTTGGTCTTCTTCTTATTACAGTATGCTGTCGTGTACTATGCTTAGTGAAGCCTATAGGGTCTGAGATGTAGCTTTTTTTTGTATTTTTCTGAGCATTGCATGGTCTGACCTTGGGACACTCCTGGGAAGATTGGAAACTGGTTTAAATGCTTTTCACTTGTGAATAATCTTTCTCGCTGTAGCATGTTGGACTCCAATTTGTTTAAAATGATGGACGTGCAGCAACAATTATTTCTCTTTTTTTATTGATATTTTGGATTTTTCCCAGATTTTCTCAGATTTCGTCCCTAATTTAGTCTTTTCAAATTCCCCCCCATCACTAGGGGTCCCCCACATTAAGGTTACTATGACCATTCAATAGGGAGGACCGAAGACTATCACGTGTTTCCTCCGAAACCATGTGACGTCACCGGCTGCATCTTTTCGAACTGCTCGTCATGCTGTGGTGGTGGCGTAAGCTCATACCCCCTGGCTTTATGCACACCAAACCTGGTACACATTTAGAGCTCATTGACCTGATCAACTTTTGTATTGCATATCATGGCTCTACTCAACAGGAAGTCAGTTATTTTGACTTAGGTGAATTATATGATATAAATGCATGTGCCCATTGAGCCTATTGTCTATCTGGTGCGCCCGGGTGGTCATGGCGCAGGGTGTTTGGGTCCACTCATTGTTGCTTGCAACTATTATTATTATTATTATTAATAAATATAACAATAGTTCCGCTGAAATTATGATCTACTATCTCTATATCTATATCATTTTTTTAATTCCAGAGTACAGAAATCCATTTTTTTAAATCCTCAAATGTATAGCAAAAACAGTTCATTCAACTCATGCACTCTTTACATTGCTGCATGTTTATAAAAAACACTTTAATATTAATATTATAGTCTCACCCTTGACCATATAAAATACAATAAAATGTAAACAAAATACCTTGTAATACTTTAGAGATAATATTGTCTATATTGTATGGCCAGTTTCATCATGTAACCCAATATCACACAAAGACAAATAATCTTGTCAAATGAATGAGCACTTTTTAAATGACACTTTTGCCACAATAAAACAATAGCACAATTAATTCCTTAACAGTAAGACCACACGTAGCATCAATAGCTTATAAGTACTGTGCGATGTTACCCCATGCATTCTGCAGAACAGCAGTCAATACACTACAAATCTCCTGTCTTGATTTGATGTTCAGCATTGATGGAAAGGTTATGCAATTGTGTTTGCTATGAGCCGTATCAGTATATATTCTATGTTTGTGTAAAGCCAAGTAAACGAGGCTGCCGGCTTTTGGTTGGCATGTACTGTATGATATTTATTTATTTTGTCTCATCAGAGCTCATAGCCCAATGATATTTTCCAACAATAATACTGTAATTACAATAATAACAATTACTTTGCATTTTGACTATAATATCTCAAAGAGTGGGTCAATGCAATCTTTATCCTCTTCATTTTTAAGTGAAGGTTGAGAATTGACAGTGACCTCATGTCCATTCTGTACCAGCAAATAATAAGAAACTAATGACATTTCATCAAATAAACTCAATCAAATAAAATACATTTTTAGGTTTACATGTTAAGGTGGTTCCTTATAATTTGTCAAAAGAAGTGCATCTGTTACACATGCACATGTGAAACAGTAGAAACTAAATATATATATATTTTTTAAACATCAGGAATTACATCAGGAATAATCATTCCTGAAACGGCTAATGTGATCTGTACTATAATATTCACATGGATGGTAAGTGAGATATAGCAGTGCGTCAAACCTTTTACATCCAAATAGTGAGGGCTTTACTGTCTCCAGAATTAATGACAGGACAAAAGAGCTGACAGTAAACAAGGATAAGCAAGGACACCCTTCATATCGTTACTGCACCAAGGAAAAGGAAACAAGGGGAAGCTGACCTGTGGAGCAACACTATTCTCGTATCTGCTTTTATTGCCATGTGATGCTGTCATATGTGTGGTATATAAGGAAAGAGTAGCAAATACTCATACTGGCAGGGACAGTCAATGCAGTGAATGGCATGAATAAATATTCTTGTCTCTTTCCATTCCTACTATTCAATATTCAATATTCCTTATTGTTACTACACTAAGCGAAAATCGAGCAGTCCTGACAGTGCAATCGCATATAGTTTAGTGCAAGCTAAACTTTTTAAAAACAATTTTAAGAATTGAAAAAAGTATTTATATGGTCAAAAAAAATAAAAAAAAAAGTAAAGTAAAGTAAAGAAAACCTGCAGTCAAGGCGATAGCAATAAATAAGCCAGTTATGGTAAAATTATGTATAAGGTTCAAGAACCATGTGGAATATTGAATATAGTATTGCACAGGTCTTTCACACTAGGTCATATGAATAAGTTATTGCACAATAGGCCAACATAAGGATTTGCACATAATAAGAAGGTATTGAATGTAAATAAGAAGTGTAACAGAATGTAAACATATTGAATAATATAGAATCGGCCAAAACACTGTATTGGTGCTGATTTTTTTTCTCATGTTATCCATACAATAAAGAAAATGTGCAAAGAAGCTGCTCCTGAAGTTTATGCAACATGGAAGTGGCCAATCCTGCGTCCCTAAAAATTTGTCTGTTGCTAACTTCAGCCATTTTGGAGAGATGACTTTTATGTGCCCCCAAAATGGCCATTTTCCAGTGTTATACTGTCTCGCAGGAAACAATAATAATTTTAAATGCAAATTATTCATATTTCTTTATAAATATTGATAGTAAAAAATTGGTATAAACTTCTAGAAGCATATGACCTGTAAAATTATTTATTTATTTATTTATTACAGTTTTTTGGTAAAAGCTTAACAAGCAAAAAATCTGTGCTGTCTGTAATCATGAAACCCATGTTGCAATATCTTAACAATTTAGCATTTTAGAATAATACAGTTTTTCAGATTTATGCCTTTTCATGTGAAATCCAAACTGGCCAAATTTCATCTTAATGACATCAATTAAGATGAGTGAAAGATTTGACTTAAAATTACAGACACTACATAAAAGGTCATGAAATTGTATTTCGCGATTGTGTTTTCTTTTTATCTGGTAAAAATATATGTGTATGCATATTTACAAAAAACGAGGCATGGATCAGGAGATAAGAAACAATAACAATAGTATTATGAAAAATTTTGTTATATAATCCTATCTGAAAATTCACAGGTGAGACACTTTTTAGCATCAATCCAGTTTTGGGAACAGAATGTAAACGTAAATAAAGTCTGTAATAAAGAATGCAAACATGTAGTGAATAGACACACTGAGGTATACAGAAAATGTAAACCTGTAGGTTTGGAGTATAAAATGCCGGAGCAGATTGGTGAAATATATATATATACTGTATATGTGTGTGTGTGTGTGTGTGTGTAGCATGCTAAGTTCTTTCAGGGAAGGCAAAGGGCAGCTGATGCTTTTCTGTGCTGAGTTGATCACACCCTGGAGGGCGTTCTCGTCCACCTCTGAGCTGCTGATGTATGAAATGGAGATACAGTTAGTTAACACACTTTCAACTGAGCAGCGATAGAAGGACACTAGCAGCTGCTCTTGCTTAGCAAATGTGTTTTTTCCCCCCTTAGGAAACAATATCTATACTGTAGAATTTTATTCCATCAGTGCAGATATTGAACCACCATATCTAACACCATTTCTCAGCCATTATATACTCAAGTCTTACAAAAGAATCTTTGATGATATGATGGGGATATTCAAATGTGACCTACATGACCTTAAATATCCCTTAATTGCCTTTGGGATATGCCGGCATTTGGAATATGAATATATGTATTTTTCATATGTCAGCCTGATTTTAGGGAATGACTGATTGCAGTAGTGGTAGTAGACTGATTTCATTTACATAATGTTCTACAGTCATTTTCCCCTTGGCCTTGTTGATTGTTTAAATTCTGAGCTTCTGAGTATTTTCTTCAAGAAGAAAAAAAAACTTATATGAGAAGGAACACTTGTATAACAGCTCATTCGTGCAAGTATCTAACCAGTCATTTGTGAGGGATCAGGAGTAGTTCATTGGACAATTTAACAGAAGGTCCCAGGTTCAAACCCCAGCACTACCAAGTTGCCACTGTTGGGCCCTGGAGCTCTTGAACAACCCTCAATTGGTCAGATGTAAAAATGTAAGTTGCTCTGAATAAGGGCATCTGCCAAATGCCCAAACGTAACTGGATCAACATGATGCAAACATCATAATAAAATAATATTCCAGTGATCAGAATATTTTACCTGTGTACAACCCTTTGCATTTAACATTTTGAAAGTCTCAGAATGACATTACTTACTTTGAAACATTTAATGAGGCATCATGTGTCAATTCAAAAACTTCCATCATTTTGTTTTATTTCCCCTGTTCCTCGTGTTATAAATATAAAGCCTACAAACTATGATTCTTATTATAGTGTGATAAATGTAAGGATATCCTTACTTGCCTGGTCCTAAATTATGTAAATAAGCAAGATTAGATATGTTTTTGCATGCTCACAAAACTGTAATAGAAACCCAAATCCATGCACGCTGCTACCCAGGCATGTTTAGCTGAGCACAATGAGGACCATAAAAGATATTCAACACTGCCAAGATGAATACATCAGTTCAAACACTCATGAAAGAATATCCTAAAGGACCACTGTGCTATTTATTCAAGAATCTCAGGGAAAAAAAAAAAACATATATAGCTCTATTTTTGTAGTTATTGTTTTTGTTTTTCAGACAAAGTTTTGGAAAGTTTTTAGTAAGCTTTTATCGAGCTACGTCCTTTTTTTTTTTTTTACTCCATTTCTACTGAGCTGTGTGTCATACAGTACTGTTCTCAGTGTCCTCTCTAAAGTACGTTTTACTACTTTTAGTGCTTTACGTTTCCCTGTTTTTGACATGATTTGCATTTGTTCCAAATGTAGATGATACATCTCAAGGGTATGCTTTTACATTTTGTTGTCTCTGTTCCTTGTATTCAAGTGCTCTTGTACATGTTTACCACTGTGTACATTGTGCTACTGTACCATGCTTACTGATAAACTGATACATCCTCATAGTGGGTCTTAGGGGAGACTTTGGGCATGTGGACAGGGTGTGACAGAGGTCCACTGTTCATGTGTCTAACTGGAGTGTACACAGGTAACGCCCATTATTATATTGTCCGTAAACAAGCATGTGAATACTTAGGATGACATATTGACAAAATGTTATTTTGTGCCATGACTGGGTGCTTTATGGTGTCTGAATTCTTTTATTAATATTTCCAAGTCATTGTGCTACTGATGAACAGAAAAGAGGAGAACCTTAAACCTTTAAGCAAATATCACATTAATGATAGCACCTCAGTGCATTTACTTGCAGTTGTCTCTTGATCTGCAGATAAAAACCTGCCTGACCAAGGGGGAAGATAAACTGACAGTGAAGGGCATGACATGAACACACTTAACTGCTCCTTCAGTGGGCTCTACAAAGGTCCTATATTTGGCTAAGATTTTTACTCATTAGTTTCATCTAAAATGACCAAAAACAAGTTTACCAGCAGTGGCGCGGTTAGCGTAGAGGTTAGCACTGTCACATTGCACTTCCAGGGTCCGGGTTCAATTCCTGTTTGGAGGAAGTTTTCATGTTCTCCCGTGTTTGGTGGGTTTCCTCATACAGTCCAAAGACAGTGAGATTGTGTGTGAATTAGCGTGAGTATATGTGTGTGTGTGTGTGTGTGTGTGCCCTGCTGGCACCACCTCCAGCGTAGGGTGAACCCCGTCTCATGCCCAAGTCTACTGGGATAGACTTCAGGCCCCTCCTGGACCCTGTATACAGGTTAAAGTGGTGTAGACGATGAGTGAGTGAGTGAGTGAAATTTACCAGCCAAAGGTCACTTTTTTTATTTGGTATCCACAGAAAGATGACACCCAGACACAAAAGCTAACAATCAAAAAGAAAAAGAAAAAAAAAAGAACAAAAAAACTTGCATACAGCATGCTCAATGTCACACGTGTGATCCTGTTAGTGCTTCAGGAGAATGCGCGTCCCTTTTAAGTGCGTGTGTAGGCACGCGCCGCGAACCGTGCGCACTGACAGCGGGGGTCTGCGCGTGGAGTCTCGCGCACAACGCGAGCAAGACGCAGCGATTTTCCGTCAGGGTCAGCGCGTGGAGAAATTAACTGCCAGCGCCCTTGTTAAGGAATCGGTGTAGACATGGCGATGAAAGGCGGCTTTGAGACGGCGAGACTTGATTAAAACCTGATCGCCTGGAGAGACACCAGCCGCCGGAGGACGTTTAACAACCTGTAGGATTTCAGAAGAGCCAGGCCTAAAAAAAAATATTTTTTTTTAAACCCACGCGTCTTTTACTTTCATTCATCCTTCGTTCGTTTTTTTTTAAATATGTCTAGCTGGAGATGCTTTCCAGAGACGCAAACAAAGCCTCCTAGAATTGGACCTTGCTAACACCCGAGCCTCCGGTGGTCACCCTGGCTGAGGAGGATTCACAGAGAGCGGCCACTTCAATGGAGTGAGCGTCGCGTCTTCTACTCGTCAGAAACAAACAAAACAAAACAAAACAAAGAAACAAAAAAACAAAACAAAAAAAACACGAGGGGGGAATACACCGCTGTTCGTGCGGTTTTCTACCGAGCACCATGTGAGGCATCCGCAGTGATCCAGAAGCACGGCGCGTTGTGTGAAGTCCAGGCTTTTTTGTCATCGCAGAGATGCCAGTGCGCGCGGTGCCCTCCAGGTTCATGTACAGGGGACTCTGCTCCGTGCCAGATATCGTCTCTTACGGGACTCCTGTCAGCCTCCCCGAGGATGAAGTGGAGGGTACGTGACATCGGGGTTTGTTCGTTTTTCCAAGTGTTGCTGATACTTTGCTGAAATAGAGCGCGGTAGTCGCCGCCTCAGCGCAGAGCCCCAGAGCCCCGCTGCCTCGTCAGATTAGCGCCGAGCTCCTGCAGACTGAAAGCGCTGCGACGGGAGAAGGCAGAACGCGCCTAGCTTGAAAGATGTGCTCGATATGGTTTCTTAAGGTGTACAAATCGAATGAAATGAAGTAACCCTCGGAATACGGTTCCAATTACTGTATATATATTCAACATTATTTAGCATTAGTCCACCAAACAGCACCATATTTATTAATACCTGTTATAATATATACATAACGGACAGCTGCAGTCGTTGTTCCTTGACTAAAGTCTGAGCGAATGCAGTTATGTATCCGTTGTGAAAATGTATTAATTAAAGAGTATGGTGTAATGTTTGCCATCAAGGACAGGAAGAACTCGATTCTGCCCTCCATAGTCATGAGGACTTTTTTTTTTTATTTCTTAAACAGAAATGTTTACATATACCTTTACAAATCTAGTTGATTTGATTCTATTCCGACTAGACTTATTTTTGCACTTTCCTTAATGTTGGAACAATTTTAATATAGTGGAAAAGTTTTTTTTTTTGTAATTTAATTACAAAATGTAAACTCTCGTACTGTATATTATAAGTGAAACTGTCATGTATTCATTCAGTATATTCATAGATATGTTATGTATGTATGAATATATGAATATAAACATATGTTTCAAGCCTTATAAAAAAAATTCTGACGACTCCTAAAAAATTTTTTAAAAATCCACTCTCTCAAAATATTGGAATATTTTCTAAGGAGTTAAAATACAGAAATGTCCAACTTTTGAGAAGGACGTTAATTTATGTACTCAATACTTGATCAGGGCTTCTTTAACACAGATCAGTGCTGCATGGCATAAAGGCCTTCTATTCGTCTGTATCGTTGGGTCGGGTGTTTCTAATCTTCCTTTTGACAGTAACCTACAGATCCTCTATTGGCGAGTTGGCTGGCCAATCAAGCACAATAATATCAAGGTCAGCAAACCAGTTAGTGGTAGTCCGGCTGGAAAAGCGAATCACCATGTGTTGACTTCGGACTTGATAAAACACAGTGAACCCACACCCGCAGATTAAATGCCACCCAAAATCATCACGACTGTGGAAACCTTATACTGGGCTTCAAGCAACCTGGATTCTGTGCCCCTTCCCATTTCCTCCAGACACTGGAACCCTCATCTGAAAAGAGGACTTTGGACCACTGAGCAATGGTTCAGTTCATTTTCTCATTAGCGTCGGTAAGACACTTCTGACATTAGGTGTGTCTCAATTTGTGGGCTATATCCTTCAAAGCACTCATTTGAAGGCTGATTATGTCATGGTATCGCAGCAAAGGCTGTCACATTTGGAAAACTCTTTGAAATCTACCAAATGCAGCCATCTTGTAACTGTCAATGATTTATGTAAAATCTGCTCCCAGAGAGATAGGCTTTCATAAAATGTGGTTAAGTGTTGTAACATGACATTAACCAGTCGTAGCTCAGCTGCCTGTATTTAACCTATGCAACAACAATATTTTTTTAACCACAATAATTGTGATATTTTTATTTATTTTTCTCAGATTTTTTCCCTAATTTAGTCATGTCCAATTCCTCCCCGTCACTAGGGCACCACATTAATGCTACTACTGCCACTCAGTCTAGAGGGCCGAAGACGATGACGTGTTTCCTCCGAACAACATGAAGCCAGCTGACGCATCTTTTCAAACTGCTCGTTCATGCACCATTGGGGGTGGCGTAACATACTTAGAGGACAGTGCTATCCGCTCCTTTTTATTGCACATATTAACATAAGCGCACAAAGTACCTCTCACCCCTACCCTCTGAGAGAGCTCGCCCAATCAGCTCTCTCTAGACTTCCAGCTTCGAGAGGTTACAGCAACCCCCGGGAATCAAACTCGCGATCTCCACATGATAGGGTGAGCACTTTACCACTGCACCACTAGGAGGCATGTAAAATTTTGATCAAAAACAGCAGGTGACGCAAGTAGGAAATCCTCCATAGACCAGACCATCACATGTTGGTTCTGCGTTAGTGGTCTATGCAGTCAGCAAAAGGCCACAAGCCTACGGAGACCAAGTAGATCATCAAAGAATGTGGCCCCCGACTGGAGAAACACTGGTTGCCTTCGTATGAGATTGACTTGATACTATTAATGCAATAGCTGTAGGCCATTTCCTGAAGACGTCTGTTTGCAGTGGATCTTGATGCACTAACTCCAGCCTCATTCCACTCCTTATGAACCTATACCAAGTTCAGTCACCTGTGTATCTTACCCTCCTTGGAGGGTATTAATGATCATCTTCAGGACAACTGTCAAGTCAGCAGTATTCCCTATTATTGTCCGAAACTAAACCAAGGGATAACCGGTATCTATACTGTATGAATAGTAATTTAAACTTGAAATGAAATATTTAAATATTTTGAAATACAGAACTTTTGATCTTTATAAGCTGTGTGCCATAATCATTGAAAATAAAACCAAAAAAGTCTTTAAATAGTTTACCTTATGTGTAATGAATCTGGAATATATGAGTTTAACTATTTTAATTAAATTACAAAAAACAGTTACATGGTATAAAAATCTTATTTGAGATTTGCTGTTTATTATATGATAATATTTAATTATGGACTTTTTATAAACAATTTATGTGTATACAAATGATCTAAATGGAACTATCATTTATTTATTTATAGATTGAATAGAGTTAGAGTTAATGTAGCCCTGTTAAATTTAAACAAATTTTATGTCCTTATAAATTATAGATCATGATTAATGGTTATATATAAATGATTAGGTAACTAAATGTTAATAAAAATTCAAACAAAACAAAAAATCCACAATGTAGCATTGTTGAAAAACTGTTGCAAAGCTATAATTGGTATTGACAGCTTTGAGGCTTCTATAGTAAGAAGTAAATAGTTAATTTTAAAGTACTCCATTCCTAATTCAGCTGGATTGAAGGCATGCAATTGGTTAGGCTATACAATGTCTTTTCATTCATTCTTTCATTCATTCATTCATTCATTCATTTTTGTTCTATTGGCTGCATATTTGGAGCTGTTGTATTGTCGTTGAAACATCCATCTTCTGCCCAGATTTAGTCAGGTTAATTGCATGCTGCATTAAATTAGTTTTAATAAAAACTTATAAAGTTTTTTTTTTTTTTTATCACATAAGTAATAATCGTGTGGTCCTCACACCTTCTACAGTATATACAAACAAGAAACCTCTTATGACCCCCCCAAAAAACACACAAACAACTAATTTCAGTATGTAAATAGAATCTTTTTCAGTAGAAGTTCTATCAAGAGTCTCACAGTGTATTGGAGAAATTTTGATACATCGGTGGTGCCAGTGAGAAGTGCTGCTGCTCACCCTAGGGTAGCCATAGCGCCCTCCTAGCACCCCAAGAAGTGTTTGTGCTATATTTAGATTTGAATACATTTTTAATATATGTATACATACATAACTTATAATCTGAAAAATAATATACAGTAATAAAACAAAACAATTATTTGTAACCTGAAAACATAAAGCCAACACAGACAGCTAGCGGGTGCAGTGCAGGCTACATTTTTTACTTTCATGTCCTTTTAGCAAGAGTCTATGTTTGATGAGTGAGACATTAATGATATTATATCAGAAAATGTTTCCCTTTAATAAATGCAGTGTTTTATTTTGAAGATGTCTAAGGGTACATGTATAATTTTCCCCCTTTGTTTTTTATTATTAATGTATTGCATTTAGTGATTGAGGCACAAATTCTGTTTCCTGATAGGTGATGCTTATTCATATTCCTGTAATGTGCAATTGCTGTTTGCGAATGATTGTGGGTTGATTGTCTTCAAGTTGTAGACAAGTTATCCATTGATTTTATAGGATCAGGCGTTTCACTTTGGATCATCGTTCTCATACAGCTTTCTTTAAAACTAAAAATGATTCAAATGTTCTACTGCAGCCAAGAGGCTCATCACTGTTTTGACCTTGAAGTCTTTAAACTGTACAAATTTATTTGCGAGAAATTTAATCACAGTATGATTGAATGCATAAACCTGTGTGTGGCTAAAGGTGCCCAAGCACCTGCCCCTTGATGTCAAAATCGCATTTTTCAAGATAAAAATAAAATTTCAAAATAAATAAAAACAATAGCTCTAAATAATGCTGATGGCTGCGATCAGATCACATAGTTTAACATTTTTGTAACAATCATTGCCTAAAGAGTTGTAGTTGGTGGAATGCCATATGTAGACATTCAGTGGGAGAAAATTTCTCATAATGTTTCTGTGACAAAAAAATAAGCAGGTGCTTTAGTTGCAGTAGGTGGTGTTTTCAGTGGTATTATGTGCACAATATCAGCAGCAGCTTAGGAAAAGCATTAACATGTTTTACCGGATGTCTTCTGATTTTGGACACCCACTTTGACCTGAGAGAAGGGGGTGGAAACACCTCTTTGATAAGCAGAGCTGCGACCTCTCACTCATTGAGAGTAAGACTCACTCAATCAGGCACCTTCCCATTGTATCGAGGAGTCGGATCGCTTGCAGAAAGAAACTGGTACCCAGTCTGAATGTGAGAGCCTGAATGCTTCCATACCTTTTTCCAGATGGCAGGAGGGTGAAGAGAGTGTGTGAGGGGTGTGTATGATCAGCCACAATGCTGGTGGCTTCACGGATACAGCATGTGGTGTAGACATCCATGATAGAGGAAAGAGAGACCTTGATCATCTTCACAGCTGTTCTCACTATTTACTGTGCGATCTTTTGGTCCGAGATGGCAAAATTCCAGACAGTGATGTTGCCGCTCAGGATGCTCTCGATAGTCCCTCTAAAGAAAATGGTGATATTCAGTGATGGAAGCTGTGCCTTCCTCAGCCTTCTCAGAGGGAAGAGACGCTGCTGGGCTTACCCATTATTTCTACTGCTGGGTTTTTTAAATAAACATACATAGGTCTCATGAAATGTGCACTATAAAGTATACTTTTTTTCAGAACGAAATAGGTAATATGATTTAATACATTTTAGTTCATTTGAACCAACTACCCAAAAATGACTGAGCAAAAATTTTTTTAAAGGGTCACAAAGGGAAAGAAATAACACAGATACAAATGATCACATTGTTGTTTTCAGTTGTTCCTATGACCTAATAATAATAGTAATAATAATAATAATGCGAATAATTATAATAATAATAATAATAATATGCTTATTTAGAGAGTTCAACATTATTGCAAGATCATTCCCATATTCCAGTAGACGTTCTGTACCACTCGAGTTTTAAGGTTGAAGAGCTGGTGTTGAGGGATCAGATGAGATTCGTGGACACCAAAGAATTTGGTGATGTTCCTTGATGTTCAGTGAAGAGTGGTTGCTCCGCGTCTTCCTAAAGTCAACAACTTTTGTTTTTATCAACATTCAAAATAACATCCAAATCCAACGATTTGCCGTGATTAAAATATTTGCGTTGATTCTAATCTTTCTATCTCTTTCTCTCTCTCTCTCTCTCTCTCTCTCTCTTTCTGTGTCTCTCTCAGTGGCTTAATCACTTTGGTGGATTTTTCTATTGTATAAGTTACTATTTAATATCTTGATTTTCCTTTTTTCCATCAGTTTATGCATGGCCCAAGTTTCCTTGCTGCTCTCATACATTCTCATTGTTCCATGTCTCCATGACTGTTGCCTTTCACATAATATTGTATTTAGTTGCATTCTTCCTTAATCAGGTTTGTCAGCTCATTAGTGCTCTCATTAAGTTTTCTATTTTTGCATAATCTCAGTGTTTACAGACTTTGTGTTGATAAACAGCATGCGTCATCACCATGTGCACCAGTGCAGTACAGTGTATTAAAACTTGTACCACATCTAAGCAATTCAAGTCAGGGACAAGTTTATTTAGCACCTTGTCCTAAGCCAGTCCCAGCTAAAGTTTTAATATTATAGCACTAGGTGGCACTATAATGAAAAAAAAAATCTAAGAGCTCTTCAACTTGGGGATGTGATTGCTTGGAGAATTCAAGTATATATGAGAACTGAAGTCATGTGTGTGTCTTTTAAATGCTCTAGTATAATTTGGCAGGCACTGATGGCAAAAAAAAAAAAAGAAGAAAGAATTGTGAGACCATTGCACTGTTTGTTGAAATATGAATGAATGAATTAATTAATTTTAATTGTTAAAAACTGTTTTTAATTTAATTTAAACATGGCCATGTTCCTGTTTAGCAGACCACATATTCATTACATGTCACACTCTCTGTACCTGCCAAGAAATTCAAAAGAAAGAAGAGTCATGATTAAGTACTGTAGTTCCAAAGTTCTGAGATATTTTAACTGTTTGAGACTTATCACACCCAGCAGATGGGATTTAGATAGAAGATTCTTAGAAGAAGATCATTTATTAATCTAAAACATTTGGTCATCATCTGTTTCAAATTATATAAAACGTTCAAAATGAACTTTTTAAGAAAATTTTATATATCACCAACGGTTACAAACTTGAAGAGAATCAACTGAAACAGGAGACTGGATGTTTAAGATTTTAAGGCTTTGAGCAGTTTTACAAATTTGCAAAATATACAGTCAAAATCGTTCAAACCATGTTCGAAAGTTAGCATGCCCTCTTTTAATTCATTAATAGCAGCAACAATTGGTTAGACCATTGATTATGACTTTCCCTCTTGGCATTGTGTTAACAAAACCTTTGCTTTTACAGAGGTCTGCACACCTGCTGATAATCAGTGAATCAAGGGCTGAGACCTGTGAAAAGCAGTAAGAGGGTTCCTAGAATCGCCTACATGTTTTCTTAATGTTTCATTTTTGTTCATTTAATAATGACATGATAAAAAAGGTTCTATGTTGCAGTTTATCTGAAGTTGTATTTGCAGAGACTCGCTACGATCAAGTGATTTTTGATTATGGTTTTACACACACAAAAAAAAAAATAAAAGAGCTGGTACTAATTTTTGAACATGGTCTCACCACCCAGAGGTGAATTACACTTAGGATGAGGTCCCTCAGTCATCTACAAAGTTTGATCAAAACATGTCATGTGCTGAGATATGCCTGTACTTTGGGCGCACTCTGTCTTCCTGTTTCGTGGATTCCCATAATTCTTTTCTGCTTTATGAAACACATAGTTATAAGTACAAAATCCTAAGAAATTATGTGTGCAAAACTCGATGTACCCTATATTACCTATGTACCTACACACGTGGACAAAATTGTTGGTACCCTTCGGTCAATGAAAGAAAAACTCACAATGGTCACAGAAATAACTTTAATCTGACAAAAGTAATAATAAATAAGAATTCTATGAATGTTAACCAATGAAAGTCAGACATTGCTTTTCAACCATGCTTCAACAGAATTATAAAAATAATGAACTCATGGAACAGGCCTGGACAAAAATGATGGTACCCCTAACTTAATAGTTTGTTGCACAACCTTTTGAGGCAATCACTGCAATCAAACGATTCCTGTAACTGTCAATGAGACTTCTGCACCTCTCTGCAGGTATTTTGGCCCACTCCTCATGAGCAAGCTGCTCCAGTTGTTTCCGGTTTGAAGGGTGCCTTTTCCAGACAGCATGTTTCAGCTCCTTCCAAAGATGCTCAATAGGATTGAGGTCAGGGCTCATAGAAGGCCACTTTAGAATAGTCCAATGTTTTCCTCTTAGCCATTCTTGGGTGTTTTTAGCCGTGTGTTTTGGGTCATTGTCCTGTTGCAAGACCCATGACCTGCGACTGAGACCCAGCTTTCTGACACTGGCCAGCACATTTCTCTCTAGAATCCCTTGATAGTCTTGAGATTTCATTGTACCCTGCACAGATTCAAGACACCCTGTGCCAGATGCAGCAAAGCAGCCCCAGAACATAACAGAGCCTCCTCCATGTTTCACAGTAGGGACAGTGTTCTTTTCTTGAGATGCTTCATTTTTCCGTCTGTGAACATAGAGCTGATGTGCCTTGGCAAAAAGTTCCATCTCATCTGTCCATAGGACATTCTCCCAGAAGCTTTGTGGCTTGTCAACATGTAGTTTGGCATATTCCAGTCTGGCTTTTTTATGATTTGTTTTCAACAATGGTGTCCTCCTTGGTCGTCTCCCATGTAGTCCACTTTGGCTCAAACAACGACGGATGGTGCGATCTGACACTGATGTTCCTTGAGCATGAAGTTGACCTTGGATCTCTTTATAAGTCTTTCTGGGCTCTTTTGTTACCATTGGGATTATCTGTCTCTTTGATTTGTCATGAATTTTCCTCGTGCGGCCACGTCCAGGGAGGTTAACTACAGTCCCATGGATCTTACATTTCTGAATAATATGTGCAACTATAGTCACAGGAACATCTAGCTGCTTGGAAATGGTCTTATAGCCTTTACCTTTAACATGCTTGTCTATAATTTTCTTTCGAATCTCCTGAGACAACTCTTTCCTTCGCTTCCTCTGGTCCATGTTGAGTGTGGTACATACCATGTCACCAAACAACACAGTGACTACCTGGAGCCCTATATATAGGCCCACTGACTCATTACAACATTGTAGACACCTGTGATGCTAATTAGTGGACACACCTTGAATTAACATGTCCCTTTGGTCACATTATTTTCAGTATTTTCTAGGGGTACCATCATTTTTGTCCAGGCCTGTTCCATGAGTTTATTTTTTTAAAATAATTCTGTTGAAGCATGGTTGAAAAGCAATGTCTGACTTTCACTGGTTCACATTCATAGAATTCTTATTTATTATTACTTTTGTCAGATTAAAGTTATTTCTGTGACCATTATGAGTTTTTCTTTCATTGACCGAAGGGTACCAACAATTTTGTCCACGTGTGTATATCAAATAATAATACAAAAAATTGTATGAACAGCATTGCTGAATTTAACCTTAATCACTCAGGTCTGGGGCAAGTTAATTTTGCTTTCAGTTTGTTGAACTGGTCGCCTTGCACCACCAGGGTCCATGTTCGATCCCCGGCCAGGCTCGATTCCCATCTCTGTGTGCATGGAGTTTGCATGTTCTCCCCGTGCTTGGTGGGTTTCCTCCGGGTACTCCGGTTTCCTCCCACAGTCCAAAGACATGTAGGCTAATTTGTAGTGTGTGAATGAGTGAGTGTATGTTTGTGTGTCTGTCTGTGCCCTGCGATGGATTGGCACCCTGTCCAGGGTGTACCCTGCCATGTGCCCTAAGTCTCCTGGGATAGGCTCCAGGCCCCCGTGACCCTGAATACAGGATTAAGCGGTATAGATGATGAGTGAGTGAGTGAGTGAGTGAGTTTGTTGAACTAAAAGTAACCCTTTGTCATATTTCAGTTGTTTAAATTAATCTTTCAAACTAAAATAATATTTTAAAGTGCATTTGGTCTTGTAAATGGCAATTTAGCAGAGGATATTTGACCATTTGCTAAATATAGTGTGTTGAGTAACTACAGTACATTGCTTATATGTAGGATTAATAAATTTAGAGAAGTGAATTAAGTTTTTTTTTATTTAAGTAGTGAATTAAGTAGTTGATAATGGTAAGTAAAATCAATGGTAATCATCGAATCTACTATTTTAATTTATGACCTACATGTTAGTTATGCCCTCACAAATATTCATATTGTAAAATATGATCTTATTAATGTTTCATTCATCTTTTAAATGAACAATTACAGTGTCATTCAAGGATGGACACTTCAGAAAAAAGAAACTCATCATGTGTGTGGCACCTCCACAGAGATCCGAGAGGCATTTAAAGTGTTTGATCGTGATGGAAATGGATTCATCTCAAAGCAGGAGCTGGGCATGGCCATGAGATCTCTGGGCTATATGCCCAACGAGGTGGAGCTGGAAGTCATCATCAAGAGACTGGACATGGATGGTACAAACCTTTTTATTTTTATCATGTTGGACAACAGGACAATGACCCCAAACACACATAGTTTTAAAAATCAAAACTATTTAAAATGTTTTAGCCATATCAATACAGGTATTAAGTCAAACAGATTATTTTGAGCTATGGTTAGCAATGTACAGTAAGTGAGTTATATCAAATGCTGAATTTCATCAAACGTCAGTTGATAAATATCTTACCGTGCTCATCCGTCAACAGAATTAAGAAAGTTTTAACCCTAAACATTGATTTAAAGCACTTTTCTGAACACTATCCAAGTTGTGATAGAAAAAGACAATATAAAACTGTGCTACAAAACTGTGCTGCTGCTAGTTTTGGGAGTAGCAGGGAAATCCTTTGGTGTCAAAATTAATTTAAAACTTTAATATCAAAGAAACAGATAGTCTTTAGTCGTCGTTTAAAGATAGTCAGCGACAGTGGTATATGGACATCTAGTGGAAGTTCATTCCACCACCTCAGTGTCAGAACAGAAAACAGTCTAGATGCATGTCTTCCTCAATGTCTGAGAGATGGTGGGACCAGCCGAGCAGATCTGTAGGATCGGAGAGAATGTGTTGCAGTGCGTGGTGTGATTAGAGCTGAGAGGTAAGTGGGTGCTGGGCCGTTTTTAGCTTTGTAGTCAAGAATCAGTGTTTTGGATTTGATGCGGACAGTTATGGTAAGCCAGTGCAGGGGGCGAAAAAGTGGAGTGATGTGGGAGAACGTGGGAAGGTTTAAAAAGCAAGTATGATTAGCAATGTATGGGGAAAATGACAATTGATTGTCCAGAAATACCCCCAACATTGCGGGTAGTGACTGAAGGAATGATCCGATTGAAGGTCTAGACAGGGGGATGAATCACCTGAGATTAACAGCAGTTCAGTTTTACTGAGATTGAGTTTCAGCTGATGAGCTGTCATCCTGATTCAGATGTTTGCCAGACATGCTGAGATATCTGGGTGGAAATCTGAGTGTCTGACAGAGGAAAGAAAAGAATGAGTTGAGTGTCGATCTCACCAAGAGACTGGGTATAGAGGGGGGAACAAAGGAGGACCAAGTACTGATCCTTGTGGGATACCAGTGGAAAGTCTGTGTGAAGCAGATGTGGATACCCTAAATGTCACCTTATAGAAAAAATTTTTTTTTTGTTGTATTTAAATTATTATAATCCATTATTATTATATTATTATATACAAATCTGCTTCGCTAGCATTAGCCGACAATTACTGTACCTCAGAACTTGCCCAATTTTGTATCTGTGACATCCGATGTAGACATAGTGCTTGGATGGGCAGGGAGTGAGGAAAAAGTCCTAGCTACTGTACGTCACATGCATTACAGTACATAGCAAGGTACTGGACGAGTTTTGAAAGAAAACTACATACAGTAGTACCAGTAAGAATTTAAAACTACTTTCACACCTGTTAATTACGCTGTTGGTCGCCAACTCTGCCAGTTGAAGTCAGTTAGTTCTACACCAGGTGCAGAAGGATATGCATTGGCAGAACAAAATAACTGGTTAAATGAAACAAATCATAATCTGTTGATAATAAATAGTGTTTGTGGAACTGTTGTATAAAAGCAATATCACTCAAGTTTGTGCTAAATATCAGCACGTCTGCAGTGTGGTTGTAGGTCTGAGGGTGCATGTACTGTACATCGCAACATTGATATTGCATAAGTACAGAATGGGTTACAGATTAAATTTGGGTCATAACTGCTGCATTATAAGGTTATTAAAAATTTGCTCATAGTATATGGAATATGTTGTTTGGAATATGCATCATGTGTTTTCTTTTCACTGTGAGCTATATGTAAATTATCTGCCTGTGTATCACCTGATTTATATGCCTGATTTTACATCATGTTGAAATGGTGAGTGGTAAATTCAGGAATCACATCTTTTCAGTAACTTTTTTTTCAGCTGTAATGCAAACTGGCCATGCCCCTAATCATGCATAATTCTATGGCGTAATATAAGTTTAACTGAGGAGTACCATAATAATTTACCCCCTAAACAGTTATCATATACAGTATGGGAAAACTAGATATAGAGACCATAACTGTTTTTGTATGTCTGTTGTAAAGTTGGACACTTTAACATGTGGTCTATGGACATTGACTCACTTTTGAAGCCAGCTCCTAGTGGACATTTGAGAAACTGCATGTTTTAACACTTCAAATCAAATCAACTTCTAATTTTATTTGTCACATGCACAGTCATACACAGTACGATATGCAAAGAAATGCTTATATGACTGCCCGTGAAATTTAAAAAAGATTATCAATAAGAAATAAATTACGGAATAAAATAAGAAATGAAATATAGAAAACTTTAGCTATAGAAAATATAGCTATAGAAGATAAGAACAAAATATATAATATAAAACATTTAGCTGTACAAGTTGTACAAGCAGTACTTCCATGTATGCTTAATTTTTCAAAACAGAGGTTGCCACTTAATTTTAACATGTACTTTTATTAGTCAAAATAAAAAATATGTAACTTTATGTAAGATTTACTATCTGTCCTAATTCAATCAATCAATAAATAAATCAGGTCACACACTATTTTCTTGATTGGACCTGCTTTATTTACATTTATGGCATTTGGCAGACCCCCTTATCCAGAGTGACTTACATTTTATCCCATTGTACATATGAGCAGTTGAGGGTCACAGTGGGAACTGTGTTCACAAGGGTGAACCCGGGATCATTCAAGCACTAGTCCAACGTCTTAACCAGTGAGCAACCTCTGTCCACCTTTATCTTTGATTATGGTGCACATTCACCATGCCATTGTTTCAAGAACCTTATAAACTATCACAACATTTATTCCCATCGAGAGTTGAGAGCCATTTTCGGCTGAAATCTTGTATGGGTAATGGGAGAGCATATCCACTCCAAGTAGATCCAAGTCTTTTGTAGTAGATTGAGAGGAACCCAAAATGGATACTTGGGTACGGAATTGTTTGTGGCAATTTTAGTCCTTTAACTCTTCAAGCAATTGCAGTCATAAACCATAATAGTGAAACTGCTAGTATCAGTGCAATTAAAGTCATCTTCGTGGTTATTCAGTGGACCCTCCTCACTTATCACATAAATCTACCACAGACCACATGGTGCTGTTCTCTATGTGATTGGAACGCCAATCGGAAGTGGGCCACCAGTGATTCCTGAATTTGTCACTCACCATCTCATCAGGATGTTTTTGTAACTAGCCAGCACATAGCATAGCTTCTGTACTAGTTTGCTTATTTTTTGGACACAAATTACATCCCAAGGAGCTCAGGACATTTTTCACAGTCTAGTAACAGTTATAAATTTATATTTATAATGAAGAATCCACAAATGCAAATTTTTACTTTATATATTTTTTATTTTTTAAGGTTGTAACTTTTTTAAACGTGTTCTCACAGACAAAACTTTACCACAGCTTTTTTAAACATTTGTTTAAAAAAAAAAAAAAATTCTACACCATGTTTTAAAAATTCCATTGATTGGTCACTTCAGATGTCTGCTGTACAAGTCACTGTGTATAAGCTGTTATTATAGAAACAATAACATATTAGAACAATTACATTAATAATAATGAGACAGTAATTACTGTCCTAGCCATGCAATACAAAAAATACAAAAAATGCATCTTCCGATCCGTCAGACTTAAGTCTTTATATCTTCGAATAAGGTAGTTCCAGCTGTGACATGAACAATAGGTTTATGCTAATGTGTCCATTCTAGTACGGTATTGTTTCTAGAGTAAAGCATAATAATATTGTATGACAGAAACAAATTTGAAACCCATACACACAGGTCCGGTCAATCTACTTGTTTGTTGGCACATATGTCAGCAGTGTGGTCTGTCTGATCTGTTGTTTTGTCTGAAGGCAATGGCCAGGTTGGTTTTGAGGAGTTTGTAACTCTGCTGGGCCCTAAGCTGACTGCAGCTGGCATACCTGACAAGTTTCATGGAACAGACTTTGACTCCATTTTCTGGAAGGTATGGGCTGCTACATCCTCTGAGCTGTTATATTGTGTTGTAATTTACATGATGTATGTACAATATTCTGCCTAGTTGTTGGGCCAATATCACTATAAAGTGCCTCCGATCCTTCTAAATATGTAACACAGTGATTATAAAATGTATTGTAAAATTATTTAATGGGAAATGGCTGCGGATAATAAGAGTAATAATAATAAAATCAATCCAAAATGTGGCAAAAATTGTAGACCATGACAGGGTGGACATTTTTTTCCCCTAAATTTTGAACTTCATGAGCGCATGCGGGACCTGAGGTTAGCTTGTTTGTTAGTTTATACTGTAAGCAGCACCATTTCAGGACAAAAGAGACAAATTGGTTTTAAATCTCAACAGGAAGAATACACATATTGATCTGTCCATTCATCTTCAAAGGTTCAGTTCTCAAAGTATACTTGCCTTTTTTTTTTTCGGCAGACTCTATTCTGTGTCGCACATTCATTTGTGTTTTGTGAGGATTTGGGTGCTTTGTAGGGGCATTAGAGTCGTTTGTGTGTCTTCTGTATTCTCTATGTACTGTACATAGGGTGAACTATCTCATTGATTGTCTCTGTTGATCGATGCGTATAGACACTCACACCTCAAGAGAAAAAGCTCTAAATAAGTAAAAAGAAAAAAAAAGAAAAAACACTGGATGCTGTGACGTATATAGCACTTAACTGGTCATAACTTCACTTCTACTCAAGACTTTGATTTCAATTATGGTGCAGATTTAACTTCAGGCAAATATAGGAGGACTGGCAAAGTTTCATTAAAATCTGTCCAGGAAGTTTTGAATGATGCTGTGACAAAATCAAAAGACATACAGACAGACAGACATACTGTGGAGACAGAATTTTTTCTTAGACTGGTTTCTGCTCCTCCAATGTATGAAATATAAAGATATAATTGAGAGAGCGAGATTCTACTGATATTTAAATTTTTTATCATTTGTAATTAAACCTCATATTCTGGTTCAGAGTCTGGTTTCTCACAAGGTTTCTTCCTATTACCATCTCAGGGAGTTTTTCCTTGCCACTGTCGCCGTCCTTTTCGGCTTGCTCATCAGGGACAGTCTTATCATTTTGATACATACACGTTCACATCTCATACAAACTTAAATAATTATTTTGATTGTGTAAAGTTGCTTTGCAACAATGTCAATTGTTAATTGAATTGAATTGAATTCTGTTGAGAACATCACTGGCACATTATAGTGATATTAACCCTGTTATTAACTAAGACAGCTTACAGATTGTGTAGGTCATTTTACATTGCATTGAAAAAAAGGAATGATTTATCGATTAGTTTAAATTGAGGGTAGAATTTCCACTCAAGTAAAATATGGAAGAAGGAAAAATTAATATGGCTAAAATTGGTGTGTTTATGTTAAACTCATTAAAGAGAATTCCTTAATTTACTTTTTTTGTAGTAAAATAGACAATCGCTATGTAAAAGCCGCATGTGGCCAAAATTTGAATTCTTTTGTGAGTGTATGCACATTCTGCTAATTTTATTACCACTATAATAATGATAAGCTAAATCGCCAAAAGCTTTTCTTTGGTTACTGCTTTTGAGTACCTATTCTAACACTTTTGTTTGAACATTTAAGACACGCAACCAATTAAGTGCCCCCCCTATTTATCTGTAATATGTTGATCATGTTTCTCACATTTATTTCATCAGTGTGATATGCAGAAGCTGACAGTGGATGAGCTAAAGCGACTGCTGTACGAGACATTCTGTGACCATTTGACAATGAAAGACATTGAGAACATCATTATGACTGAGGAGAGCCATATGAACAGCCCTGAGTGTCAAGTGAATATTGACAGTAAGACTAGACACACCAGCAATTCCATCATGACAATAATTACTTAGAAAAACATACTGAATATAAGATAAGAGATAAATTAACATGTATGTGTGGTCACATGCTGGTCACATGGTGTCAATATTATGTCAGTCAAATTGAGCTGTTTGTACTTAATAGAAAGTGACAGGGCTCCAGACGAACTGTTTTGCCTGAACATTTTGACTGAACATTTACTGAATTTATTAGGAATAAAAACATATATATGAACTTATTAGGGAAAAAAAGGAGCGCCACTTATCAACTGTACAAAGAACATTATTACATACAGTCATGTGTAAAAGTTTTCAACTAAGGTTTGCAAACCTGCATCTGAACAAACCATAAGGAACAATGTCCTATGGGCAGATGAGACCAATGTGGAATTGTTTGGCCTTAATGTCCAGTGCCATGTTTGATAAAAACCAAACAGTATTTCAGCAGAAATACCTCATACCCACTGTCAAACAGAGCAGTGGAGGGGTGATGATTTGGGCCCTCTTTCGGCAGCCACAGGACCTGAGCAGCTTACAGTCGTTGAGGTGCCCATTAAATCCTCTGTATACCAGAGTATTCTTGAGGCAAATTTATAGCCATCTCTCCGACAGCTAAAGCTTGGTTGAAACAACAAGTCATGCAACAAGACAATGATCTGAAGCACACTAGGAAATCTACAACAGAGTCAAAGTCTTTTAAACATGACTGTATTTTGGATGCCTTCAGCATTGTTTTATAAAGTAGAAAGAAATAAAAGTTCGGGAAAGACCAGGGAGTCAGAGCCATCATCTTAAAAAAAAATTATATCGTGATATTTTTTTTTGTAATTCAAATCAAAGAGTGCAACTGTCATATGTTCTTGAGTTATATGCATATATGGCAAAAATCCAGTATCTCAAAATATTTAAAAATTCCAGTGGAACCTTGGATTGCAATTATAATTTGTTAAGGAAGCATGCTTGTGTATCAAAACACTCATATATCAAAGCGAATCTCCCCATAAGAAATAATGGAAACTCCAATGATTCGTTCTACAACTAAAAATATTAATATAAAAAATATTAATACAAAATATAAAGTAAATATAAAACGAATGAATCTGTATTTATCTTTGAAATGCATGTCCACATGGAAGTATTGTCCGCTATATCTACTAGTGTGTGTGTGTGTGTGTGTGAGTGTGAAGCTGAAATAAGACGATATGAGAGAGGGGGCTACTGTGTAGAATGACTCCCTCCCTCCCTCCTCTTGTTTGTTGTCTAGCTTTTGCTTTACGCGCGCACACACATGGTCACGATAATATAATAAACAGTACACAAGCTTGCAGACCAAATTACTTCCAAGGTTCCACTGTATATTCTATATATGTTCTACATATATATATATATATATATATATATATATATATATATATATATATATATATATATATATATACACATTGATCATCCATAATGTAATTTTGGTCTTTTTTCTCACTGGTTCCCATGCAAAGTGAGCTCTGGTGTACTAGGTGTTTTGGTGATTTTCTTTTGCAGCCATCATTGGCTTTTCTGTGGCTGTAATCAATTGTTCCGCTCAATTGTCTAAGCTTCAGAATGGTTTGTTTCCCTCCCAAAGCCAGCTCTTTCATTTTCACCTCAATCATTTTCATGTTTTTCATGTCGGGTTCTCATTGACCAAGAAGAAACTACAAATTAACCACAAATGCAATATTCACAGGTGAAATCAAGAATCCAGACTAAGATACATAATTAATCAAAGCTAATAATTGTTTAACCTTCTAACAGGAAACAACTGCATAGCAGATAAATGTCAGTGTATATCAATAATAAATAAAATGATGGTCAAAAGTTAACATACGACCATCGTGACAACATGACATGTTATAGCAATATTGGGTTACTAATACTTTTTTGTGCTGGTCTTTGGCAGAATGAACAACATTTTTAATGAAAGAGAAGTTCACTACTTTTCTTGGCAGAACTAGTTGTATTTGATTAGATATGTTAGTTTCCTGATAGGATGCTGAGCTATGTTAATGCTAAGCTCCTTAATCTTTACTCTATGTACAGCAAGCAGTGGTGGAAAAGCGCAGGAAGATATTTTCTTTTCCACTGTTGCAGTTTCGATCACTAAATTTCAACACAGAGAGGATATGAAGAGCTTCTTCCCACAGGTCACTCTGACCCTCACCACATACAGTACAGCACCTGCGACTAAATTGATTGGATTTGCTTACACATTACACACACACACACACACACATACACACACATTTCTATCTTTAGGCCATAGTTAACTTACAGTAGTATATTAGTTTATATAGGTGACAAATAAAGCTGAATTTGATATTGTGCTGATTTCAGAAAACCTCAAATAAATTCAATTCTTGTTCTCCAAATTCTCAGGTTTTCTTCTGTTAAAGATGAATGTTGTAAAACCATCATTTGTTCTGCGCCATAAAAAGACCAGCTCATTGAAGCCACTAAAAGCTAATATTGTCATGACATGCATGTTTATGATGAGCAGGTACTGCACATGCATTACTAAATCTTCCTCAAGCAACCACCCATTTTTTGGTGAGAGAGTGACGCTCGGTGTCAAAATAAGAGTCGCATGTGTGATACATGATACTCAGCGCTCGTAAACTAATACTTGCTCGGTTTCCGAATAAAGATTTATTAAAAATCTTTGCTCGGTTTGCGGAACACTCGTAAACCACCTTACTCGCAATCCGAGGTTCCACTGTATTGTGATAGTGTGTTTTTCACTTTTTTGTTTCCAAAATATTTCCTCAGTCTAAATGTTTGTCTAATACCCATTAAATGAAGCAATGTAGCATTGTGTCATTGTTGAAACAGTGTGTTCACTTCTCTTACAAATATATTGATAGATGGAAGCATTAAGCGCAAAACGCAAAATTAAAAAAAATCCTGCATAAACTAATTTAGCAGAAAACGTATCTCCAAATATGAGTGTGTAAATTTTCATTTTTAATTCATTCATCTTTAAAATTAAAAACATCAAATTTTTTAATTGATTAGCCATAAAATAAATTACAGTATTTTTCACATGCTCATTGGTGACACCTAAAGTTGGGGGGTTGCCCATGTTCAGGTTAGAGCAGCGGCCTCTTAAAAAGTCTCTGCACTTCCTTGATAATGAGTCTATGTAAAGTTTTGGCCACAACAAGAGGATGCCCCTAAAGTCTCCATACATTTGGCAAATTATCACTTGCTAGAAAAATATCTTTTACATGATTACCATTTGTGTGTACTGTAAACATGCAGAGTTGTCTTGCTCACAAATAATGAGCTGGTGTTAGCATTTAGAGTTATGTATGTAATTGCATTTGTATCTTTGTTGTTTTTCTTTCCCTTGTACATTTCTTCACATATGCATCCAATGAGAAAATGCAAAGGGTTTAAATATCTGATTTCGCTTTGTCTCTCCTAGCAAGCCCCATGCAACAAGTGAAGCACACATGTGTGCGAAAAAGCTTGATTTGTGCCTTTGCCATTGCATTCGTCATCAGCGTCATGCTTATCGCCGCCAATCAGATGCTTCGTCGAGGGATGAAGTGAGTCATCTTCCCTATCCCTGTGTATTTGCTTCAGCAATTCTAGAATATCCATTTCTATGTTCTGCTTCATGTTTATTTTTTGCAGTAAATATTCTGATCCTGATGTAAATCAGAAGATAATTGTAGGCTTTATGTAGCATTTGGACCTTTATTTTGTGTGTGTGTGTTTTTTTTTTTTTTTAAATATCGAATGTCAATGCATAATATTATTGTTTCATTTCATTATGGTACAGAGGTAGGACCTATACCTTGCTTAAACATGTTTGTAGTAACTTGTTTTGTAGCAAACAAAGAGAAGCAGTTTGGGGGAATTTGCATGAATTTGCAGAATTTCCTAGGCCTTTTCCAAAAACTCTGGTCATCATCCAAATCTGATGTCATTATACTGGCAGCCGAGGTTAGCAAGGGTACATCCATCTAAGTAAAAAAACAAAACAAAAAAAAAAACAGCCAGAGGTCAAAATTTTATGTACTCAAATGTAAGCAGACATGCAGATATACAGGGTGGCCTAACAGTCTGCATCAATAGGCAATTTTCTGTTAGATTTAATATGATGTTTGTTTTATTCCAGGCCTAAGATGGTTTGAAAACTAATAATGGAAAAAAATAATAATAGAACGTATTCCATTTTCAGGAATTTGTTTACATAACATTTAGAGTGCGAACAGAAAATGCTGTCTAACATGGTGCCCCATGATTCATATATATTTAGAAAGTCATTTACACTTCCACATCCATTTATTCGTTTTTAATAGGAGCAACCTGTCTTCAGCCTCAGGTTGGAATTCAGTGAGCGAGTTCTGTGATGGTACTCACGGCAGTTCAGATGGCAGAGCTAGACATAATCAGGCTGCAGTTTGGCCAAAAATGAGACCAAGAATAAGTAAGAAATCAATAAACGGAAATATTTACTAATATTTAATTTGGTATTTGTATAAAAAATTCTGATTTGAAATACAAACCTGGCAATTTACAATGAATTCCACATCACAAGCAACATAAAATGTACGTAGGGATAACTTGTTAAATAAAGTTCCCTATTTTTAAATAAATATAGATAACATTTACAGTGCTATGTAACAATCTTGTTGTGTGATGCAATGTTTACTTGAAGAATTAAGCAATTTAAGTTTTAAACAACGATATTATTAAATAGTTCTATTAGGATAACTAGAGCAAAGAGGGACAAAGAGGCGCTCTCTGTCTCTCCTTCCGGGGAGGGGCAACGGGAATTTGGAAAGACTGAGTATACTGTGATACAGTAGGTATTATAAAAAAAAAAAAAAATGAAGAACGTTTTATTAGAGAACTTAAACTGAAAGGAAGATGGTGGTGGCAATGCAACTTCTTGCATGACAACCACAATAAAACAAGAAGAGCGAATAAACAGTGCTGTTACAGTATAGCCACTTCAGAATTACGTTTGTAACAATGCAAACTGAAGTTGCTAATTCAAGTAGACTTTGCAATGTTCACATAAATAATTCTAAAAAGTCAGAATAAACATTAAAATGCACTTTATCTAGGTCTTCCACTCCTGTGTAAATTATTCCTCCAGTCACTTCACTCACCCAGGAAAAAAATAAATAAATCGGAGTCATACCAGACTAATGTAATTAAATTGTGGTTAAATTCGTCATTTTATGACTCACTGAAATGTCCTAAAGTAATCGTCATTGAAACTGTCAAGTCCGAGAATTAATCACTGATCGTAGCATTAGTGCAGTATATAGATAGAAACAGTGAAAATTCTCATGTTATTGATCAATTAATATTTGTAATTCATGGAAGATTTATCATACATTATCAAGCTAATATTATTTATTATTATTTCTTATAATTCTTAATGAATCCTAGTAGAACTCAACAGAGCTATACATACTGTATACACGTGTTTGTTTGTTTGTTTGTTTTATTGTCTTGAAATTTAATTAAGGAACTGAAACTCAATTTAGATTCATTACACATAAACTAAAATACTTATGAAAAAGTTATTAAAAATCCAGTATCTCAATATACCATAACGTTTCATTGATGATTAAATTACTATTCATACAGTATAAATACTGTGTATCTCTCAGTCGAGTTCGGTACGGGCAACCACAATCATAGGGAAGACTGCTGACATGCCAATTGCAAGCAGATGATAATCAACACCCTCTACAAGCAGGGAAAGCCACAGAAGGTCATATTTGAAAGAACTGGCTGTTCGCCGAGTGGTGTGTCGAAGCATATACATGGAAAGTTCTCTGGAAGAAAAAAAAAAAAAAAACGTGGGGCAGGAAAATGTGCACAAGTAACAGGAACAACTGGAGCCCTAGGAATGTTGTCAAACAATTCAGATTCAAGAACTTGGGAGAGCTTCACCAGGAGTGGAGTGGGGCTGGATTCAGTTCATTATGAGCCACCACGCACAGATTTCTTTAGGAAATAGGCTACAACTGTTGCATTCCTAGCCTCTCCTGAACCAGAGACAACATTAAAAGCATCTTAGCTGGGAAAAGAACAAAAGTGGGCATCTGCAAAGGTGCTCAATGGTTCAAAGTCCACTTTAGAGATGAAAGTACATTTTGCATTTGATTTGGGAATCAAGATCCCAGAGTCTGAAGGAAGAGTGGGGAGGCACACAACCCATGTTGGTTAGTCCAGGTAAGTCCACGTTGAAGATTCAACAGTCTGTGATAATTTGGGGTGCAATCTCATCTGCTGGTGTTGATCAACTGCTGACATTAGCATATCATCTGCTGATAAGCGTTATGATGATTCGCCATATGCAGATTTCCTTTTCCAGCAGGACTTAGCACCTGCCCATTGTGACAAAACTACTACTAACTGGTTTGCTGACCATGATATTACCGTGCTTGATTGGGCAGCCAACTCACCTGATCTGAACAGATTCTATGGGGTAATGTCAAGAGGAAGATGAGAAACCCCTGACCCAACAATATAGATGACTTGAAGGCCCCACAACCTGGTCTTCAATAATGTCTCAGCAGGCTTATTGCCTCAGTGCAATGATGCAATACTTAAAATTGTCCTAAAGATGTCCTGACCAAGTACAGAAATATTCTAATATTTTGAGATACTCCAGATCCTGGATTTTTTATTTTCATGTGCTGTAATCATGTAAAAAAAAAAAAAAAAAAAAAAAATTTAACAAATATTCTGTTTACATGTAATGGATCTAGAATATATGAGTTTCACTTTTTTAATTGAATAATGAAAATATAACTTCCACAATATCCAATTTCTTTTTATAGATGCACTATATACACACAAGCAATATTTTAACAATGTCTGTAAAAATGTCTATGCATCCATCCCTTGCCTCACTATGATAGATAATATGCAGGTTTCTGTTGGTTATCTGTATGCAATTAATGGTAATTTCAGTCTCTGTTTGCAATCCCAGGGCCTCACCAAAGAGAAACAATATTATTTTACAGTCCCCTCTAAAAGAATTGAAACAGCAATATAACTTCCACATGTCTTTGGTCTTCGTGTTGGTTTTTAATTTTTAAGCACCAAATGCCATTTTCAAAAGCAAAGCCCAGGGTCCAAACAAAGAGATGACATTCAGAGCTATTAATTGTTTAAACTGCCACTCAAAAACACCTATCACACAACTGTTCCAATATTTCCGGTCACACGACTATTAGGTGGTCTGCCACCAAAGGTTCCATGTTCTAATTTGTTCAGCACATCTACACTAATCAGGCATAACATTAAAAGCACTGACTTGAATAATATTGATTATATCATTGAAATGGCGCCTGTCAGGGTGTGGGACGTATCAGTCAGCAATTGAAAAGTCTCAAAGTTAATATGTTGGAAGCATGAAAAATGGGCAAACATAAGGCTCTGAGCATCTTTAACTGCATTTTATTCCACAGGATACATAAACTGTACTTCCTACTTCCTGTTCAAGGTGAAGGAAACATCCCTCAACAAGGTCCAAAACAGAAATGTTATTTGATTCATTTACATGCTGCAAGGCTAATTACTTATAGTAGTCCACTGGGTCAGCAACCATAACCCACTGTAAGCTACAGTATATGGCCAAAAGTATTAAATTGACATTGTATCCAAATACATACACTTTAATATGGAGTCCCCTTTTTGCAGCTGTCACAGCTTCCACACTTCTCGGAAGGCTGTCCACAAGATTTTGGAGTGTTTCTCTGGGAATTTTGCGCCCATTCGTTCTGTGGAACATTTATGAGGTCAGGCACTGATGTTCATCCCAGTTCATCCCAAAGGTGTTTGAGGGGAAAAGGTCAGGGCTCTGTGCGGGCCAATCAAGTTCTTCCATGCCAAACTCAACAAGCCATGTCTTTATGGTCCTTGCTTTTTGCACTGCAGCACAGTCATTTTGGAATAGAAAAGAGCCTTAAACTTTTGCCACAAAGTTGAAAGCATAGCATTGTCCAAGATGTCTTGGTATGCTAAAGCTTACCCTTCACTAGGGATAAGGAGCCTGACTTCAATAAGTAACATGTTTGGCCAAATATTTTTGTCCACATATTGTATTTTACCAGGTCACATTGAATGGGCCAAGAACATTCTACAGCTCGGACACCACCGCTGCTAATTTAAACACCTTTATGAAGTTACTCTTACTAACTTCTGACAGAGGATTAGCTCCAGCATTTACAGCCAAAAAAACAACAACATGCTATTCTAAGAAAGCAAACAGTCACTTTTGGCATTACATTCTTTGCCAGTGAGTGACCCAAATCTGCTTCTTTTCCTAAGAACAAATCTATTTACAAAAGAAAGTTTTTCAGCCTAGATGTAAACACTGAGACTGTGTCTGAGTCGCAAACATTAATTGGAAGACTCTTCCATAACTTCAGGGCTTTGTAATAAACAGCCCTGGCCCCTGGCTCGAGTTTTCATTATACAAGGTACCAACAAGCAGCAATCATCTTTTGATTAAAGTAGGCATGGCGGATCACAAAATAGTACTAGTTCACTCAGGTATCGATTTAGTTGGTCAATTGTCGTACTTTTAAATAATATATTCTACCCTCTAGACTACCTGTAGATTGTTTATGCATGTAATAGAACGTCCAGAGTTAGGGCATTACAGTAGTCTAACCTAGAGGTAACAAAAGCATGTGTATCATGCTTTTTTTAATGCATCATTTAATGACACATTTTTATCTCCACAGTATTTCTAAGATAGACAGAAGGCTATCCTCTGCTCAAACATACAACTCTGTCATCAGCAAAACAGCTGAAACTAATACCATGTTTATGAATCATTGCACTCAGAGGAAGAATATTTTGAGAGAATAGCATTGGACATAAAATTAATCCATTCAGAACCCCAAATTTTACTTTAGAATAGAGAAGTCGCCATTTACATCTACAAACTGATACTCAATCAAATAAGACCTGGGGTTAGAGAGGGCTGTTCCTTTAACTTGTGCAACATTTTCTGTCAGGAAACATAAGCAGAGAGACAACCCTGATCAGAGACCAGTGGTAGGTCATTTACCATTCACACACATGCAGAAACAGCGGCGGTTTCTTCAGTTCAACTGTGCATATTAAAGTAGCAAAATATGCAATAATCTCCTTTGAACAGTTTGAACAAATTGAGATTTATCTGCTACTTATGGTCTGTAAAGCCTTCATACCGTTTCTAAACTGAGGTGGTCATCATGAGAGCCAGTTTCATCATAAAGTTTGGTGAGTTTTGCAAATGCACTTTACAACATTCTTCATGCAAGAACTGTTCCTGAACAGCTGACCTTCGTGTCTTAAAGTAACAACTGACTTTACTTTGTCGTTTACTTATCTAATGCCATCTGTGTTATTTCATAGTTTAAGAAAACCCAGTTCTAGAATGGAGAAAAAACACACACACACACACACAATTGCACATGTACACCAATCAGAGATAAAGAGACGACCTACCTAATATTTAATAGATACTCTTTGCCCCCAAATCACCCCTGACCCATCGGGGCATGGACGCCACTGAGAGGTGTGCTGTGGTATCTGGCACCAACTTGTCAGTATAATTTCCTTTAAGTCCTGCAAGTTGCGAGGTGAGGCCTCCATTGGTCAGATATGTTTTTTCCAGCATATCCCACAGATCCTCGATTGAATTAAGAGCTGGGGATTTTGGAGACATGGGCACATCATCCGGCTGAAAGTGTGCGGCTACGCAGCACTATACAGTATGCAACAAACTGTGACGCACAGTGCATTCTGACTCCCACTGAAACCGGCATCATTTTTTCAGCAATTTGAGCTACATTAGTTCTTTTATTGGATCGGAATACTCAGGCCAGCCTTCACTCCGCACATGCATCAATGAGTCTTGTCCGGCCAATCACTGTAAATGCTGAGTAGACCAGGGACATCGAACAAGAACTGACCCGTTAGCCGTTGTCGAAGTTGATTAAATCCTAATGCTTTCCCATTTTTTCTGCTTCCAATACCTCAACTGTTGGGACAAAATGTTCTCTTGCTGCCTAATAAATCCCACCCACTTCCGGGTTGCATAGTTACGAGATAATTGATATTATTCACTTCACCTGTCAGACATCATGTTATGGCTGATATAATTAACGTGTGTGCATACGCATAAATTAATCCTGAGTTCAAGAACACTTAAATTTTAACATGATGCTCAATCTTATAGACTATGGTTGAATAAGTTAGGTATACCTTTGACATAGCAATATTTTGCCATTCCACCTTAAATCTATTACTGAGGGTTTATTAATCAATCAAAATGTTTGCAGTGTTCGTAATGTTTTGACTAATGTACTGTGATATGTTTGCCAGAGTCAGCATTTGTATTTAAAATAATGCAAATTCGTCTGACAAATTACTGTGAGGTACAGCTTTATTTAATAATTAAAAAAAAGATGTCAGGGCAGCAGCAAATTAGTATTGAAATTTTGCAAATACAAGGGACATTCAAGTCAAACCAACACTTGTGATGAAATTTCTTGTGACGGAAAATGTAAAACCATTCACCATTTACAGAAGACTTCAATCAAAGTATGGTGATGAGACAGTCACAGTATTACATTTGAATGGCAAACCGTAAAGATAGCCATTCCATGTCCATGGATGACGATTCCAGCCAAGTTGGCTTAAAACCAGTTTCACATGCTTGAGCCAATAAAGAAGTTCCTAAGTGGCCAGCGCTTCTGATGTGAAACCGGGGATTATATGGAGAAATAAAGGTACTTCTTTCATTTTGTTCTGATATTCTGCACAATCAAAAGTGCCGGTTTGACTTGAACAGCCCTTGTAATGTGAGCAATATCATTTAAACATGCATGTAATTTACTTGTACAGGTGTGATAGGTGTTGGGAGATAAATCTTTTGGAAATAATATAAATCGATATAAATATACTAATTTGCTCATACTTTTTAAAACATATTTTTAGCCACATGTATAATCAAGATGTACATAAATCCTAATTTATAAGACAGTATCTTTGTTAATTTACAGATGTTACCATATGGTCACCGAGTTAATATAATTCAATGTAATAATATGAACACATTGTTACACCATGTACATCTGATGTATGTAAACTTTATTGATATAACAGTGATCTTAGACCTACAGTGTGATCAAATGTGCTAATGTTTTATGTAAATATCATGTGAGCAAATGAATTAAACTGGTGGTGTTCATCGGTTTCTTTTAATGGACTGAATGAGTTGCAGTTTGTTGGTACAGCAGTAGCAGCTTCGCATTTTGTGCCAATGACATGGGTTCCGTTTCCAACTTCAACAAGTATGAATAAAATGGGATAGAATTGTACAGGGCAGTGGTAGCTCAATCGGTTGAGACGGTGGGTTTCGTGGGCTACTGATTGAAAGGTTGGGGTTCAAGCCCCAGCACCACCAGGCTTCCACTGTTGAGCCCTTGTGCAAGGCCCTTAACTCTATCTGCTTCAGGGGTGCCGTATCCTGGATGACTCTGAGCTCTGACCCCAGCTTCCTAACTAACAAATAAATTCACCATGCTATAAAGTACCTGTGACAAATATCTAAATTATTTAGTTCCTGTTAATAACATCACATTTAACTCTCCTTTTAAGGAGCTTAAAAAAAAAAACAAAAACAAAAAAACTACGAATTAAAAAAAAAAAGAAAATACAATTTAAGCACTTTCGGTTAATACACAATAACCAGATCGGTAGATCCATAAGCAAGTATAATCTGTTCATCAGATGTCCTTAAACATGTTTAGCCCTGTTTTATTAGGGGTTGAGTTCTAAGGTGGGTATTTATGCATTACGGATAAATTGGTACGTGTATTTGTACTGTTCCATTGGGGGGGGGCATGTTGGTTTGGTGCATCTTGTGATCCAATTGAAAATCTAGTTTTAACCAAATCTTATGCTCCAATAGTCAGTTAACCGAAACCTTAACAAATAAAGTGATGTTTTACAAAATGCAGTGTACCTTCTCTTCTACAACTGTGTGTATGGAACTAAAATTCTAAATAGACTCCCCTCATTTCATGAAGGAATCGAAATTAGCAACTGAAATAGCAACTGTTCAGTGATGCAGCTTCATAAACACTGTAGTGCTCCTGCAGCACACCAGAAGGATAACCTGCCTCTTTTTTCTCCTCTCTCATTATTGCCATAATGCAGATGAAATTCACATTCTTTTTAGAAAGCTTAAAAAGTCAATTATCCTAAGGCACATCATGCAAGAGAACCACTAAAAACTAATGGAATTGCTGAGTTGTGACAGGAAAGTCACAAGATCAACTTATGGACCAACATACAAAAACATCCCACATAAAAAGCTGTGGATAGCCATTTAGCAGCATGATAAACAATCATAAATACACTTCATTTTTTGAAAAAGCTAAAAAAAAAAAAGTTAATGGTTTTGCAGGAAAATGAAAGCTTGCCATGTTCCATGTTCCCATACTATAGCATGGGAATGACAAATGCTCAGCAAATTACACAAAAACTACTGGTGTTCACTCCATGACTTGATGGATGGATAGATCCATAGAGTGATAGAATTCTTTGAGACCTGGCTTTATAGGCATTCCTTATTTGTTCTAGGACAGTTTTCATCTGTTTATTATTTATGAGCCCCCAAAATGGCTGTGTGTATGACAATAGAGTGTCAGACGGCTGCGGAAAGCCATCTTCAGCACCTCGCAAAGATTCTCAGTGGGGTTTAGGTCTGGATTCTTTACAGTTCCAGTCATTTCAAATTTCCTTATTTTTTTTTCTATTCTTTAGATGCAGGCCAAAAATTTGACCCTTCTGAGCGGGCGACGTATTTTTTGGCCAGGCAGTGCGTACATGAGCGTGTGTGTACATACTCATGTTCGCATGTGTATCAGATCAAACAAAGACAACGTGCTTGCTAAGGAGACCCAAGTAACCAGGCAGACACTTTAAAATAATAAATATAATTAATTGTAAATTAAATAATATTCTGCTACATTGGCTTTTTAATCAGAACAATTAGAAACACAAGGCATACAAAAGAATTGATTGGCTCTGGGGCCATTGTTCTCCCAAAGCATGGCAATGGCCTTTGAACAAATACACGAAGCAATAGTCAATTAAGCCAGCAACTGCTAGATAGGCTAGACTACAAATGATTGTGCATATTAATAGAGACCTCTAGAGCAAGACAGATAACATCATTCACTAGACACTTGTGGTGAAATAAATGCACAGAACATACAAGGGATAAGCACTTTAAAATCAAAAGCAGTTAGACTGCTCATATAATTTAATGCCAATCCAGCTTAGGAACATAACATTCTCTCAGATGACTTAAAATTCATGTCAACACAAATCTTTCATGTCCGAAAGTATGTGGACACCCAAACGACACCCATTTTTGGGCCTACAACAAAGTTGGTATCACATGACTGTCTAGAAAGCTGAAACCTGGCCTCAACTTCAACCTGAACATCTTTGGGATGAACTGGAATGGCTACAAGCCGGCCTTCTTGAGTCCCCTCCCGCTTTCAGTTAGACCTATGTAGCGGAATGAGCATAAATTACCACTGGCAGATTACAAAATTGAGTGGAAAGCCTTTTCATAAGAGTGGAGACGGTTATAGCAGTGAAAGAGGGAACAAGTCTGTATTCATACAAGTCTGAAATGGAATGTTCAAGGTAACATTGGGGAGTAATGATCTAGTGTCCAGACTCTTTTGGCCACATTTGTAGATCAAGATGCACCAAAGATTTCAACTCCAGTCAGTATTGACCTTGCCTCTCCATCCTTCAGGATGCAGGGGCAGAAGTGATGGAGGGAGATCTGGGATGGAGAGCAGAAACGCTGGAACTTCTATATTTTTAGCTGTTGCTTCCTCTTGCAGTTTTAAAACACTAAAACACAAAAAGGTTGAGGTGATGTTAAAAAAGGACAAATTGAAGACAGAACCTGTAAATCACCCATAAGGGGTCATTATGAAAATTATGTTTGAAATCCATTTCATACTCATGCGTAATGCCTCCATTTAACTGACCTTCAGGGTAATTTAAATGCTTAAGGCAATAAGGAACATGAATAAATTCAATCTTAAACATGGATTTATGTTAACAAGTCTACTAAAATCATGTAATGAGAGCAAAGTCATTTGTTTGTTCTTGAATCACACTGAACAGGGAAAACCATTTTACATTTTGATTAATAAAGGTAAATAATCAGAGTCGAACTGATGTTTTCAACACAATACTGAACTTTTCATATTAACAAGTTAAGAATGTATTACTATGATGGCCCCCCCAGGTTGCTTGTATAAGCTTTGGCTATTGATGTGTTTCAAATAGGCACATAAATCTAATTAAATCATCTGTCAGGCATAAAAAAAAAATACCTTATTGAATCGGGCTCAGAAGAAGTGCAACTGGGCAAAGAACCAGCATGTCAAGCCAACACAATTGATTATTGTATTTGATAACTGACTTCCTGGTAAACAACGTTTACTCAATGATTTTTAGTGAGAATGGTTAAAAATCATTTTATGGTATTATAATAATATGACCGGTATGAATAGATGAATCTGGTAGATATGTTTGCTAACTTAATATTTTTTTAGCTAAATCAACATTAAATGACTCATAACTGCAACAGCTAAATTGTTTGGTTAGGATTAATGGACAAGTCATGGATCTTAGTTAAAATCCTGTTTAAAAAAAATAAATAAAGACTTTTTTTTTTGTCTATGTTTGGTCTTCAAAAAAAAATTATGCTTCTGTATAAATTCTGTCTATCCTAATACTGCCTCCATCACTGTTTCAAACAGTAATTTGTAAATTTACAAAGAACATTTTATAAACACTAACTTTTCCATTTTAAAGGTGCTAATGAACAGCAGCTCTGAAAATAGTGTCAAATGCAATTTAAATCACAGTTTAAGGAACAAGTGATTTTAGTTAGTTCTGACCAAGAACTCTAATTGGACAGGAGGCATTCTGCTGATAGACAAAAACGCCACTGGGATGTTTTATTATATGCCTCAGTTATTAATTTTGATTATATTAATTATTATATCAAACAGTTATTAATTACACTAACTGTTATTTGTTAGTTAAATGGTGTTTTTGGAACCACTGTATAAAAGCAATATCACACTCAAGGTCATGCTGTTGTACTGAATATGAGAATGGCTGTGATATCTGCAGCACTCGGGCTGTGGCCTCGTGCTTAAGGTGGCATCAAAGGCATGGTGCTGGGCCCTGAGTGGAGCAGTTGTAAAGTGCTCGCCCCTAGTTCGATTCCCTGTAACCTCCAGCAGCCTCGATGGGAACTCGCATCAATTTCGGCTCGAAGTCAATCACAGGCGTCTGTGAGCTCATAAGCGCAAGGAACGAATTGCTCTGTGCTCCGAGAGGGTTATGCTGCCCCTCAGTGAGATGATGTAGCTGACGTCTCGTGGTTCGGAGGAAACACTTGATAATCTTTAGCCCTCCCTGATAGTAGTAGTAACCTTGATATGCGAGTGCCCTAATGACGAGTGGGATTTGGACACGACTAAAAACCCTATAATCTATAGTGACCTTCCATAAAACAATAACCCCTCTCATGTGACTTTTGCTTAAATAACCTCTTCAGATTCTTTTATCCAAAATGACGTGCTTTGCAATTCAAAACCTTTCTTCTGATCACTTTACCCTTCCCTTAACCACTCAACTCCCAATTCCAATTTTGCATCACCTACCATCAAACTTGCATAGTTACAGGTTGCAAATTGGAAAGAGACTAAATCGCAGGAATCTGAGTGCATATTTTAAAGGATGTTCTGGATTATTTAAATCTATACCATATTTTAAATGCTTACTGTTTCCCAAAACACATGGCTTTGTTTTAATTGCACCACTATAAAGAAACACTTTTAGGCATGACAAGCAATCATGTGTTCAAAAGCTAAATCACATACCTCTCTGATGACGGAGCTGCCCTTTTCTGTCTCCTAGACAGCCACTCCTCTAGTGAAGGCTTAGTGGACATTTCACCTTGGTCCAAGTCTATCCCCTGTTGTCTTTCTTTTGATAACACATTGAGAAATTACATATTTACTGTTCAGAAAATTTGTGAATATTTATTTTTCCAATGAAGCATAAGTTTTAAAGAAAAAAATCTTGTCTGGGTAACTTCCTATAGGTTACAGCAGCCACCACCTCACCAAGCAAATGTTTTACATTTAAATATTTTACATTTAAATATTTATACATATTTAAAAATTAACTCAATGTCAATTTGGGAAACGAGGAAAAACATACTGACCCTAACCACTACCACACAATGAAAGCAAATTTAAAGCAAGATCAAGTTGAGTTAGCATTTTTTTATTTACTGTTGGGCACACAAACTGGTTTTTGCATACCGTACAAAGTGCACAAAGCAGGGTTTATGAAGAAAGGTTTTGCTAAAACTGGAAGAAGTTGAATGGCTTGATCTAAATTTCACTGATCACTTTTGGGATGAATTGAAACAGTATGGGCCAAGTCTACTCGTATAACATCAGTGCCAGACATCACTAATACTCTTGTAGCTGAATAAGCACAAAACCCCACAGCCGTGCTCCTACATCAAGTGAAAAGTCTTCCTAGATAATCGGACAAAATTATTTCAGCAAGGTCAAGTTGGGGATGGTGGAAAGAGATGTTCAAAAAGCCCATATGGGTCTGATGGCTACACGTTCACAAACTTATGGCAACGCAGATTAACACAAAAAGCTCTCACCATGAATATGTTGCTCCAAATTCTTCATTTCCTGTTCAGACATATGAGAGTACCTACAGCTGAAACCAAATACACACTGACCTGAAAGTGAATCAGAGATCACAACACAAACACATAATGTATTATATTTTATGTATCTATGTGATCAGAACACAAATACATAAATAAACACACTGGTTAGACAACATAAAATCAGCATAAAGTCTTTCATACATTATTTCACACAAATAACTAAAAATCATTATTAAAGCCTTTAGGTACATGTCTGTGTTAGCTGGGGGGGACCAAATATTATGCAAATCATGGTATTGTTCCCTCCCCTTTCTGGCCGCAGAAATCTTTGTAACAGAAAAACAGTTGAAATGTTTTGGAAAAGGGAATCACATATCCTAGCATTAAGATAATGTTTCCCTTCATAACTATAAACTGACATTTGCTTTATGTTTGTAAAAGTCATTCAGCAACATAACTTTATGTAAACAGATTTGTTTCATGAGTTCGGTGCCCTACAATTGCTACATCTGTGTGTTTGATGCACACTTATTGATTTGATTGAGTTAATTGAACTGGATTCTGTTTGAATAGGTAGAAGATGATTACTGTTAGTAGTAGTTCTTGAAGTATGATCGGAGTAGGTAATCAATTAAATATAATTAGAATAAAACAAAACATTATCTATTGTTTTATATATTCGTGAAGTCCTACAAAAGTCACGTTTTCTGTATTTGTCCAGAAAAGAGGAGAGTGTTGTACTGTATTTCAAGCAGAAGCTGCTTTAATAAAGTAATTATACACTAGGTTATTTTAAGATTTTTTAAAGATTTTGCACATCACCTAAGGTCACTTGGGGGGGGGGGGTCAGGAAAGAAGTTCACACCCAACTTTACAGCAATGCAATTAGTAACATCAATCACATTAAGAAATGTCACAGAATAAGCCCCAGATCATTCATAACACTGAATATTTACTGTACATTTTCACACAGATTCCATCCTTCTGTTCTGTGTAAAATCATGAAGAATACTATATAACCAGTTTACACACACAAGATGTGAAATGATTTAGTCTCAACTCTTCACAGGGATGTGATAATGTCCTGATGTTTGTTGAATAAATAAACAAACAAGCAAAAAGGAAAAAAAAGGTCAAAGCCATTAGGGTTACGGTTTAGAAAAAGTGAAAGAATAGGAGGAACGAGGAAAGATAAAAGCTATGTAGATGTTATTACATGGTATACACTTCTGTTAACTTACCATGGTCTGGGTCTCTAGCTTTGTTTTTATATGTTAGCAAAGTTAAAGCAACATTTAAAGCTGTGCAATCAGGCAAACTATATTTTACTACAGAAACTGATGTAAACCAACTGAGTAGCAAATATTCACTTTTATTTAGAACACAAACATGCTATATATTTAAACAGCTCATATACATGTACTATCGATTCCCGCTGTTGAAAACTCTAGCTGAAATGAATCACCATGTGGCAGAGTCTCCGGGAGCGGGTTACCTGTCTGCAGAAACTTCCTGCACGTTTGTTTTGCTCTCTCGTCCTGAAGAATCGCAGCTGCATCTACAATACAGACGCTGAGTATTATTCAGCGAACACATCTGTAAAACGCTGAGAAAAGTATTGATCAGGCTGCGCGCGCGCACTCACGCACACGCACACTGCTGACTCAGCGATCCTCACCTCGGAAGTTGTCGAACCAGGCTTTTCTGGCTCGGTGGTGCTGGACGCCATTCAGATGTTTCTTTCTGTTGTGCAGCGTGTCTTGAAAACTGCGATCACAATAATCGCAGTGATACCGCTTTCCCATTTATCTTAAACGCGACGCCACAAACAGTGTGATCTGCCGGAGAGATCCGGTAACAGGTTTACTCGTTTTCTCCCGAGTGGTCTCCTCAAGCCCGAGTTACTCTCACATCAGGTTCACTACACATTGTACTTACTGTTTGAAAGGAAAAGACACACACTCCTCGCAATAAAACGACTAGCTGCTTGCTAGCATTAGACGAACACCAGAGACCCCCTCGGCAGTTTAATATTCGCTTAATAATTCCCTGTTACGTGTGAAGCACGGCGTGTTCAGCCATTTTAAGTCAGATTATAGACCGTAGGGAACAAGTGAACAGTGGTTCATCACTTCGCCGGAAGTGGACAAGCGAAATTACCCACAAGTCATTGCGCGACGCTGTAACGCAATAAACAAACAAACAAACCAAAAAATAATGTAGAGAGCTCGCACGATACCTCAAAATACGTTAATGACCAATGGCGGCATGAAAGTAAATACTATGACATAGTATGGGTATTTGTGAGAGTTAAAAAAAAAAAAAAACCCAGTCTGTCAATTTGCTCAGCACACTTCGGTTCAGTCTTATTTGCATAGAGCTTTTACCATTTCCATTATCATTGCCGCAATGTGCTTTACCCAATCAAATGAAAATCATGGAAAAGTCATATAAAATGCGTAAGAAAACATGTATGAATCAAAATGGTCAGATTGTCCCTGATGAGCTGCTCAGTGTGTGTGTGTGTGTGTGTGAACTAAAGTATTTTGAGCCATTTGTTTTCATTTTAATGGTATAATAAATGATTAGACTATTGGGTTACAATTCAGAAATGTCCAAGTTCTGAAGAATGTATTTATTTATGCACTAAACATTTGGTCAGGGTTTCTTTAGAATCAAATTATGCATAGAGGCAAGGCCAATCAAGCGGTCAGCAAACCAGTAAGTGGTAGTTTTGGTACTGTGAGCAAGTCCTGCTGAAAAAGGAAATTCTTCTCCTCCGTAAAGCTCATCAGCAGACAGAAGCATAAAGTGCTCCAAAATCTCCTCGTAGATGACGTGTGTTGACTTTGGACTTGATATATAACACAGTAGACCAACACCAGCTGATGACTAGGCACACCAAATCATTGCAGACCGAGTGTTTACCCAAGATCCTACACAATAATTAATGCTTAATGTTTTGTGCATTAATGTGATGGCTGATTGGTGCATAATAATTCATTCAAAATTAAATATCATAATATGTCCAGATACTGGATTTTGTAATCACCAAAATAAAACTTAAAAGGCTTAGAGTATATGAGCATTTCATGTTTTCAATTATATTATGGAGAAATAAATTCTATTCTAAAAATTCTATTGTTATATGCACTTATATTAATGAGTGTGAGACTGTGATGGCCAGTTGTGAGATTTGGATTACATTTAAGTTTACTGTCCCTTTTTTTGTAAAGACCGATACAAATTGGACTTATTCTCAAAAACCTTTAGAGTAAAAACAAATCAGTTTTGCAAAAAGATGTGAAGAGGATGACTATGAATCACCTGTTACAATATTACGATAACTATGGATATTCTCTATGTAGTCACAGCCTTCATTGTCTCACCTCTGACGTTTTTCAGTGACATTTCGCAGTCAACCTCAATGAAGGAATAGTAATGAAACTAGGCTGCATGAACAGATATAAAAAGTGCAGTTTACAAAGTGTGCCTAAGCTATAATAGCAGACATTAATTAGATGTTAGAGTTAAGGTTTCTACTTAAAAGGCTTTAGAGCTGAGAACCTAACCCCTTGGACAGAACAGCGATTGTAAATGTGATCAATCTTCTGCTTTAAATGCAACTCATGAGATCTTATTTCAGCAGTGGAGGTACCTTCCCTTTATTATAGTGAAGAGGCCAGGTTGAAAATGTTTCAAATGCAGCTGCAATTCAACTCATGGACAGCAAAGGGCTAAAAAAATGTCCCTTCAAGATCAACATAGTCAACATAACTCAGCACAAAATAAACAAATCAATTATATTTTAACATTCCTAAATAGCATTCTGAAACAAACAAAAAAACAAGTTTTGCTATGACATTTTTCCTTGTCATTTTTTTTTTTGTACAGTTACAATTTGGCAAAAAAACAAAAACAAAATAAAAATCAACATGAAATGACTGAAATCATGACAGTTGGATCATACAACTCATTAACTGACAACTATAAATCATCATTACTTACAAAGAAAGAGTATTCTTATTTGGTTATTTCTAAAATCATACCACCCCACAATAACAGGAAATGCTACAAAAAAAATAAAATTAAACCTAAAAAAAAAGACTATCTAAGCAATTCTTACCCTCTACAAACAAGGCATCAATGGCATCTTTTCATTTGACCATGGTGTATATGCACATTAAAAATAATAAAGTGTCAAGAGTAGGTAGTTATCACAGATATTATGACCATATACAGTATGTCACAGTTTTGGCATGAAAATGCCCTAAATATAACTCACCCATTTCAATATTCAGATAGAGGTTTTGCCATCTCGGCCCTGTGCTTTAAGTAGTCCCTGTCTGAATTGTCTTGACTTCATTCTTCTTATTCACTAAGTGCTACAGAGTCTCTAATTTACATAATTATAAAAAGATAACCAACAAATGTAGAGGGCTTGTTCAACCTTATTGTCCAACATGCTAAACCAACATCACTGACATGCACACAAACAATTAAAATTTAAATGAAGTTCAAGCAGACATGACAACATGGAAGTGGAGGAACAAAAATCCCCCTATACTGTTCCCCAATACATTTTTCCTTCTTTAGTGATTTAAAAATGTATAAACTGTGCTGGGATTGCAAGAGTTGACTGGCAGTGACCGAATCAATTAAAACTTTTGAATGCATCAAATGGGTCTGTTTGGCAGTGATGTGTACTGTAAATATAATATGAACATTTTTAAAACAAAGCCAAATCTTTTGCTTTTGGTATGCACCCATCTTCCAGATTATTTTAGCTACAATTTCCCCAGAAAGTATTGGAATGGCAAGGCTGATAGTTTGGTAGACACTGGAGAGATCTGTAATGTGTTAAACAGCTTGGAACATGGCACCTTTTGTTCAAACCCACTCATTTTTCAAATGATCAAAATATTAACATGTGACTCATAGATGTTCCTCTAAAGGTTTTCCTTAGGTTTCAGCCCTTGATTTTGGCATTAATTACATCACCAACAACTTGCAGATGGCGTAGGGGAAGATATCACAACCTAAATCAGAGACTTTGAGAGCAGAAATGTAGGGGTAATACCATGAGATTCATCAGCAGTAAGAATTGCAAGGCCAGACTGGAATTTGCACAAAAACAAACAAACAAACAAACAAACAAACAAAAAAAACAGATGTCACAAAAGTTATGGAATCGTTATTAATATTTTACAACATTGACACAAAGCCCAAAGTGTGAAGAAAATAAGACCTGCCAAGTTGTTTAACACATCCAAGTGTAAAAGACACATATTCAAACCCAAATGTCTTTGGTGAACACTAAACACAAAAGAGGTGGACTTGCCACTGCAATGCTTTCAGTATTCACTTGCATACGTGTTGATCTTTTTGGAACCCATGGACCATCAAGGGCGTCTTGTAAATGCTACAGATAATTCCAATGACAAGTCAAATGACATACTGGAGCCCCTGGATTAAAATCTGGTGGTCCCATGCGATAACTGGTAACATTGGTAACATGTAGCTCTATGATTAACCAGCGACTAGTACATCATAGTTTTGAAATCACAAACAAATGGTTGAGCTCAGTAAAAGGGATTCAAATCATTATGCTCTGTGTCAGAACAGCAATAAAAATGGCACAAGCCATAACTGTGTGCTGATCATAGCTCATAGCAGTGTGGGATTTATTTATTTTTGTAGCTTCGGGGATGTATAGAAAACTATAGAGAAAAAGACAAAAAGAGTCTGCCATGCAATGTTGTTTCAGACTTCAGTAAAGTAAAGTGCAATGCTATCATCATCACAATAATTATCAACATTAAGACTGTGAATTGAGAGACAAATAAAATAATCACATCACAAGACAGACTGGTTTACACATGTCTGCAAGACAGTCATATTCTAATGTTCTATCCGCTCCATTCATGAACACTGCACAAACCTGCAAGATGACAAGGTTCATCTCATCAGACACTACTAAAAATCAAGTCTGACGGACAGATACATGTCTCTGTATCACAATTATTTAAACACAAACCAGGTACATAAATATTTGTACATTGGCAAAAATGTTATTTAAGCTGTCTACCACAGTACAAGGAAATTGAAATTAAATAATCAACATGATTTTAAAATGCATACTTTTATCTTAAATATGACCATATTTACATCCAAATTAGGTGAATGGTGGACCAAGGATTACAGCATTATGTTTTTCATAAAATTCTTTTTTGTTTGCATGATCAAGAGCAGGAATCATTCTTCACCAGAATAAATACAGAAAGTTTACCACAAAAAGTAAACCATCAGTAAGACCACAAAAGGGATTCTAGATTAGACGCTAAAAAGCCTTCATAATCCTGGAACCACATTCTACGGACAGATAAGATCAAATCCTGTACCAACGTGATGAAGAAAAGTGTATTAAAAAGTACTGTATTAAAAAGTTAATAATGTGAAGCATACCAACTCATCCAATCCAATCCAACTTATATTGTGACTACTGACAAAAACAGCAGGATGAATTCTGAAATGTTTAAGGTTACATTATCTGCTCTGATTTTGCCAAATGCTTCAAAACGTTCTGGACTAGGTTTTACAATGAAGATGAACAATGGACCCAAAGCATACTTTGAGAAAGATGTATTTTTCTTATTTTTAGAAGTGGAATGTACCTGACCTAAATCCAATTGATCATGCATTAAATTGATGGAAGCAAAACTGAATACAAAATACCACAAAACAGGCAGGAATTGTCAGAAAAATAATTAACTTGTACCAGAATGATGGGAGGAGAAAAGTTATAGAAAGAAAGGAACATCTCATGATGCAGAGGATACGACGTCATGTGTCAAACATGGTGGAGACAGTATTATGGCATTAGTATATCCATGGCTGCCAATGGAACTGGGTCACTGGTGCTTATTGATGGCCTGATGGCTGATAAAAGTAGCAGAATTAATTCTGACGTGCATAGGGCTATACTCTCTGCTCAAATTGTGCCAAACGCAGAAAAACTGCTAGGATGTCGCTTTATATTGCGGATATGATAATGACTTAAAATATAGAGTGAAAGCTACCCAAGGTCCACATTGAATATTCTTCACTGGCGGACAGTCACCTCATCTCAGCCCAATATGAGGTGCAAGTAGGCTGCGAGGTGGGCCCTCCTTATATCTGTGTTACAAGTTGAGCACATTCGAAAGATGTTCAGATTCATATCTGGGGATTTTGGAGGCAAGTCAACACCCTGAACCCTTTGTTGTGCTTCTCAAACCATTCTCAACTAAAAATATTTTTTTTGCAGGGTGGCAGGGTACATCACCCTGCTTAAACAGCACATCGCATTTAGGGAATTTGATTGCCATGAAGGGGTGTACTCTTTCTTCGGTATTGAGGCACTATGGACACACTGACTGGTCTGTATTTGTTTGCACCTAGCTACAATGCACAGAGAGAGAGAACGAGAGAGAGAGAGAAAATGGGCCCTCCAAAACAGCAAAAACAAAAGATGAACATGCCACCTTTGACGGCAGACCAAAAGTGAGCAAATGTAAAACTATAATCTTACATTTAGGCATTTGGCAGACGCTCTTATCCAGAGCGACTTACAAAAAGTGCTTTAAAGTTTACATTACTGGATAGATACTTACACTGGGTTAAGTAGATCAATAACTAAGTGCGATTAGTCTAACACAACTGGGAAGAGGGTTTTTTTTTTTTTGGGAGATCTTAACACATAATATTAAAACATAAAATCTTTAAACAAATAAAAGTAAATGACACTTATTATTTGGTTACAAATCACTTTTCTGCACGGCAACTAACCGACTAATTCTTCTGTCCGAGTTTGCAGAAAAGACCCCCCGCGCCCCCCCCCACTCGGCTCCTCTTCAGGTGGTAAAACGAATGCTCAAGGCCTTGTTATTGACATTCCACTTTTTTCCTCTACTAATCCCAAATCATTAGTAGATAGTTTCTGTGTTTTTGATGTGGCATTTCTATAAATTTATGATTTATGAGGTTAAACTTGGTTTCAGAACTTCTGGGTTTTCTTTTGTTGTGAATTTCAAGAAGGTTGGTGGATTCTTGCTCTTGATAAGTGCATCTTGTAGTATACGGATACAGTTAAAGTGGTCACATGTTTGCATACAATCATCAGGAAAATGAATGTCATGGCAATACTGCTTTAATTGTTTGTTTTTTAAATACTCCTTTTCTGATGAGGAATGATCGTACAAACAATATCTTTAAAATAAAACTTTTTTTTTTTTTTTAATTGGACTGGGGAAAACACTGAACCCAGATTTCTGTTGGGTTCTATGACATTAACACAAATTTAGGCATACAGGGTCAAAAATATGGTGGTGCTATACAGTAGGTCCCTAAATGTACTTAAATATGACATGTACAAGACTTCTCAACTTCCTGCTAGTGATCATGATTGGCCACAACGGGTGGCTACTCTGTGCCAACATAAGAACTGTTTGATTTGTGACGGGTTCAGGCCAACTCCTCGCTCAGATTACCTTCACAGATCCTTCTCAGTTTGGTTATGTAATGGTGACTTCTATACACATACTAAAGCAGAGGTTCCAAAACGTCTTAAGGCAGACACTACCTTCTACATCCTGACCCAAGTTAACCACTGCCTACACCCATGAACATGAATGATTATGTGTGTGATAGAACATTAATGACAACCTGATAGAGATGTTTTACCATTTTGACCCTGTTCCTGTTGCATTCATCAATCCTTTCAGGATGCCGTGAAAACTTCATGATCTTTGTCCCAGTGTGACAGAGCCTTTCATCTCAGAAATATTGCAAAGAAACAAAAAACCTACTTTGTGATTTTGTTACTACTAGTTTATAGATTGTAATGCCTTATTTGCTAAATGTTTGACTATGTGTATGAACAAGATCCAGTTATTCCACAATGCAGCAGCCAAGAACTTGCTAGAATCAGACTATATGAGCACATCACCCCCATCTTATCCACACTGCACTGGCTTCTACTGAAATTTCACATTGATTTTAAAATACTGTTATTGACCAGTGAGGCATAACTTATTATGAACTTAAAAATGTCATGTTTGTGTCGGTCATTCTGCTTCTCCCTATTAGTTATCCAGCCATAGCTAGACCTGCCAGAGTCCTTACTTACACTCTGCACAAAATATACACTAACCTTATTCACTCCGTGACTGAGAGCATATCAAATTATGTTTTTTCACTCACTCTATCCATATGACCATATAGCACACAGTCACAGAATGGGTTTACTTATGAGTTACTTATGGGACTATCTGATATCGCCCAAATGAGGATAGTTTCCCTTTTGAGTCCGCTCACTTTCAAGGTTTCACTTAACCATGCTCTAGCTTTCTCATTATGGGCAAATTGATAAATGGGTGAATCTAATTTTTTTGTACATTTTATACTTGGATTTTTTGGATCCACCATTAAAAGCACAATATAAACAAAACTAAAGTGAATTTAATTGCTTCAATGGGAAAAGTCCCAAGGAGCTCACTGCAGATCTGAGAAAGAAGATGGTGGACACAAGACAGGTTTCTAAACACTTGCAGATTTCAAGACCAGTTAAAGTAGTTGTACATAAGTACAAGTTATTGAGAGGTGTAGCCACCTTTGTCAAGGTCTGAAAGAAGGTCCAAGCTCAGTTCAGAGGCACATGCCTGCCATCAAGTAGAAGTTGCTGGAAGACCAATGTCACTGTCCACAATCAAGTCAGATAAGGACTGATAAGGCTGGTGTCTAGAAAAGAAGGTCCTGGCCAAAAATTGACATCTTCAAGCTTGACTGATGTTTGAGCTGACTTTCTGTTTGCAGAAAAGCCTTTCTGCAGTAAAGTTTTTACCAGAGTTATGTATGGATAAGTAAAGTTTGGGCATTTAACCCCTTGAACCCTGCACCAACAACAAAGTATTCTGGTCGTAGCATCATGTTTTAGGGCTGTTTTGCTTCCAGGGGAACTGAAGCATCGCCAAGAGGATGGAATAATGAAGGAAGACTGCCTCGGGAGTCTTTAGCATAACTTCAAATTAACAGCTAGACAGCTGAAACTTGAACAAAATTGAATGTTCCAACAGGACAATTATCCGCAAAACACATTGAAGCTGACTGTGGATTGAATAAATAAGCGAACTTTGGAGCCTCAACACTATCAATGTTGCTTAAAAGGCGGGTCTGTGCCAGAAAACCACTTCCAAGTTTATCACATCCGATTTTGACAAAAAGAGTGGTCAAATATCCAGACCAGAATTCTGTGGAAAGCTTATGGATGGCTACAAAGAATGAAAGATAGAATTTGCTAGCGTCATTTGCCTGACATTCAACCAAATATTAGGTATGCATGTAAGGATATAAATGGTATACAACAAAAAGTGTTGTGTCATAAAAAGACCAGCTCAAAAAAAAAAATTCAATACAACTCCAATATTGCCATGAAATTCATATTTATGATGAGTATATCTTCATACTTCTGACTGCAAATTGGGTTTGATGTATAAAATCATATAAAATATGTATAGACATACATATACACACACATTGGAAATTCTAGACACTTTTGTGTGTGAAAATCCCAGAAGAGCAGTTTCACACACAGACACACTGAGCACTTCATTAGTAACACTGTAGAAATGCTAAGTAGGGCCTCCATTTGCTCTCAGAGCAGCTTCAATTCTTCATGGCTGGCATTCAACAAGATGTTGGAAACATTCCTTTGAGATTCTGGTACATGCTGACATAATTGCATCATGCAATTTCTGCAGATTTTTTTTTTTTTAGGTGCACTGTTCTTCAGCAACATCTCAAAGGTGTTATATTGGATTATGATCTGCTGACTGGGAAGGCCACTCAAGGACTCTGAACTCCCTGTCATGTTCATGAAATCTGTTTGAGACAAAAACATTCCACACGCCATTTCATCATCTCCACCAACCTGGACTGTGGACAGAAGGCTAGTTGGGTTCATGAATTCATGCTGCAGTATTGCATCAAATACTGACCCCATCCTCTGTGTGCCTCAGCAGAAATCAAGGTTGGTAAGAAAAGGCTACTTTTTTATGCTGAGCCCATGACCACTGTAGCCTCAGCATTTTGTTCTTAGCTAACAAAGTGAAACCCAGAATGGTCCTCTGCTGTTGTAGGCCTCCAGCCTCAAGATTGGAAGTTTTCTGCATTCTGACATACTTTTCAGCTCATCACGATTGCATAGAGTGGTTATCTGAGCTTCTGTAGCTTTTTTTCTTTATTGCACCATTTTGCGAGTCTAGACACTGTTGCGCATGTAAAATTCAGGAGATGAGAAGTGAGACAGAATTACCCAAACCAGACTTCTGAGATCACATGTTTTTCCCCATGCTGATGGTGGATGTGAACATAATTCAAAGGTGTTGGCCTCAATCTGCATGATTTTATGCATTGCACTGCTGCCATAAGATTGACTGATTAGATAATTGCATGAATTAGTCGCGTACAGGTGTTCCAAATAAAGTGCACAGTGAATTTATATACACATATACACACACACACACATACACTGAGTGTTTTACATAGTTGTCCACCGCACAAATGGGTTAAGAAATAAGGATGTTTGTATGGGCTATATGGTCCAAACACTACTAAGACATGCAAAACCGCAATGTGTTCATTTGCTAAAATGTACGTGTATTAAAAAAAAGCATTCATTTTTAAACCAGCTTCAGAAGGCCAGAGCTCACAGTACACATGACACAAGTAATGAACCTAGACTGTAAGCAAACCATTCCAATAAACAAGCCAAGATGTGTAAGACATCTGACTGTCAAAACAATCAACTGCATGTGTTGTCTGCACTACACACAGAACACATGGATTTTTCAGAACAACTTAAAAAAACAAAAACAAAAAAAAAAACAAGAAATTATGGCTGTGCAGTATGAGATAACGATACTGTGATAAACTACATCACACAACGGTAATTACTGGGATGATATCAGTATCAGCAGTACCAAGGTATCAACTCTGACAGTCCGGTGTTACAGTAACGATTTAAAAACAAATCTGTTTTTGTACGTTTCATTTTTCTTCATTTTCTTTCTGAAATAATGCTTTGTATTAAAAGAAACCGAAGCAGTTTTTTCAGTGTTCACTGGCAGTTTGTTAGCAAATCTAAACATTGCGATAAATATCATGTATTGTGAAAATATCTTTGAGTATTGCAATTTGTCACACAGCCCTTGCTGTAGTTGTAGATGGAAGAATCTGAAACGCAAACTACCAGTCAATATGTTGTAAAGTTATTCAGTCTTTCTTCAATTAGATTAAGTGCTCTAAATTTCACTTCCTCCAGTCTATCTTTCTAAAACCAACAGCTGCATTTAACAGATTTTGTCTCTGTAGCTGCACAAAAAAACACATGCAGGTATAAAACAATATTCAATATTGTACTTTAGGAGCTATTTGACACGTAGCTGTGGATCTCCTCTCAATGTGTGAAAATGGGGAAATGTATCTATCTGACCACAAATATGAGACATTTCTTAAATTGTTCAAAACTATCTAGAGCTAAATATGTAGAGGTTAAGTTAAACAAAATACCAGCCACTTCATTCGGGAGGATCTACAGACCCGGTGAGTGTGTGTGCCCATATTGGCGTGTAAGGCGGCACAGAGGCACTGTGCCACGCTGCAGTCAGTAGTTATCCAGCATGCCATCAACAAAGAGGTTTTGCACGTCCAGCATGGCTGCCAGCTCCGTTATGTGTTTCTGCAGTAGGTTGCTCTCCACCATTTCCTGTCTGGGCAGCTGGGGGTACGACTCTGGAAAACTCTGCGCTTCCTGTTTTAAAGAGAAAACACAAAGCCAAAACAGCTTATATATTACTATTTTAAAAACAGTGTTACCTTGCAGGGCGTGACACATATTTCCCCCCCCCCCAAAGGAACACACGTGTTTCTAATTTAAAAAAATTTAGGAATGCATAAAGAACTAGGGGGCAATGAAAAACAAAAAGGTGTGCAACTTTTAAAAAAGTCAGTCATTTACATGCAAAATATTTTTATTTATTTGGTCACTAAGGCCACTTCTTTCACAGTATAATGTGCAATACTAACGTTGATTTTAAGCGTTTCCTTTCTGAAAAGAAGCACCTGCCTTCTCACAATTACATCCAAGCTTCCTGAGCTTTCTCCTATGCATGCCTCAACAATTTACATCAAGTCACATTTGTCAGTCAATTTTTTCAGAATATTGGGTTTTTGTCATATTAATCAAACGCCCAGTTCCCTGACCCCCCTCCCCCCACCCCCCAATTCATTGTCATTTAAAAAAAAAACAAAAAAACAATTTGAGATGATTTTAGCTTTGTGACAAGTTATCATGCTCGACATAAAGGTCTAAACATGGTCACCAACCATACTCCCGAGGCATTTAAATAATGGCTGTGGCATTTAAATCACGCTTAACTGGTACTAAGAAGTCCTATGTGGGCCACAGAAATATCCCCATCATACCACCTCCATCCTGAGCCATTGATACAAGGCAGGAGGGATTTATGCTTTCACATTGTTTACCCCAAATTATAACCCTACCTTTTAAATGTCACATCAGAAATCAAGACTCAGGCAATAGTTTCCAATCTTCTATTGTACAATTTTGGCTAGCGAATGCAAATTCTAGCCTCAGTTTCCTGTTCTTAGCTAGCAGGAGTGGCAAGCCATGTGGTCTTCTGCTGCTAGAGCCCACCTGCTTCAAGGCTCAACATGTTGTGTGTTCAGAGATGCTCTTTGGCAAACTTCGGTTTTAAGGAGATGTTATTGGGGTTAGTGTTGCCTTTCTATCAGCTCGAACCAGTCAAGCAGTTCTCCTCTGATCTATGGCATCAACAAGGTATTTTCGCCTAGAGGAATTCCATTCACTGGGATATTTTCACTTTTTCAGACCATTCCCTGTGTCTCATGGCTGTATGTGAAAATCTTTTTTTTTTCCAGCAATGTCCTTAGTTGTTTTCTTTGCTTAAGGCAGGCCAATAATTTGACTGTGTTTCATCTTTGCCTTGCCCACAGAATATGTATTTTGTCATGGTTGTTGAGAAGCTACCCACTTAGAAGGATCTTGGGTATTTCCTTAGTTAAATGCACGTGGTGACTTCTTTTGGCCAGGCATGTGCTTGGCTGCTTTGTTTCTCTGTCTTAGCATCTCTCTTGTTAAAAAGCAATTGTATTGTTGATATGACAGTAGCAATAATAAACAATTATATTGCAATATTTTAATTCATTACATTTATCTAACATTACAGGAGGTGGGTTTATTATTTCTTAGGTGCATGAGATGTTAATGATGGTTAATAAAAGAACAGATTTAAGCCAAGTGTGCCTCACTCCTTTATAAAGTGGAAAGAGTTGCAGACAGGGGTTGGAGTAAAAGAGAGTGATATTGAGTCTCTGCCAGCAGAAAGAGCGGAACAGCAACCCGGGAGACAGGGACAGAGGCTGGAGTAAAAGAGGGATGTAAAGTGACAGAGGTTATTTTCTGTTTGAAAGCGGGTTGCTATTAGTCAATGTGTTATGGTGTAAATTATGATGCCTTTTTAATTTTGATCTCTAAAGGTCTCTGCATGGCCCTGGTTTACACCAACATACTGTAATGAACATAGCGTAATTTATTATTTTTTTTTTAATCTGTGATGATTTCTTGAATTATTATTCACCAGCCACAGGGCAGTGTTCTGTATTTATCTGTGAATTTGTTTACTGCATTTCAAACCTGATTTTTTTTTGGACAAAGCATTAATTGTTGGAAACTTTTAACATTCCTTTAAAGAATCCAAAAGACCCTCTAAGAACAGTGTTAAGTTCATTCTAGATCCACTAGGGGTTAATCAGCATGTAGTAGGACCTAGTCATAATGTTTGTCACACCTTGACTTAATTCTAAATACAAAATGTATTAAGTTAACTCAGACCATTATTCCATCTCACTTAAAATGCATCTTAGTAATAATATATGCACAATGCCATGCTATAAATCTATAAAGCCAGTCAGTATTTGGCATGACATCGCTCTAAGAACACTTTAGTCTCAGGCACACACACACACTTTAAAACAGACCATTAAATTTAATTTGGTAAATGCACAATATTTTCAGCAACCACTGATGCATACTTACTTCTTATGCCATAAATTGAACAACAACAAAAAATAAATAAAAGCATTATTATGGCACTGTACAAACGTTTGGGCACCCTAAGAGTTCCAGTCTCAGATTCTTTATAAAAGGTTACAGACCTTAATCAGCTCGTTAGATCCGACGCATGGCAACAGCTGTCATTAACAACTTGCGGACACTGAACAGCCATGGGTTCCTCTAAGCAGCCGTGTAAGACTCTGAAAATGAAAATTATTGATGCCCACAATGCAGGAGAAGGCTACAAGAAGATAGCAAAGCGTTGTCAGCTTGCAGTTTCCACAGTGAGAAATGTAATTAAAGGATGGCAGTTCAGGGAAACTGTGGAGGTCAACATAAGATCTGGATACCCAAGAACACTCTCGGAGAGAACTGCTTGTATGCTGGTCAGAAAGACAAATCAAAACCCGCATTTGACTGCAAAAAACCTGCAGGAGGATTTAGCAGACTCAGGAGTGGTGATGCACCGTTCCACTGTGCAGCGATGCTTTCACAGACAAGACCTTCATGGAAGAGTCAGCAGAAGAAAACCTTACCTGCGTCCGCAACAGAACAACTACAGAAGCCTGATGTGTTTTGGAAACAAGTGCTGTGGACTGATGAAATAAAATAGAACTCTTTGGCCACAATCAGCAAAGGCATGTTTGGAGAAAAAAGGAGCAGCATTTAATGAAAATAACACCTTGCCAACTATTAAGCATGGGGGTGGATCTATCATGCTTTGGGGTTGTGTTGCAGCCAGTGGCACAGGAAACATTGCACGGGTGGAGCGAAGAATGGATTCCACTTAATTCCAGCAAATTCTGGAAAACATCACATCATCTGTAAAAAAGCTGAAGCTGAAAAGAGAGTGGCTTCTACAACAGGACAATGACCCTAAACATACCTCGAAATCCACTATGGATATATACCTCAAGAGACGCAAGCTGAAGGTTTTGGAACGGCCATCACAGCCCCCTGATTTACACATCAATGAAAATTTGTGGGTAGATTTTAAAAGAGCTGTACACACAATACGACCAAAGAATATTACAGAACTAGAAGCCTTTTGCAAGGAAGAATGGGAGAAAATCCCAAGTACAAGAATTGAAAGACTTTTACAGTAGCTAGCTATAAAAAGCGTTTGCAAGCTGTGATGTCTGCCAGAGGAGGTGTTACTAAGTACTGATTATGTAGGGTGCCCAAACTTTTGCACAGTGCCACAATAATGTTTTTATTTTTTATCTTTGTTCAATTTATGACATAAAAAGTAACTATGCACCAATGCTTGCTGAAAATATTGTGCATTTTTTCCATTTCCAGGAGAGACCGTGTTAACATATTTTCAGTGTAAAAAATAATAAATAAATAAATAAATCTGTTATTTATCAAGGGGTGCCTAAACTTTTGCATAAGACTGTATCTCGCCAGCCTTATAGATGTTTACAAAAATAATCCCACGTTCTTATTTAGTAAGACCCCCACAGAAGCATACACACCAATAATACACAGATTTTTTTTCAGTAACAAAACTATAAAATATCAGGCAAATAAAGCAGCCTTTAAATTATCGGCAGGCAATTTGATTAATAATACAGAAACTTTCTTAGAGTAAACCACCACACTAAAATATTGACAGGCTGTTGTTTGCTTTCACCTGCCTAAATAAACTGCACCAAGAAGTGCCAGATTTCTATCCCACTAAATACATTTTTAAATACATACTACATAAGAGAAAGTACTAAGAGAACCTCTTTAAGAATGCTTTTAGGCACAATTGCTTCAGACTTTGCCCAGAGAAATTCTTCTCCCTGCCGAGTATCACATTGTTTTGGAATTAACCTTGGTGCTATGCCTAATATTACTGATGAATCTTTGAATGTCAAGTGTAGCTAGTGCATGATAAAATAGACAGATTTTAAACATTAGTGTATGTTCAGATGAATATCCAAAGTGAAGTGCTCTCTTACCCGAAAGAGTTTGTGTAGTCGGAGAGTGGCACAGCAGAACACGAATCTGATCATCAGAAGCCTCAAAAACTCATCACCATAGAACTGCAAAAACGCCTGATCTAGAATGAAAACACAAACATCGACATTAATTCATATCCTACTCATTGCATGTATTCTCTTGCATACAAAGCTTGCTCAAGTTTATTTTTTCTGTGGTTACCAATAGCCCGGGAGCTAGTGAGCATCTGGCCAATGTCGTGAAAAACCTTGCGCAAAAACTCCTGGGACTTTTCCCATAAACCTTGACGCATACTGGTCAGCCCACAGACAGACAGAAAGCCCATTAGGGGATTGTAGAGAAAAAGAGTGAAGAGACTCCCACGCTGAGAATGGTCTAAAATGCAGATAACATTAGGTAATTTTTTTTATTATTATTTTGAAAATTTATGTAAATTTAATGTAAAAAAAAAAAAAAATCTAAGTTCCAAGATAAAAATAAAGATTTACCACTCAGCCTTAAAAAGTCTGATGAAATTTATAATTTACACATTTTTACATATACCCCAAATGACATGAAATAGTTGAATCTAACAAGTAATGGAAGTCTTTCAAATGATATCCTTTAGCTTTGGATTCTCTTTCTAAAGTAATAAAAGGCGTATCTGCTTTTCAACATTTTTAACATCTTTTATTTCAAAGTGGATCTACATCTTGTTTTTGTTTTTTAAGTTTACTGCTCATTTTTTCCCTTTCATTTCTTTTTTTTCAGTTTTAAAATTTGTCATTAATATCTTGTGGGGACAGAGATTACAAGCCTGTACTACATTCTCAGGACAAATTTCCTGGCAAGCTCTGTTCTTTCTGGATGAAAAGCATCTTGATAGTTAGACTATGTCTGCTGCTAGGCGATTAAGCGAGGAAGTGTACATCAGCGTAGGTCTAACGTTACATCAACTACATTTCTTCTGTGGTCCAAAACTCTTCATTGTCATAAGGAGTTATATAAACACCCAAATTTATCAAGAATGGGTTTGCCTTATTTGTCTGGGTTGATAATTGTGGGGCGGCATATTGGTGTAATTGTTAGCACTGCCGCCTTGCACCTCCAGGGTCCGGGTTCGATTCCTGGCCAAACTCGATTCCTGTCTCTGTGTGCATGGAGTTTGCATGTTCTCCCCGTGCTTGGTGGATTTCCTCCAATTAGTAGATTAGGCTAATTGGGGTTCCCAAATTGCCCGAGTGTGCGTATGTGTGTGCCCTGCAATGGATTGGCATCCTGTCCATAGTGTACCCCACCTCGTGCCCCAAGTCTCCCGGGATAGACTCCAGGCCCCTGCGACCCTGAATACAGGATAAAGCGGTATAGACAATGAGTGAGTGACATTTGTGAAGAAATCCCTATATAATGTCATGTAATTTAGTGTAAATTAAATGGACAGATTATGGACAAATATGTTAGATGTTGCGGCATGGAAGCACACAGAGAACAAAAACAATATTAGATCCACCCCGTGCAGGATGACCAGAGAAAACACATCAATGACCGACTCTGATTAAAACCAATCTGCAGCATAAGTTAACTATTAACTTTCATGGTGGAAAATTATTTACTGTAATAAACTTAATAAAATAAACTTTTGCATAAATATAATTGTACTTAAATAATATATCTAATATAAATAGTAGAATAGTGAATGGTGTGTAATAACAATAAACTTATCATGTAATGTCTATAACATATTTGTCCACATTCTGCACATTTCATACACATAATTTCTTGCATTGTTCATGTAAACCTACACAGATACACACTTCCTCTATTTAGCACCTAGTAATCATTATAGCTGAACTATCACAATTGAGTAACTATACATATTTTTTCCTACATGTAGATGTTAAATCCTTGAATATTTAACATCTACATGTAACTGGTTGATAAATAAAAACATGTTTTTTTATTAAAACGATTACATTTTATAAGCAGAACTTCTCCTGAAAATGGAGTAGAGATAACTGGCCACGATACACATACTGTAGGGACACAGTACTGTAACACCTCCCTACAGCAGCTGTCAAATGAGGAAGCAGCACTTTAACTCTTGACCTACAGGAGCTGGCCATGGAAGACATGGAAGCACTGGAAGATCTACCAGATAGCAGCTGGCCGGTGAGGAAGCAGCCATGTAATGCCTGTCCCCACAAGACATTAGTGAGAACAAATTGAAAAAAAAAAGTGAAAAAAAAAGAAAAGAAAAAAAGGGAAGAAAAAATTAACAGTGAAGCTGGGAAAAAAAAAATTAACAACGAAACTGAAAAAATGGAAGAGAAAAAAAAACCCTGCTCAGTAGGAGAAAAGTGGAGAAAACAGATACTAACTGCAATTATCTTGTATAGTCGTGCAAGTTTTTTTTACATAATTTTTATCTGTTTATTTTTGTGCAATCTTTTTGGCACAAATCTTACTCCATAAATGAGTAGGTAGAATTAAATGAGGCAGGTCATGCCGTGATACAGTTACATACATCAATCCTGTCTAACTGGTCGAGAAGAAGTTTGTGCAGTTCTTTATAATGATAATTTAACCATCTTGCAAAAACATGCACACAAATTTAATGCAGCTGAAAGTCTCTATGCTAACATACAGTAATATACTTAGCCACAAACAAGTCTGCCCAATTGATTCCACACCTTACAACAAAAACTAGAATGTAAATAGTAAATTAAACTGGCAGTCTTTTCAACAGCTTGGAGGAAGTGTGTCGGAGCTATACAAAAATCTTAGAAAAGAGAAAGAAAACGTCCTAAAAACATATTTAATACTGTAGCAAAACTGACTAGATAAACCATAAAATTAACAAGACTACTACTGACCATTTTACTTAGGTTTGTTAGCATGAAGTGACTGGTTGCTTTGCTTCCCTGGGAGCCCTCGTGTTTGTGTTTCTGGTTCTCCCTTTTGGTTATGCTGTCTTTAGTCCCTGCCTGAACTCTGCATAAGCTCCACACTGACCTTATCTATTATGTGACTGTGAGCAAGCCTAACTGTATTCTCTCCCTCTCCCCTTCTGCTACACATACAGTAGCACTCTTAAGATGCCAGTGATCCTTCTTCTGGTTGGGGTTCTCATTGCATGAAGATTGTTGTTAGGATCGCCCAATTTGGACTGTTTAAAGATGGGCTAATGGAGAACAGTAACACTTAATGTTCATGGGCAACAAACATTTCTGTGATGGCTTTTTACTGCAATTGCTTAAATCGTTTTAGAACTGAAACTGCCAGGAACAGTTTTGTAGCCAGGTTTCCATTAGTGTACAGTCGGTAACCTCAACAAAGCAGACTTCATGTTAACTTAAAGACATTTTCTCTCATGCAACTGCACTTTAACCTCATAGAACAACGTTACAAAAGGAATTTATTTATGGATAGGCTATTTAGTTATTAGGCTTAAATGAGGAAGGGGTCCTCTTTTTGAGTCTGTGTGTGCGAGTGTAATTATCGGCATATGATGAGGTAAAGAACACCCCCAACAAGTTGAAAGCCTTAGAGAAATATCTGGCTTCAGTTATTCTTTGGCAGATTGCATACATGCGGAGTAAGAGGTAAATTAGATTTTTCGTTCAATCAATTCACTTAATTTTAGAGTTTCTTATTTTATATTTCTGTTTTTTTTTTTTTTTTGGAAGTCATTTGAAAAATCCCATTGCTTGTTTAGCATTCAATGCATACCAACTATTAAAAAAGAAAAAACTTGTGTGTAAAACCATTAAGATGCATACTAAAAAAATAAACAACAGGAAATTTAAAAACAATACAAAGAAACAGAACCTTGCATGCTTTTTGGATACACGGTAGGGGAAAGTAGGCACACCAAAGGCTGGCCAAACAAATTACAGAAATTCTACAGAGAAAGACAAAAAAAATGACATATTAATTCTTGTTTAACAACATTAATAAATAAATATTTAACAGTAAAACATGCCTTCATATTTAAAACAATTTCATGATTTTTTTATTTTATAAATGGCCACATGGAGGTGCTCTCCTGCAACTGTCAGTATCTGTCAAACTACTTTTCCAATAAAAAAAAAAGAAATATATAAATATTTCTCAAATATAATATCATCCATATGATTGACTATATGTTGGCATATGGTTGGTTTTGTGCATGAATTAAGTTAATTTACCTTGTAGGCCATGCTGTTGGATGAGTCCACAATAATAAACAAGGGCTTCCTGGTAAAGGGATACAGGTCTCCAGGGTGAAGGCTTATGGTTGCACATATAAAAACACATTAATATTACTGCAAGAAAGAAATGATAAAAAAAGGAGCAGTTTACTAGCAGTAAAATAGTTTAAGATTTTATGTTTTGTCTGCAGTGACTGGGGGTGACATTCGTTACCAGTGCATCTCTTTCTGGGCCTGGTTTCTCTTCTGCACTGCCTCACCATTTACAACATCACGATTAGTGTTTGTTAGAACTCCTCCAAAGTCATAGGGTCCTACGGAGAATAGGACCAAAGTATAAAGAATTACTGAAGCACTTGCTACTTTTCTTCCTAAGGCTCATGAGACCTTAATTTCAGATCAGCATTTTGGGAGGAGGAGTTTTTTTGGGTCACAAAAGAGGATGGGTCTCTGAGGAGTTCGAGACACTGACCTCGTTGTTATAGAATGGCCTAATAAGAAGAGTGAAAAGTACTTCATCATTACATTGTCTACTCAATGCGAGCAAAAGTACTTCGTTTATCATAAGCTGAATAAGTGAGTGAAGGACCGTTTGTGGGTTTGTGTGGGTTTGAGTGGCTGGTAGGCTGGACTCAAGCTTGACGGTATTAAAGCATTTTATGAGCCATCATCATCACTGGGTTATGGAGAAATCATCCTCACTTGCTTTATGGCTTACTGTTTAAGTATACTGTGTGTGGCACAGTCAATTCTGAAATTACAAACAATAATTCAAATGAGAGAAAACAGTAGAAAGAGTATACCTTCATATTCCACACGTCCAGCGGGAAAGACCCCAGTGGCTGACAGATATACAAGGAGAACACTGTTGGCAGGTAGCTCCTGTTAAATAAACCAAAACTGTCGAAATCAGCAACTAAAAAACACAAACTACACATGGATAAACAACCAAATATGTAAGAACAGCAACTTTTATTGCAACACATTCCAAGTCTCAGCAGCTACCACTAAATGGGTTAGAAAGTTAATACAAATAAAATGTATTTCAAATATAAAATGAATTTTTATTTATGGTATTCTCGGTACTATTTAAGGTATTTAAATAATAAGTGAGTTCATTATTAAGGTCAAATGAAAAACAAAAAGTCATAATAAATTAAGCAGCCTGAGCATCATGCTCTCTGTTTGCCCTCAACATTTCATAGTTTATAGACTTTTTTTTTTTTTGGAACAGCTTTTACTATAAAGCAACAAAGAGGTTATAAAAATATATATTCATACAGCAGAATGTAATGCACATATTCACAGACATATGTGAGTGAACAGAGTGATAAAATATGAGCAGAGCAAGCTCTTTATGGCCCTGCATAGATAATGACAAATCAGAAAAAAGGAAAATAGACTCATACAGGGGATAAAGTGGGAGATTTTCCAACAGCGCTGTCACTTAGTAATTGCAAACATGTGGTCACACATGCAAAGGGCACTCTTCTGCTCTTTTGGGAGAGGAGCTTCGATCAAAAAAAAAAAGAAAAAGAGAGCTCCAGTAGTAACACGCTAACCCCTCTCTAGCTGTGCCACACCATTCCGCTGCAAATGAGCAAGAGGAAACAGACTGACATGAGGCCATATCAGCATTAGATCAAATTAGCTGGAAATCTGTCCAGTGTTACTTTGGTTAGTATAAGAGCCATAGCCAAAAGTTTTGAGAATGACAAAAAAAAATTTACCGTCCTTTTTCAAGACCTTTGCAATTCGCCCTGGCAAGCGAATTAACTTCTGGCTCGCATCCTGCCTAATGGCAGCCCATTCTTGCATAATCAATTCTTGAAGTTTGCCAGAATTGTTGTCAGAACTGATTTCCATCAATTAATACAATCATCATTTTATCAATATAATCGTTTTAAAATTATTTCTATATCACAATGTGTAAAATTTAAGGGCGTGTGAACATCTCACATTAGTTCGACTTTAAAAAGTTTACTGGCTTATTTATGCAAGCAGCAACTATACAGACAGGCTGTAAAACAGAAACAAAGTCTTTCTGTGCAAGAAATGTGTGCTGACCTTGAAGGAGGCCGAAAGGAAGGTGTAAAGCTGGCTGAAGGTGGGTTTGTACAGAAGGTATTTGTGAGGGTTCTCCCGCTTGGCTGGCTTTTCACTGGGCTCCTGGAAAGACAAAGAGATAAACGCCTAAGAAAGTAAGAGAGAGTGAAAGCAATGATAGGGTGAGAAAAAAAAAGAGACGAAAAAGAACACTCAACGGTGAGAGAGATGGGGAGAGTGCAAGAGTCTTCTCTTACAAGAGTCCCTGCTTTGGTCGTTTGGGTGGCAAGATTGACAGGTTCTCGCTCGAGGGCCTGGAGCATGCGAAACATGTCGATGGTCAACTCGCTGAACTTCACCTGAGCAAAAGAAATATTTCTTTAATCTTACATCGTGTGTTCTTAAATTTGATATATTTTTTGTTTTTTAATGCTACCTTGATCTTGCTGTTTTAAGAAATACACATTTAGAGAGAAAAAAAAAAGAAATCAAGGCTGCAACCATGTGCACTAAATACAGTACAGTCTCAAAGTATTTCATTTTTTGCCTCTGAACACAACAAACAAATGAAGTAATCAAGATATTATTGAACTCAAGACTTTTAGATTTAATTCAAAGGAATTAATTATTGGATTACATTAACTATTTTTGATCAAGCCCCTTCAATCTTACAAGATAAAAATTAATTGGAAAACTAACTGATGAGCAATAGTGAAAGGTTTCTTATTTATCCTTTTATGAAAATTAAGAAAAGAAACATTATGCCAATTAATCTGTGTTGAATTTGCATTTGATACAAGTTCACGTGAACTGCTCTACCTAAACATGCAGTCTAACGAGGTGCTAATGAAAGAGAAGGACATTAAATGGCTAAACACTCTAACACTGCATAATAAAACATCATAGCAGAAACTTAAGAGTGGCCAAATCAACATTTTGATAAATTCGTAAACAGAAAGAAATCATTTTTGAACTTCAAAGCACCAAAAGGCCCAAGATACCACCAAAGTGGATGACTGCATAATTATTTCTTTGGGGAAGAAAAAGCCTTTTGCAGCTACCCAAGTCAGGAACACTCTGGATGAGGTAGGCATGTCAGTGTTGGAATTAAAGGGACACCTTCATGAATGTTAATACAGTTAATAGACAGTTTACCTTAACATTCAAACCACTGGTAACACACAACAACAAAAAGGCCTGCCATTGTTTACGCAGATAGGGGTTGCCCTTCAGTTCTGGTTCTAAAGAAACCTCAGAAGTGGCAGTATGTTGGCCTTTACTTGGGCAGACAGCATACCAAAACTGTGTAAGGGCTCAGGAGTAAAGCCTATTGTTCTAGTGAAATCTTTCAATCTTTTTTGTTTAAAGTTGGAAGTTTACATACACAAATACACTTTTTACAAGTTTTTCAATTCCTAAAATCCTAGTAAACATTTCAGGTCAGCTAGTTTCATTATTTTAAGAATTTGAAATAGCAGAATAATAGCAGAAACAAAGATTTATTTAATCTTTTATTCTTTCATCACATTCCAAGTGGGTCAAAAGTTTACAATTAGTATTTAGTAGCATTGCCTTTAAATTGTCTAACTTGGAGCAAACCTTTCAGCCAGCCTCCCACAAGCTTCTTACGATATGTTGCTGAAATTTTAGCCCATTGCTCCTTACAGAACTGGCATAACTCAGTCAGGTTTGTAGGCTTCCTCATGATGTATTCTATTCTGGGAAGTGCACAAGTCCCTCCTGGAGCAAAGCCACCCAAACAACATGATGCTGCCTCCCTTCAGTTTCACAGCTGGGATGGTGTTCTTCGGCTTGCAGGTCTACATCTTTTTCCTCCGGAAAACAATGGTCATTATGTCCAAACAATATATATATATTTTTTTTTTCCATCAGACCAGAGGACATTTCTCCAAAAATTTTCATCTTTGTCCCCAGGTGCAGCTTCAGACCATAATCTAGAATTTTGGCATTTTGGAGCAGAGGCTTCTTCCTTTCTGTGTAGGCTTTCAGGTCATCTCGATATTGTTCTCGTTTTAAAGGGGATATAGATACTTTTGCACTGTCGCCACTATTTCCTTTGTTGGAGTTTTGGGATCAGTTTGTACATTCTGCATAGAGAAAAACTTCAAACTTCAACTGTAAAAGTAAGTTACAGTAGTGTTCCTTAACTGGAGTAAATTTAGATTTAATTATTTCAGATGCCATTTGTTATCTGATATAACCATCAGTCTGACCTGCCAGCAATGTAAATCTAAGTACACATCTCTTCATTACAGTAGCATGTGTAGTTAAATAGCACAAATTTCAGTACTAGCAGTTAACAAACGTCCAAAAATTTTGTACCTGAAAAAGTAGAGGTTTTCTATTCATACTTCTACTTGCATGAAAGTCCAAAAATACTTGCAAATCCTATAGATATATAAAACAAAGTACTGTGAGATATTGCAGTTAATGGACAGTTTCTATTAAGGAAACCTGAGTGACTGCAGGCATGAGTTAGCTGGTCATGTTTTACCCACACCGGTTTTCTTAACAGAAAAAAATAACAATAAAGGCATTATAATTACAAATAACAGCAATAATTTACAGTACTTTTGTTACTATACTACATTTACAATCCACTGCTTGCAAATCAAGCTAGATATCTTACACACAAAAAAGAAGAAGAACATGCTATTGCTTATTTCTCTGCAAAATAAGGCGCTAAACCACTTTAGCACATCTATAAACCACTGCAGACGTTTCAGAACATTATGCTGCTTTAGACCATTAGTTGAACACAGGTCCACAACAACAACAACAAAAAAAATCACTAATGATAATTTTTTAATAAATAATTATATTTTATATAATATTTATATCTGCATGATACAGCTGTGTATACCTGTAACACCTAATCGATTAAGAAATTTCCCAAAGATTGCTTTAATATTTTGAATGCACAGAATATAAGCAATTCCAGTCCCCATAGTGTACCTGACTGTTGCAGTTGCCCACAATGAGGGCATCGGCCAATGTCAGTTGACCAACCACCATGCCTGGCTCAAGCTGGGGCACACCGCCTTCCAGCATTCGATTGGACTTGACCACCACTGTATTGTCGTCATTCAGGATCATAACTGGATCTGCCTGATAAACCATGTAAAAAAGACAAAAAAAGCTAAATAAACCATAACATTTTATAGCGTATTTACAACACAATATTAAAATGCATAAACTTATACACTGGCTGGCTAAAAGATTTTAGTTTGATTGCCTTTAGCTTGATTACAGCATGGAATGTGGTGGCCAATTCATGTGTGAAAATGATTCCACATGTTCCCAAAACAATTTCACAGTCTGGGAATATTCCTATACCATCTGAGAAGAAAGAAAATACTGGTGTGGGGGTTAATTTTAGGCAGATCTTTAGATTCATAAGAATACACCGGCACAAGGCACGATACATTGCTGATTAGGGTGAAATTATTGTGAAAATCCATAGCAAGACACACCCACAAACACACACACACCAGGCAATTTGGACAAGTCAATTAGCCTAATCTGCATGTCATCATAAATATCACTGAAGTATTTTAGAAAATACTTAAATTAAATTAATAAACACTAATCACAAAGAAGTTCAAATATAATAGAAAGATACCTTTGCATTTATACACAGCCCATTAAAAAAAAAAAAAAAAAAAGCTCACATTCTAATATTTTATCAAACCACATCAACACCATTGGCCATGGCATCCTTTCTATAAGCTTATGCAACACCACACTTATTTCCATATTAATTTCTCTATTCCTCTCCAAGATCTTGTATTGATGATGGGAGAGTCGGAACAGTGCATTAAGTCTTCTCCAGCACATCTCAAGGATTCTCAATGGAATTAAGGTCTGAGACTTCAAGGTGATGTCCTGTCCATGTGTGAAAATTATTTTTCATGCTCCCTGAAACACTCTTTCACAAATTGAACCTGGCGAATCTTGGCATTGTCATCTTGGAATATGCCCATGCTATCAGGGAAGAAAAAAAATCTATTGATGGAAAAAAATTATCGTTTAGTATTTTTAGATAGTCAGGTAACCCAATTTTTTGGAGCACATAACATTGCTGAACCTAGACCTGACTGTGAGCAACTGAAGCAAGCTCAAATCACTACATTTCTCAAATAAGTATTATAATAAAATATCAAAATGCAAAGCATGTTCAATGGCAGACTTCTTTCAAAGAGCTGCTCTACCGACAGACTCTGGGAAATCCTTTGTTCATGGAGCCATACGTTGCTTTAACAGCTCTTTATGATGCCTGGGGATGGGATTGAAATTCTTGGTCAGAGGGTCCCTCTACCAATACACTTCATCAGTTAAACATGTTGCTCTACTTCGTAACATACTTGCTGTTTATCTACCCAGCAAGTACCCTTTTATCACTGACTTGCACTAGCTCAGTCTTGCCATTCACTTTGGCACTGCTATCACTTTCAATAGCTATAACTCATTGCAAACCTCATTTTTTCTTTGGTTTATCCACCAATATTCACCCTCATTCAGTGATATTTGCACATATTCATTTCATTCTCATTGTATGTATGTAGATAAACACTATATTGCCAAAAGTATTCACTCGCCTGCCTTCACATGCATACGAACTTGAGGAACATCCAATTCTTGATCCATAGGGTTTAATATGATGTTGGCCTATAACAGCTTCAACTCTTCTAGGAAGGCTTTCATACCATTGGAACTGGTATGGCGTTGTTTTTCAGGAGTTGGGCTCAGCCCCTTACTTCCAGTGAAAGAAAAGCCTAATGCTTCAGCATACCAAGACATTTTGAACAATTTCATGCTCCTAACTTAGTGGGAACAGTTTGGGGATGGCCCCTTCCTGTTCCAACATGCATAAAACAAGATCCATAAAGACACGGATGAGCGAGTTTGGTGTGGAAGAGTCCTGACCTCAACTTGATAGAATACCTTTGGAATGAATTAGAGAGGAGATTGAGTGCCAGGCCTCCTTGTCACACTCAAAACTTGTGGAAAGCCTTCCCAGAAAAGTTGAACTGGTATGGCTTCAAACGATCCTATTAAACCCTAAGAATTGGATGTTACTCAAGTTCATATGCATGTGAAGGAAGGTAAGTGAATACTTCTGGCAATACACACACACACACAAACAGTATATACACACACACTATACCCCCCACCCCCCCACCCAAACCGATCTCCTCACAACTCTACAACTCAACCAGCACCTTTTTTTTTTTTTTCACCCACTGCCTCTTTCTACTCCTCCCTCCCTAACTGCAAAAGACACCTTGTTTTAGGGAAAGAATGAAAATCTGTCAGACATTCAATCCCACTCCAACTCCTACACCAGACAATTAAGATCCCCCTTTTCTTTTACTGGCACATTGTTTTCCAGTGTAACTACCATCATAGTTTCCTGCAACCCTACCACCTTGATACTAGAATCAATCCCTTTTACAATACTTCAGATTGATAAGACCTACTGTCTCAAAAACACCTGGATATGCATCAACTGCATTCAACAGAGTAACAGTATTCCCACCCTGAAGAAATCCACTCTGGGTCCCTCGGATATCAGAAACTACTGGCAAAGATCACTTTTTACGTTTTCCTTAAAATGTGCCATCTATAAGAAGTTGCCTCTGACTCTCAGAAAACATCCTTCAAGTGCCTAACCAATGTGGCGTCAAACCAGAACATTTCACAAAAACCGCCACTGTGGCCATCATTAATGTGCCAAATCAGATTTGCCAAACAGTTAACTATTAACTGGTTTAACTATTCTTTGACAAAATATGTTCTTCTCCATCCATGAGAGCCTTGGGATTTTTTACCCAACATGGCAAATGCTGAAGAGAAGGTCAGGTGATTTGAAGGAGATCCTCCATGCAGACTCTAAACCTTTTATCTTTAATCAGTTGGTCATATCCTCAAATGAGTTTTTGCATCACTTCTATGTGGATGACACTTAACTTATCCTTGCCTTCCCATCCTCAGACACTTGTTTCCACTTGTATCTCAGCATGTACGCCAGACATCTCATAATTGATGGCAGCTCGCCAGGTGAAATTTAGTACTAGCAAAACTGACCTGATATCTATCCCAGCTGAATAATCAGCATGAGGATCTCAAACCTAGACAATTCTAACAACTTCTTTCAATACATGCAACCTTGGGGCAATCATGGACAGTCACAACGCAACGGTCCCTTTCCTCCCACATGACATGCTAATGCTATTTTCACTTTTACACTATTAGAAGGATTCGCCTATTTCTATGTACACTCAGCTATTTGGTTCATCCATTTGCATTTTGAGCAGATGCAATTTAGAACTCAAGCAGAAAAACTGTGAAAATGCAGAATAAACAAAGCTCGCAGATTGTTTTGAACACACAGCTAAGTGTGTGACTTGGGCGTGTGCCCATAGCAAAGCAGCTAAATTAAAGCTAACATTCAGAAACACATTTTATGTGATGTGTCTAACTTTTCAGCAGATCTGTCTTTTCACTGAATATACAATAGTTTTCATGAATATGCAAGACGTAGTGACACCTGGCTCAGGTGAAACCAGGTTTCCCCAGGACTCCCACGGGTGTTTCAGCTGTTCACACCTATCCACTCAGATTCACCACTCAAAAGCAAAGTTTACTGAGGCCAGGAAGAGAATAAAAAAAACAAAGCATGGTTTGTACACAGTAATAAAACTACACAGCAAAAAATATATTCATCATATTTTTTTATTAATTTCAACTAAAAACTGCTGGTAGAGTTCACACTGCAACGAACCCGACATTCATCCAGGACCATGGTGCAACATAAAACAGCACAGAGACTATACAGAACTAAAGGCAAACACAAAAGTTTCGAAATTTTTTGTTCCACTCATCAGAGGTTACATGCTTTGCATTTCTGAGGAGTGCTTTGCTTCCTGCCATCCATTAAAAAAAAAAAGAACATTATGTGGGATTTTATGGTTTTATGCTATGTAGAATAGTACTGGATGTACTGATCTCACAGCATTATAAGTATCGTTGACCTGTCTGATCAGAGAAAAGCAAGGAAATGTCTTGGTATGTCTTGTCTTGGACCAGGTGCCATCTCTGGGCTTCACTCCTTGCAGAGGTAAAGCTTCATGTACTTTCACACAACCTGGGATAGCATTTCTGTACAATGGAATGAATAAAGTACAATGTTATGACAAGAAGCAAGTAGAAGTAATTTAGTTTTACTAAATGCATACGCCACAAAATAGATTATAACAATACCCCAAAACAGACAAAGGCATGTCCATAAATGCTCTGCAGTGATCTCACTCACTCATCGTTTATACCACTTTACCCTGTATACAGGGTCACAGGGGACCTGGAGCCTATCCAAGGAGATTTACGGCACACATACACACACTCATGTCACACATTACAAGCAATTTGGGAATGCCAATTAGCCTAATCTGCATGTTTTTGGACTATGGGAGAAAAATGGGGTAGCCGGAAGAAAACCACCAAGCACAGAGGGGGGATCCAAACTCCATACATACAGGAGTTTCACATGCATATGAGCTTAAGTAACATCCAATTCTTAATCCATAGGGTTTAATATGATGTTACCCCACCCTTTTCAGCTAAAAGAGCTTCAACTCCTCTGGGAAGTCTTTCCACAAAGGTTTAGGAGTGTGTTTATGGGAATTTTTGACCATTCTTGCAGAAGCACATTTATGAGAACAAACACTGAAGTTGGACGAGTAAGCCTGACTCATAGTCTCCGCTCTAATTCATCCATAAGGTTGAATGGGCCAAACTTCCACACCAAACTTACTCATCAATGTTGTTATGGATCTTGGATATGGATTTGTGCACTGGTGAGCAGTCGTGTTCTGGAAGAATAGTCAAAAATTCACATAAACACACTCCTAAACCATTTGGAAAGTCTTCCCAGAAGTAGAGTTGAAGTTGTTACAGCTGCAAAGAATGGGCCAATATTAGGGGTGCTCCGATCAGAATTTTTGGGGCCGATCACCGATCATTAGAAGCTGTATCGACCGATACCGGTCACTGACTACAGGGTCTACTCGAAGCCTTATCATGTAGCATTATTTATTAAACTATATCTAACAACAATGTAAATTAAGTATTGAAATTACAAGAAGAGGAAAATCATGAATTGACAACTGTATTTATTGGCAAGCAACATGTGCAACACGTCAACTTAAAACATAGCAGCCTGTGCTTGGTTAGTAATTGGGAACAACTTAACTAAAATAATTTAGTTAGCAATGGATTATCAGTAATAATGCTAACATGGTACAAGAGTCTATCTAAAGGATAGCTGCCTTTTGAAAGCAGAAGTGCGCTTTATAATGATTTAAAGTTATAAGAAAATACACTTACTGATCACTTAGTTTATCTTCCACTGGATGACTGGATCAATTCATTCTTCAAAATGCCACTGTTCTCCATAAATCACAATCTTCAGGTCCAAATGAGCTTCCAATTAAAAAAAAAGACTTCTGGTAGATTTATACAACACACCTGTGAGCAAAATCCCTACGTCTATGTATAAGAAATATATTTTGTTTCTTCATTCAAGTCTTCTTTTGGACACGAGCATTCTTAAGCACATCACTCTGCTCAAACAATGCAGCAATTAGCGCTTATTTACAGTACGTCTGAGTTGGGTTACTTGCATACAATTGGACTGTGAATGGAGCGCCGAGCACTCTTATTGAAGAACTTACGCTTAATCATCAAATTAAATGCAGTCATGAGTCTTGGGCTCATTGAGGCCCATGGGGAGTGAAGGCTGCCCGTGTATTCCAATCCAATAAAAGACCTTTCATAGCTCAAATTGCAAAAAAAGTTTTTTGAAAGAAAGGTGTCTGAACACAGTGCTTCACACAGTTTGTTGCATATGGAGCTGCATACAACTGGCATGTCAGAACCAGAAATGGATAACAGTGCAGTGGAAGAAGGTGACCTGGCCTGATGAATCACGGTTTTTTTTTTTACATTATGTCTATGGCTGGGTGAATATGAATCGCTTACCTGGGAAAAAGATCAGGATACATTATGCACTAGGTGGACCATTATGAACAGTGTTCTCATCAGAAACCTTAAGTCCTACCATTCATGTGGATGTTACTCGGACCTTCCTAAACATTGTTGCACACCATGTGTTGCACATCCCTTCATAGAAATGGTATTCCCAGTTTTCAGTGGCCTCTTTTAGCAGGATGTGTACTGTTACACTGCAAAACTTGTGCAAGAATATTTTGAGGAACACGACAATGAGTTGACTTGGCCTACAAATTCTTCCGATCTCAATCCAATTGAGAATCTGTGGGATGTGCTGGAAAAAACAGTGCAGTCCATGGTGGGCTCACCTCACAACTTACATGACTTAAACGAACTGCTACTGATGGATTGGTGGCGGATAACTCTCAAGATTTCTTCCTATGGCCATCTCAGGGAGTTCTTCCTTGCCACGGTCGCCCTCGGCTTGATCATCAGGAACCATCTGACCATTCTGATTCATTCACATTCCATACAAACTTAAATAATTCTTTTGATTGTGTAAAGCTGCTTTGCGACAATGACAAGTGTTAAAAGTGCTATACAAATAAATTTGAATGGAATTGAATCGAGATACCGCAGCATACCTTCAGAGGTCAAGTGGATTTCATCACTTGATGGTCAGAGCTATTTTATCTTAGAATAACCACTGACTACAGAAGAGAAAGTTAAAAGTCTGACCTAATGCTACAGCAAATGCAAGTTTTCTCTCCATTCTCAACAGACATTCAAATAGGCAGTTATTGTTAAACCATTTTTTATGTTTTTAAATACAAGCATGGGTTTTGTAGCTGTAATGTTGATCAGGAACATGACACAAATGCACAAACAGACTTAAGGTTGTGATTTACACAAAAAATATTCAATAAAAGAATAGAAATTTAATTCTAACTGTTCACAGTTGATTCACTTATATACAAACACACCTTTAGGTACGCATTAAAATGTTTTGTTACAATTCACAAATTTCAATAATTATAAATAATAATGAACTACATCTAATGTAGATATTGAAGGGAACTGAAAGATTTGTTTCTTTTTTAAAACATCTTGTGCCCTTAACCCTGAAGTCTTACCTCTACAAAGGCGGCGACCTCCTGCAGAACCAGGTTCCACTCTAATTGGTCCTCTGTGTTGAAGCGCTGTGTGTAGTCTTCAATCTCTTCAGAAAGCTCCTGCACAAGCATTGAGCCTTATCATATATTTTGAGTGCTACCACTACTAATGCAGATAGTGTGAGGGGAGCAAAATTAACACTGCATTGCACTAATGCTTCAGACGTCACTACGTATAAATCAGTGTCATGCAGAAATGGCCTACAGTTGGAAAATTACCTTGACCAAAACTTTCACCAAATCCATCTTGTTGAGCAGCAAACACACCACAATGAATCGCGCATAGTAACGCAACTTCTTTACCACCAACTCGGGCCTGAGGGAAAAAGCAAGAAGAGAGTAAAGAAGACGTTTGGGAAAGAGAGAATAAGAAGCCAGATAGGGTAAGGGATGGTGGTAAATCATCCCTTATCCTATCTGGGAAATAAACAAAAAACAGTAGAGAAAACTGGGCAAAGGAGGCTAGGAGAGAGAGAGAGAGACCAAAAAAACAAAAAATGGCATAGAATGAGAGATGGAGGAATGAGAGTTGACCACAAAAGCATCAAAGGGACAGACCAATAGCGATCAAGCGATTTTTTTTTCTCAATCATTTGGTTAGTTTTGGCTATTAACAATTCTTTAATGCTTTAAATCAGCGACATGAAATAAATAAATATTGTTAGCATATCCTTACACAAAAGATTAGCATTAGTGTAAATATATATATATATATATATATATATATATATATATATATATATATATATATATATAAATAATACATAAACTGAATATATACAATTCTAATCTGTTGTTTTAACAAGCCCATTCTCACCTGTCCTCCTTGTTGACCTGGTAGTAATATGAGCGCTGGCGAATGGCTGAGTAGAAGGAAAATGCTTCATTTAAGTAGCTTGTTTCTGAGGTACGGAGGCTAAGGGAGGAGAGTATAAGAAAAAACAACCATCAGGCACATTCTGAGATTTAACAGTGAACAAATCAAGGCTTTCAGGAAAGGCGGCCTTACTAGTAGTGGTAGTAAAGCTGGCCGATTTTGGAGGCCACCTCGCCAATCTGCCACCTCTTGAGGCCATATCGATTGTCCAAGACCTGTCTGTTCTCCCAATTATCACACAAACACAAAATATGAGGGTATACATAGTGACAAAAATACTCATGAGTGACCAGAATACATTTTTAGTATTCTATTTAAACATTCTCATTGATTCCATAAACACGGGTATCTCGGCATACAAATTGAGTCCATTCTGGAGGCAAGTACTTAAGGTGAAATTTCGTAATGCAAAACACATTTTCCCATAGGAAATCATTTAAATACAGATATTCTGTTCCAGCCACCCAAAAATATTACCAAAATTATCCAACATGATATTTTTGTATATTCAAAAAATCTAAACATTTAGAAAATTTATGTAAATTAAGAAAGTCTGAAACAAATAGACATTAAACCTCACTTAAGCTTAATTTATGATTGCTCTTTGCACCGGCTGCTATAAAAAATTAAACTGAAAGTGGATCCCTTTTCTTCTTGCTACCATTGATGACATTCTTGGGACCTGTGGTGCTATGGGACTAAATAAATAAAAAAATAATTGAACCGAAGGGTACCAACAATTTTGTCCACGTGTGTATAAGCTCCGCTGCTGAGGTCACTAAATAAGCTCTATAGACATTAATTTACAGACAGTAAATAGAGCCACTGATAAATGGTATCAGGAAATCCGGCACAATAGAACTTATGTGCCAAGTTAGCCAACTAATTATATTCGCTAATGCCAATCATAAAACAGATCTGACTGCAATAGCTACTGTGAAATACACTGGTCAAAATATAATAATCATGCAAAATATCATGCATTAAGATTACTAGCTAGCAATTTGAAATGAAAGGATTCTGATCCAATATTATCACTTTTTTAAATTATGGCAAGGATGGTATATTTGTTACTTGAAAAAGGTTTTTGCTGCACATGATCACTATTGTTAGATTTTTATTTTTTTTTTTACTTTGAATTAATTGCTGACCTGTGTTGTTGCTGAAATTTCCAAAGTTTGGTGTAAACATCAAATGTACGGCCAAAATAGGACTGCCACTGCTTGTGTCCATATTGAGGGAGATCTCTAAAAGAATGAAGAAAAAAAAAAAAGGAAAACAATGTGAGTGTCTACCACACATACATCACTATGGAGCATTGTTTTTTATTAAAAAGTCAAGCTGACATGTGATCAACTACTTTGTTAGTGTCTATGTGGTTCATAATCGAAATAAGTCTTGATTCTGGCTGCAGGGTCAAACTAATAGCCAAGAAAAGTAGCAAAAAAAAGAAAGAAAGATTAAGGGAATTACATGAATTTAAACATTTAAACATTCTTAAATCCCTGAAACACGGGGTAAACCATAAACTTTGTCATCAGAAACAAAAGAAAAATGAATGACCTTGATCAGATATCACTTACACTCTTGGTTTATTATAAAACATGACAGGAAAAAAAAGCTGCTTCATAAAATATGACAAGAAGAATTACAGCTTAAAAGTTTAAAAGGAAAATATTTCCACATGTACAATGTGACAAAAATGGTTTATAAGGTTCTTCAGTTTGCTAGGACGCCTCAAGATTGGACTACAAACCAACGGACAAAGGGCATGGGTTCCAACGCATCCTGATTTACTAAAACAATGGATGTGTAAGAAGGAAAGGGTATGGTGTGATTTAAATCACCTCAAACCAGTTATGCATTGTCCTATACCTGCCATCCTTTGCGCCAGTCTAGCCCTGCACCGCCTCCAATCTTTGAGGACATTGTGCCTGGCCTGTTTGCTTCAAGGATGTCAAGTATGAGCCACTGACTGGCTTTGATGATGTAGAGCTCTGTTCTTCGGCGCGTCGGTCAGAGGTCCACAAGGCAGCTTTCCCTGTCTTGAGCCCAGTTCCAGCCCTCTTGAAAATGTTCAAAGCTTCTTTCTAAAATCCGGAACACCACCCAGTTCTTGCCCTACTCCCATGCCCTTTTCCAGCCGGGCTGTTATGCCTTGCTAAGAAGCGCAGTAAATAACTTTGCTTACCACAGCCTTGGAATTGTAGAAGCCGACAATGATTGATATAGTGGCTGTCCCGGTGCATCTGTGGAAGTGCTTTGGAACCTGTGCCTTCACGAGGTTTTGTCATGTCAGTCCAACAGACTCCTTCATGTGGGTCTACTGTAGGAAGTTTAGCTCAAACTGGGCATATTCAAACTCCTGTCAGCCAAAACTCAGAGAACGGTAACTTCCTGGTTTCTCTGATTCATCGCACCAGTTTTCTGTTTGTGCTCAATTTATATCCTAATTTAAACTCCATGCTTTTCCTTAATTTTGTCTTGTGTCCACCATATGTGCCCCAAGTGCCGCTGACGGTACGACTGTGTGCTTTGTTCAGTTTGCGTCAATGCTTAAAGTATTGTTTTAAGTCCTAGTTCTGCACATAAATCCTGTTTTCATTGTCTATTTAAATCTTTATTGCTGCTCATGCATCCTGCCTAACCCTCTCTGACACAGAGACAAAAACAAAGAATAAAGAGTGAAAGATGAAGCAAGAATGGCTTTTTATATCATCAATTTCCCTTTTTCGTTTAATGTATTTACTTCGTTTTGAGCAAGTTGTGGACCATTCTCTCTTTCACCGTTTAAAATACAAAGCAATATGGAGAAGCTGCTACAGCAGATAACAGTGTGTGTGTGTGTGTGTGTGTAAATAAACACACAGTCATTTTTATCATCCCTATTAACATTACAGTAAAATGAAGGTCAGAGAAGAAAAAGTGTACAGGTGGAGTGAGAAAGAGAGAGAGCAAAAGATGTGTAGGAGTATGGACAGTGACAAAGCTGCAGCTGTGGTGACTCATAGCTGTGATGTGATGGAATTTACCTAGTTACAAATTTCACTGTTCTCTCACTCTTTTATTCTCATTTGTTCATTCTCTCCTTCATTTGCATTACTTTAGTCACACTGCTATTCCCCTCCTTCCTACCTGGGACCCGAGCACCCCTGCCAATAATTGCATTTATTTTCCTCTCTGATCCCATCTCACTTGTTTCCTCCTTTTCTACTTCCACCCAAGAAAGCTCAAGATTGCACTGCCGCCATCATCATCACAGAACTACTATTAACACACATGGGTAGTATCTGGAGACACACAAATACATGCATAAAACATACACACACACACGCTTTAGCACACACAAACACCTTGCAGAGGTTAACGTTACTGATTCACTGGTGGTCCCTTCCGGATACTGTGAAACAAAGATCGGTCCCATCATTAGGGTGTAAGAATGTGAATCAGGAACCATCTTCATGTGGGGTGTGATCTCACTTGTACATACTTAAAAGTGAATTTACTATGCGTGTACCTGCAGAAAACCATAAGGAAAAAATAGAAACCCTCTAGTTTTTTGCTCCTTAATTTTTTCATATTTTTAAAAAATATATATTAAAAAAAAAAAAAAAGAAAGAAAACAGACATTGTATTTGCCTAAAACAGACACAAAAGAGACAGCACTAACAAGTTACAGCAATGTGTGTGTTAAACATTGCGTTTTGTAAAAATACTAAATCTCAACTATGGCTCTTTTCTGACTCAACTTCAGACCCTGAAGCTGCAAGTGCTAGTATTTGCAAGTTATTGTTTCTTAAGCTAGTTTGTTGACTTTGGAAATAATCCGAGGCTAATGTTGCTAATGATGGATGATGAAGCAACAGTTCCACTGTGAGTTTAGTGTTATTCACAACAATATCCCCAATTTTAACCAATATAGTAATATAAAATGAAAAACAAGGGCTCCCTTTGATCTGTTTGTTTTTTAAGAGTTAAAGATGGGTAGGAAAGAAAGAAACTGCTAATGGATAAGCTACAAGCAGTCTATATCTGTGAATACAGGACATCAGCAAAATACCCTTAAATGTAAGAGGAAATCTAGTCAAACTGGGATTTTGATTGAGCAGAATAACAGAACACCAATATGAGAGGAAGGAAAACTACCTTTATTTATTTCTCTATATTTACCCCCTGCTACACTAATGAACTTATACCAGTGTTTGTACAGTGTGTGTCTAGTGCTTGGATCTACCATCAAGGTAGAACGTTTTTTTTTCAGTACGCTGGAGCCACATCTGAAATGTCTGCCTCCTGGGAACTCCTTGAATAGCTCAACCATGTGGAAATCTCTTGGAGCGAGGCCAGGACTGTACAGTGGAAGTGGCAATAACTCCCAGTGGAGTTCCTGTAATGCACAAATTGTGTTTGTGAAGGTTTGCAGGATGCATCTCTTCTCTAAGTTGGCGTCATTTACCTTAAGTTGGTCATTTACCGTACAATGTTTGCAGATTTATACATTGAATGGCTTAATCAAAGTCCAGATCTAAGCCATTCCAAAACTTGTTACTTTTGATACTTTTATTTTTCAGCCAATCTGATTTAAAGATGCTTTACTTGCTTTGGATCATCGTCCTGTTGCAGGACCAAATTTCATCCAAGCATTAGCAACACATGTCCTCACATTTGCCTCTAGAATACTCTGGTATAAATGCTAAACAGAACAGTTAACACAATGAAAAGGAAACAAATAGATAATCATGCAAGGCTACAAAGTCAAATGATAAGGGAATTAATACAGAGTTGAACTGAAGTGTAATGCTCTTGTTTTCTTGGGTCTACTATGATAAAAAATTAAAAATAAAAAGAGTTTTAGTGAAGAAACAATCAGTGCCGGAAATCACCTGGAAAAAGCTAACTCTTAATATGAAATCAAATTAAATAACCATTAAATAATTCATGAATTATCAGTTAAATAATAATTGTTGACAGAATGTTATGGTAGGATGATAGCTGTAGCACAAGGTTACTAATATTTGCAACTGCTAGTGTCAGGGGAAAATCAGAGGATTTAATCTCAGTATTCTTAATATTTCAACTTAACAGCCATAGCTGCCATCTTTAAACTTACTTCAAAAGTTTGAACCACTTCTCTCCTACTTCTTTTGATGTATAGACACCATTCTAATTCTGTTGTTTTTGTTGCGATCCAGTGTAGTGCTCTTGTACACAGCTTTTTGATTATTATTTTTTAAATTAATGTTCATTCATTTAATTTCAAATGAGTGAAGAGAATTTAACTAATGCATAATGTGATGCACGAAGTTTTTATTAGAATTTCCAATACCAAAACAACACTAGTGGTCCAGAGGTTCATTGCCTCATTGCATTGATGTTAAGGTTGTGAATCAGTTTGGTTATCAGGCAAGTAAACAATATTTGATTGTCAAGCCCAAAATGTATGTTTAAGGAAATCTTGCACATTATTAGAGATTAATAGTAAGTTTGATCACCGAGAGAGAAACATTAAACATGGAATCGTCCACCGTTTTAAGAAGCGTATGACATCTCTGAAATTTTTTGGAGTTACCTTATAGCAAGAATTTTAGAGAAAATAGACTGACACCTGTATAGTTTCTTTACAATTTTAGTTTTTTTTTTCCCCACATATGAATTATTGTCAACTGAAAAAAATCAATTACCCTCAACTTTAACTGAGATACTGAGTTTTTAAAAAATAATAATTTAAATAATTATGATGATTGTAATCTCTTTACTTCTCACCACCAGTTGATCAACATTTTTGTGCACCCCCAGGGCCATGTAGGCATTAAACATACTAGGGGAAGGTGAAAATTAAAGTGAAAAGCTATTAAGGAGAGGCTGCATGTTTGTGTTGTTGCCATCATGTTTGTAGGCATACCACATACAACCCATTGTCAAATCAAAGACCCAATCAATAACATTTGGTTATGTACTGTACTTCTTGTTGGAGAACACAAGCTTTTGCATTAGGCATAACCTATCCTGTGTCAGCATGTAAGCGCTTCTGACTGAACTCACCAAATTTATTGAAAACGACAAATAGCTGCAAAGATCAATTAAGGGGCAATTCAACATAATGGCTCCAATTAACCAAAACAAGTTGGACACCCTCAGGACCATGTGGATTTGGCACTTGCTGATTAACATTTCAGGGGCATGGTGACTTAATGGTTAGCAGTGTTGCCTTGCACCTCCAGGTTCAAGGTTCGATTTCAGCCTCAGGTCTGTGTGCAAGGAGTTTGGTTGGTTTCCTCTAGGTACTCCGGTTTCCTCCCACAGTCCAAAGACATGGAGATTACGCTGCTGGCATTCCCAAATTGATCATTGTGTATGAAGGGGTGTGCGAGTGTGTGTGTGTGTGTGTGTGTTTGTGTGTGTGTGTGTGTGTGTGTCTGTTCCCTGAGATAGACTGGCACCCTGTCCCGGGTGTACCCAACTCGTGCCCCAAGTATCCTGGGATAGGCTGCAGGCCTCCTTTGAAACTGTGTACAGTATAAAGCAGTATAGACGATGAGTAAGTGAGTGATTAACAGTTCTAAGGTAGCACCACAACAGCATCACCAGGTGGCCAGGTTTACCAAATTCTGGACCAAGTCTAACGACTGCATTAGACAGCATGAAGATACGTTTTGGAAAATTCAGCAGGCTACTGTAGCACCCCCACGTGAGCAGTTTAAATATAATTCAACTAGTTGCTCATTTCAGAACATACAATATGCACTTAAATTTAATTGGTTCTTCATGGATTCAGTTTGCTATAGCATCCTCATATTCAGTGGTTCCTTAGGGCTCATAACACTGAAGCTGCAAAAGTTTAGTGAAAATATCCACAGTCCTTATAGACTAAATGTTTACAATATCAGTTCTGCAATAGCACCCGAGTGGCCAGTATTGATTACACTTCCTGTCCTGTAACTTCAGGGTTAGATGGGCACTATGTACAGTATAACACATTTGAGATGAGGGAGACAACAATTAAGGAAATAAAGTACATCATCATGTTTGTTGGTGTTGCCACCATGTTTGTTGATGTGCCTTGTGTTTGCTGTATTCATCCCATTCTCAAAGCAATGGCTTCCAGTCTTTGCCGCAATGACAGTCCCACTCTTGAAGGAAATCTTTCCCAATTGTGGAATGTGGCTTTAAATTGTGAATTAGTAAGATCATGGACTGATTTCATTAAACAAGTCCTGAGCTACAGTCATTGTTCCAAAATGGCGACAGGCCAGTAGCAATTCAATTGTCTGCTCCCTGGACAAAACTTGGACTGTAACCGACTAAAGCAGACTAAAAACAGAATGAGAGCAGACACTGCTGAGTTTTCACAGTTTTCATCGTCATTCAACAAAACAGATTAACTTTGTTCTCCATAGACAGAAACTAACTTGTCTGCTTACATTAACACTGGATGACAAATTCTTTACTAGTTCATGTTAAATAAAAAAACATTTTATTTAACAAGGAAATTCACAAATGACATTAGAGTTGCAGTGTACATCCCCCAGAGTAATAGCCTGCATGGAGCTATAGGAAAACTGCAGAAAACACCCTGATGGACTGACTGCACAAACCTCAACTTTGTAAGCCAATGTTAACTTGCAAGGAGGAAAGTGAATGCATTGGACATGAACATCTCTGACTTGTACTGAGTCTCAACCCTATATCAATGATTTTGGTGGGCCTTAAATTATGTCAGTGTCCATACAGCAGGTGCAGGGACAGACTGATGCATAATCATCAACCTTTCACTGAGTGTGAATAAAACTAAGGAGATGGTTGCTGATTTTAGGAGAGAATTGAACGACTAGTAATAATCGTGGACAACACCAAATTCCTTGGCATTAATCGATCCGAGAAACTCAACACCAAGCATAGGAAGCGTAATAAGCTCTTCTTTCGGAAGACGCTAAGAAAAACTTCTCCTCTTCTCTAAAGCTTACCACATTATACGCAGACACGCATGGTTTAAAAATTGCACCATCTTGGATTACATGACCTTACAGAAGATAGTAGGGACACCTGAGAAGCCCATCAGGGTCTTTCCTCTCCTTCATCACAGACATTTACTCTACACACCACATCCACAAAGCCACCAGCATTGCAGAAGACCCACCACACAAACTTTCTTTCTCCCTCTGGGCATCTGACAAAAGGTGCCCAGGCATTCAAGGCCAGACTTCTCTACACAAGATATTAGTCCCCTCAATATTCAGTGACTGAACTGACAACAACCCATTCATTTCTACTGCTGCTTAAAACACTGAAAAACAAATATACTTTTTTAAAAAAAATTTTTTATTGACCACCTACATTGTTGCCGCTAGCCAGCATGATCTGTGTAAGCTGATAATCATGATCATCATCAACTTATTATTATTATTATTATTAACAGAAGTAGTAGTAGTACTAGTAACATCTTTTGTACTTCAATTCACATTAAATCGGTTAGCACTGCTGTGTCCTTTACTGTGTTATGGGACATTCTTTTTGTTATAGTAGTTTAGTTTTTTAATAGTTTTTTTTTTTATAGTAACTTGAGTTATGTGCACACATGTGACAACACATGAACTTTATTTTGTCCTGCGTTATAGCAAACGTTTTTGAGTGTAGTCTTTGCATATAGTATAATTTAGTATGTATAGTCTTAGATAGCTCTGTGGTGTTTTGTGTAGCACCATGCTCCTGGGGGAATGTTGTTTCATTTCACTGTGCACTGTACCAGCTGAATAGGGATGGGAGTGTATACACCGAGTATAAAAATAACGAACTATTCACAAAAACACAATAGTTTTCAGTAGTTTTGTGGTTAGGGCTTTCTGGATTTTTATTTGTACACAGGGGAATTGTCACATTGATTTGAAACAGGTTTGGCCCATTAGCTCCAGTGAGGGAAGATCATACTGCTACCCATTACAAAGACATTCTAGACAAGTGTGTGCTTACACATTTTTCACACCAATTTGGGGAAGAGTCACCTATAGGTGTGATTATGTATCAGTTGTGTCCATATAGTATAAAAGATAACATTACAGCATTGATCTCATTTACAGTCAAAAGTTTACAAAGAATCGCCATGGCCATGAATCCTGTGGCAAAACTGGATTTTTCTTTTTAAAGTCATGACACTATTGGGCTTTCATAAACCTCTTTTTACTCTGATTATTAATGCAATGGTGCTGAAATTCCCATAATGCTTTTTAATTAGCCATGCCCAGATATCTAAACGTCCTGTTAGTTATGATTGACTACAACTGAAGAATTCTTTGTGCCAAAATAAACACAGCTTATTTGACAGAAGTCATTGGATTGACCAACACTAGGTACATTATGGACATCCAAGGAGCTCAGTGCAGATCTCAGAAAGAGGATGTGAATTTACCAAGGCATGAATGTCTCTTTGACCCGTTACTACAACTCAACTTGTACTTGAGTTGTCAGCATATGGACAAAGAAATGGCCTTAATGTTGATATTTAGACAAAATTGAGTGTTCCAACAAAACAATGATCCCAAATGCATAATAGATAACTAAGTTTCAGGAACCTCAAACCAACCAAAAATATTTGGACTGTCCTTAAAAGATAGGATGAAGCCAGGACAACCAAAAATGTGACCAATTTTGTTGGCAGAACAAAAAACTAACCAATATTCTTGCCAGAATAAGTAATGTTCGCATAATTTCACAATACTTAATTTGACCACCTTTAACTTGAATTGTGGTACAAATCCAGAACCACTCTCAACTTTCAGACATGTCTCGGCTGAAAAGAACACTAATACCCTGAAACATTGAATATACTGATGTTGAAAATGTGTTACCTGCTTAGCAATTCCAGTGCAATGTTGTTGGTTGATTGTACTGTACCATCAAACTCACATGACAGGTGGAGAGCAAAAAATAATTTAACAAATTCAAGTGTCCTTGTTCCTTATAGAATAAGGAGATTTCGCTAGTAATTCCAAAAAACAAGCACTTCTATTCCCTCTCCCAATTTTCCTTTTCATAATACAAGTGATGGAGAGAGCAAATGTTGGAATCAGAGTCTAATATATAGTACAATTGAACCTTGGATTGCGAGTAACTTGGTCTGCGAGCGTTTTGCAAGACAAGCAATTTTTTTTTACTTGATAAACAAGTGTAATGACTTTCTTCAGTGTCTGTTATTGAACTACAGTACCTAAAGAAAATAGGTTATATGTTTATTGCAAATGCAACTCTCATTTCCGCGAAATCCTCAAAAGGATGCAAGTTTCATTACACAGGTTTCTTGTTAAAGAAGTCTGCCGACAGAGCAGTGATTTGTGTGTTTGTGTGTGTGCGCGTGTGAGAAAGTCAACATACACAGTAGCCCCCTCTCCTCCTCTCCTCTTACTTTACCCACGATTCTTTACAAAGGTAAAGTGCACGTTAATTTATTTTAGTTTGACTTTATATTTTGTATTAATTATTTTTATATAAATATTTTTGGGTTGTATAACACATCATCTGGGTTTCCATTATTTCTTATGTTGAGATTTGCTTTGATATACATCAAGCATGTTTCTGGAATTAATTATGCTTGCAATGAAAGGTTTAACTCGATCCCTTTACAAATTTTGGAGAAAACTACTAACCTCAGTTAATAAGCAATCTCTGAGATGACAAACCCAATGATATTAAAAGCCATGTTACTATGAAAGCTGAAACTTTGGCACCTGATCAGTTGGAAAAGATTGTACAAGGAGCTTCACAGATTGGGATGACTATCAATAGGTGGTTGAATGGAACTGGTGGATGAGAAGTGAAAATAAAATAAAGTAAAATAAAAAAATAAAAAAACTTGATGAAATATTTTTTTATCTCAGAGTTTAATTAAAAAATAAGTCAAAAACTATAGAGGATCATACTTAAATTATAATTATTATTCTTTAAGTTAAAAGAAGAACAAAAACACTCAGGAAAATAATAAAGTACAGACCTCAGGCCGTTGAAGAGCTGCTTGGACTTGTCCAGAAGATAGCAGAAGTCTGTCACAGTTTTCCTCTCACCAAGTGGGATGTCATCTTCAGCTCCCACCCCAGTCATGACAGCTGTGATGTTAAAGGGAAAAAAAAATTGTCACCAATGCTTAATCACTGACTGTCAAACCATGAGACATGTGAATGTAGACTACAAAATTTTAAAAGATACTAACATGCAGCATAAGATAGACTGCAGAATGTAAAGAGAAAACAGTAATACAGGCTGGAGGCTGCCTTATTGGACATTATTTGTTGGCATGTTGGACATATGGAAGTGGAGTCTGTGCATGTCACTTCAGCTTGTTGTTGGAGAATTTTTCTGTTTTCAGACGCTTAGGCCTGGAAGTGTAATGTTATGTGTAAACAAATAATCTCCACTTATTTTGCAGAAAGTAATCAAACCAATTGCAACCTCACTGCTTCAAAAAAAACTTATGTTATGCAAAATGTATATGCACTATGATAAATTAATGTCTGTTGCAATGAAAAATATGCCAAAAATATTTTGAGATATTACAGATTTTCCATAATGGAGATGAGACTAAAACTTTATCAATAAAACGTAATGATAATTTGAATGATGGATAGATGGAAAGATTTATTCAAAAATCAAAAAAGATTTATCTTTATCTTCAATAAACTGCATGCTTTTACAAACTGCAACATACCTTATGATTGGTTGTTTAAAAAAAAAAAAAAAAAAGAAAGGACTTTACCCTGCCCATCAACATCAACAACAAACCCACATTACTAGGTATGGCTCTGCCTACTCTTGGAAAAAAGAAGAGACAATTTAGGTGATAATGTCAGGGATGTTGCCACTTGCTAAACATGCAAAACTGGCATTGAAAAATGGGAAAGACACAACACACGTGAAGATGCATTTGAATACCAGCAGGACAGAAACTTATGAAAAGGAAAGTTAAGGTTCATAAAACAGTTAGGTGTTGAATTAATACAGTTTACTTTTAAATTTGTAGCATTATTTAATCTTGCATAGTAATGTAGTAAATAGTATTGATTGCAATGTATGTATTAGATTTATTAAATAGAATTAATTGCAAATACATAAATTTACTAGTATTTTATCATTACCTTCAGTGCTCTTAAACATTAGCCACTGCCACTCAAATTGGTAACATTGGTTTAAATGTTACACTGCATTCTCATTTACCTTACTAATCGTAAACCCTGAGGGGGGCCACAATTTGATGTACGTAATTATAAGTGAATGCAATTCCTACAACCTTAATAGCATTAAAAATACAGTACATCATCATTGCAGACTGCAATTACGAAGTGAACAAAGCTGATGGCACAAATTGATGTCAGCATTTATCCGTGATTGACAGCTGTTTTTAAAAGGAGAATAAGTCACGTCTGTTATCTGAAATCTGTAAAATCTCTTGATTTACAATGCTCCAGCTACACTGTAACACTATTTTAACAGTCTTCTTGGTCTTCTGACTTTTTGCAATTGCACTAGTTATAAACAAAGTCGACTACGGTCATAGTGATATCACACTGTGCTTATGGCACTGTAACTGTTTAATACATTCACCTTATTCATTATGTGACTTTGACCGTACACAACTGTTTTCTCAGGTTCACTTCCCTCCCTCTTTCTCTCTCTCGCTGTTGAGCTACACATGGCCTCCTGAGCTGCCAGTGATCCAGACCCCCACTGCACTCCAGACCTGTCTGACTCATCCTGGTGTCAAGCTTCTGGTTGGCGATCTCATAGCATGGAGGCCCTGTGTGGTCTGCTAGGAATGCGTGTCATGACTGGGGACACTTCCACTTGACCAGGAAGATGGCTTGTGACTACAGTCACTCAATAGTCCTGGACTGAAATTTCCACAAACAGTTTTGTATCTGAGCCTTAAATAACGAACGTGGACTCAATAATAACTTAAACACCTCTCCTGTTACATTGACCCTAGAGCCTCCTAATACACAGCATGACTGCAATTCAATCGCTGCTATCTGGTCTCCCAAATTATGATGAGTTCCCTGTTGAGTCTGGTTCCTCTCAAGGTTTCTTCCAATTGTCATTTCAGGTAGTTTTTCCTTGCCACCCTCACCCTCGTTTTGCTTATCAGGGACAAACCTATAATAATAATTTATAAAGTACATATTTCCTCACACTTTTCCAACAAATGTCCATTTTCTTTCTATTCTGTAAAGCTGCATTGCAACAATGACCATTGTTACAACAGGTGTATAAATAAAACTGAATCGAATTGAAATCAGTAATTTTAGTGAAATTTTAGTAAAAGACGTAGCCTAACAGAATGTGATTTAATTATTGTTAAATTATTAAATGCAAAATACATTTTACGTTATTAGCTTTGGTGACTAAAAATAGACCAAACCTAACAACTTCACAATGAAAAGACTAAAATGTAAATAAAACTAATGTACATTTAAATCAAAAGACTAACACTAAAATGCAATCAAAATAATCTGCCAAAATTAGCACTGCACTGAGCAATGGTCCAGGTCTATTTCTCCTCTGTTTTTTTTACTTTCATGACCTGTAAGCTGTTCATCTTTTCTTTCGTTCATTCATCTTCTATTCCGTTTTATCCTGTATACAGGATCACGGGGGTCTGGACTGAATGTGAAATCATCATCCTTGTGGGACATCCCTAATTTATATTTTAAACTAAAACCTTTTTTGCTAAATTAGTTAATTATGGAAAATTATCCAAATGTGTTTGGCTAACTGCTAACGACAGGGACAGCAGCTAAGAATAGGTCAGCTCAGTGGTTAAGGCATTGGACTACGGTTCGGAAGGTCCCAGGTTCAAGTCCCACTACCACCAAGTTGTCCCAGTTGGGCCCTTGAGCAAGGCCCTTAACCCCAACTGCTCAGATGTATAATGAGATAAAAATGTGAGTCGCTCTGGATAAGGGCGTCTGCCAAATGCCTAGATGTAGATGTAGCATGGTTATTTAAGTGTAGTAAGTGATTATGTTTTAATGAATCCTCTTGGCGCGTCAGCTGTAACACATTCTGTGTTTGTGCCAGTCCAAAAAGTTCACAGGGGAAACTTCAGAAATAGAAAAGACACAAATATTTCACTGTTTTCTACCTTGAAGAAACCAATGTACAGTGACTACTTTCACTGCTTGCTACGTTTGAACATTGTTTTGAATGTTTCTGGTTCAAAACAAACCTTAATTGCAAACAGGAAAGCGAAACTACAGAAACTTGAAGTCCAGCCTCCTCGGAGAGAATCCCAAACTGCGCAAGATGATACAGTTTGCCAAAGTTAGAGTGGAAAAGTAGGGTAGAATTTTGGGATGAATTAGGCGGTCAATTGATGACTGAGGCCTTCACACACAATGTCAGTACCAGAAGTGTCTTATGCATGGTTGAAGGAGCAAATCCTGACAGTCGGGTTACAAAATCAAATGAAAAGTCATCTCAGAAGAGGGTTTCTTGTTGTTCGTTTGTTTTCTTGTTTGGGGCAAAAGGGGACAAATTTTGGAATGAATGTTGAACAAGTGAAACTCATCTTTTTGATCATACATTACAATGTAAAAGTAAACAGACTGGGTGACGTCATTTAATCACGCTGCACGATTTCTTCAAGGAAAGTCTCTACTACACGCACCGACTGACACTCGCTTTATAGTGGTGACAAATAAAACATTAACGCCATGCTGTCACTTATACACATCGTGCATTGTGCTCGGCATCACATTAACTACCCCGAGCAACACGGCACAGTTATTCTGCACTATTTCCCTGAGCCTCAGGTTTTCTGAAGCGTGCTATATATTTTTTTTTTTTTTTTTTTTTCAAAGAACAGGACACCACAAACTGCATACGACAATACTAAAGAAAACGTCACGGAGTCGATTGATAAATCTCGAACCGCTTCCCATTTAAAACGCAGATCACCTCCGCAACACTATGACGGTCTAACACGCCACGATTCATTAACTTACATGCCTCTACATTATAAATAACACAACAATGCAGGCTTCGTGCCTTACGTAGCGAATTTTTAAATTTTTTTTTATCATATTTAGTACAACAATGTACCGTGCTGACGTTGACATGTCGTGATGCTGTTTGGGTTTTCAAAATTCACGATTCCTTTCTCTCTCTCTCACACACACACACAATCACATGCAGCTGTACATGAAAAGTTCAACTCAATCTAGCCAAAATGGTCACGCACCCGTTTTAACGCACATGTCCGAGCTGCTACTACGGTGATATATAGCGGGTAGAAACCAACAAAGAGATGAGAAAACTGTGCATTAATAAAAATGCACTTACCTTTCTATACCTTTCCTTTATTTCGCGTGGAACGGGATCACAGAGCGGCAATGCCCCTGAGGTTCTGGATATGACAAATATGAAAGAAAAAAAGAAAAAATGCAAGTTAAGGCGAAGAAATGTGTACAAAAAGATCTATGGAGATTGGACATGATTTAAGGCGAATGAAGTGAATTTCTGTCACTTGAATTAGACATTCTCCTCTATGCGTTGCGCTGCAATTAGTGCGCTCAAACAAGTACCAGGTTTTTGTGCAGCTAATACAGTTTTTATTTTAACCGCTTGTGCAGGTTTAATACAGAATAATTTCCCAACCTTCATCTATATATGACGGCCCCTTTCTAAGCGTGACCAATTCAGCGCAAAGCTGCACAGGTATCCAAACAGTCTAATTTATCCAATTACACAAGCAAAAAAAAAAAAAAAAGTGAATTAAATTTGGGATAATCAACGCACTTTGAAATTCCCGTGTAAACAGGCCGGTAGATAACCGTTAACGTTACATCACCTGTGTGTTGTATCTTCCTTTTCAAACCCTCAAGGAGGGGGAAAACCGTCCTTCTAGGTTGCTGTAGCTGTGTAAAATCCTAATGTCAGTGCACACACATTTCGTCAGCGTCATTTAAGAGCGACTTCATTTAGCTTTTCTTTCAAAGACCAAATTGAGATTTTTGTTCCGTCGGTGCATTTGTGACTGCCACTCTGTCGGTGACTTCTGTCGTTCCTGTACAACATCCATTGAAAAACAGCTCTCACACTAACCTGCTGCTCAGCCGACCGCGATGACGTCCCACAAAGCGAAGCATTTAATTGGTTGTCAGCGTTGCCAACCAAACCGCACAGTTAAGAGGTGGGGCAAGCATACATTTGCATAGACGCATTTTCATGTTAACGTACGCCACCTTACGACCAGCTTGGTTCACTTCATTTAATTCAGTTCCGGTCATTATCGCAAAGCTTTACAGAATAAAAATAACATTAGAGATACGAGTATGAAATAAGTGAAGAAGTGTGTACTCCCAGAGATGGAAATAGGAAGAAACCTTGAGCAGAACTAGACTCGCCAAGGAACCCATCCTCATTGGGGTGATAACCGATAGCAGGAAATGTTTTGAAGTCATAGCTGGAAGTTTAGTATAACATGAGATGTTCAAGTTAACATGGAGTCCAGTTTAGTCATTGAAGGCTCAGGTACAAAGCTGGTAGGAACTTCAGTCCTGAACTATTGAGCGACTGCAGTCACAAGCCATCAGACAAGTCCAAGCGCTGGTAAGGAAATAATATGACAAAACACACACGGGTACACTTTTAAATTAATAATAAAGGAGTTTATTTTTCAATATTTAATTGGTATGTGGGTCACCATCTCTACAATAATAAAATACAACAAATCTGAAAAAGATGAAATTATCAATACAAATTTAAATGTACAAAATAATCAGACTCCTCCGTCTCATCACCTGGTCCAACCTCATTCTGTTCCTGCAATTTTATTACACACTTCAATCTTCACTATATGTCCCAATTAACAACCTGAGTACACCAGTATTTAAAGGCCCATACGTTTGGTCTAAGTGGTGTACATTTTTTAGGAGTTGTAGTACCACATATGATTTAAGAAGAAAAGAAAAGAAAAAAAAAAAAAAGCACCAAGTGGAGCATTGGTTACTTGCCACAAAATGTCAACATGACAAGCTTGCACTTCCTATGAAAAGGGCTAGTAACATTCTCAGGGTTCCTTATAATCTAATCTCAAGATAAGGGATAGTGAGAGGGGATGCACATTCCTTACAAAAATGAAAAAAAAGAAAGGGAAAGGGGGAAAAAAAAAAAAAAACACTTTAGGCTTAAAAAAGACAGAGAGGTTGACCAAGATGTAAAGAGGGGAGGGTGGACCACAGTGGACATCGACCTCGTCCTCAGAGGAAGTAGGGTGTTGTGGTTCTGGGTGGAATGACGCGCTCTGCATCAGGCACGGCACGAAACAGTTTGGGCTCCCGTGTATTCACATCCTTGAACACCATAATTGAGGCAATGTTGCCACATCGATAGCAGTAGTTGGGGGCTGACCACACGGTTACAAGCTTCTCATCAAACATGAACTTGTAGCCCTCATGAACCAGCTGATGTGCACGGCAGATAAGCTTCAAGTTGTTAATATGAACAAACTGCAAAAAAAAAAAAAAAAGAGAGAGAAGAAAAAAGGAAAAACATGGTTATTACACAAATACATTTTACATTGCTTGTTAGGTGCATTTATTATTGTTTTTTTTATCCATCAAAAAAAAACATTTAAGGTTTTTACTGAAAATCACGTCAGAAATTTGCAGTCTAGAACATGTCCAAATAATAATCTGTCTACAACTGTAGTAAAAGATGTTTACTGTTCTCAGTTATTTACTGTTCTGTTCTATTTACTGTACTAATTGCTCAATAGACACTAGGAATACACACTAATAAATACAGTGGAACCGGAATCGGGTTCGTATTCCAAAATACTCGTAAACCAAATAAAATTTTACCATAATAATGAAAACTCAAATTATTCGTTCTACAATAAATACATAAAAATAATTAATACAACATATAAGGTAAAAATAAAGATTAACCTGCACTTAACATTTAACATTATATTTATCATAAATCCAGACAGTTAAATGTTTCCTTTTGTGCGCCGTGTATTTGTATGCGTGTGTGGAATTAGACCCTCGCCTTGTCTTAAACAGTAAAACTCCTCCTCCCTCCCACACCTCGCTTTTTAAGTTTCACAAATAACACACAATGCAAACACTGTTTTAACGGGGGGAAAAAAGAAATCTCTCTAATGATACTCTCGTGAGCATACTAACGGAATCACTGCTGTAAATTAAAAAATAACAAATGAACCAACACCTTACCTTTGAAAAAAAAAATGTGTAAATAAAGCGCAAAGTAAGTAAGTGTGTGTAAAAAGTGTGTGTGGGGCACAATGTCAAATTACGCGCGCGCAAACAAGAGAGAGGGAGATAAGAGACGAGCACTACGACGCAGCAGGGGAATCTTATTTTGACACAGGGTACGCAGCAGGGGAGACAATTACCCATAATTCCCGCAGCACAAGAGAGAAAAATCACTGGCTCAGTTGTGATCACTTGCCACTCGGTGTCAAAATAAGAGTCGCATGCGTGATACATGATACTCTGCGCTTGTAAACTAATACTTGCTCGGTTTCCGATTAAAAATGTATTTTAAAAAATCTTTGCTCGGTTTACGGAACACTCGTAAACCACGGTTCTCGCAATCCGAGGATCCACTGTACATTATAAATTTTACCTCTAATTTAATCTACCTAAGAAAATAAATAGCAGGCATCCACTTTTATTGCTGAATGACCAGTGTCAAAGAAATTTTTCAAAAACCCGGGATACCATATTAAGGAAATGTGGCAAATTGAGAGAGAGAGAGAGAGAGAGAGAGAGAGAAAAAACTTGTTCCATGACATCTGATTGTGAAAAAAAAAAGAAAAAAGAAAAAAAACTCAATCATCATAAACTTAGTGACATTTTTTTAGAATCGGAATGTTGTTCATAGCCTTCAGGTTAGCACTCTAGGTCAACCCTAATAACTTTCAACCCAGAACTGCATCAAACATTTATGGACAGGCATGCACATTTAATGGGCATAATACATAGTGTGGGACAAGCAAGGTATTCTAGAAAATGATGCTGTACAGCTGTGTGTGTGTGTGTGTGTGTGTGTGTGTGTGTGTGTGTGTGTGTGTATGTGGGTGTATGTGGGTGTATGTGGGTGTATGTGGGTGTATGTGGGTGTATGTGGGTGTATGTGGGTGTATGTGGGTGTGTTGGTTTTGCCAGATTGGCCAGGTTCAACTTCTGGCCTACTTTCTTATCATCTTGGGGTGGGAAATGTGTCTAATTCAGGTAATGAAAAAAGTGCCGTTTTTAAAACTTTACCATGTTGAAATTAGGGCTCGTCTAAAAAGACCATAAACATGGTCTTAAAGAGCATTCCTGGGTGTGGCTATATGCTTTACTCAAGAGAGCCAAGCAACAAGATAGTTTACATGATATACACAGAAGTATGCAATAGGCACAGAAATGAGGCAATCCACCTACAAGGTGCCCAAATCTTTAAAAAGTAGACAAGCTTTAGCTAGAAAACTGAAGCTTCAAAGATGAATAGACAGATCACCAGTTTGTCTCAAATGTTCTGAAAACATGGCGCTAATAATACACAGTAATATGAAGCGAGATAAACACAGGTCATTAGAGCAAACATATCCATAGCAGTCCGAGGTAAAGGCATGTAAAATACCCAAATTGATGTTTATGCGTTCAAATCAAAATGTTGAATAAAAGCAGTTAAGTGGCGGAATCAACTTCAAAATAAGCTACGAAAAAAGATACTCGCTCAGTGTAAACAAACATATGCACCAATAGATATTAATTAGGAAAGCTAAAACACTAGTCATTTTAAAATAAAACTTCTTTTTCCGATTTACCGTCTGTGCTTCACTCTCAAATTGCCAAACAGGGAGTGTAGTTGACCAACGATGAAAGACGTACAACTTAGCATAAACAAGGTGCAAGATATGCAACCTTATACAATTTTATTTCTTTGTATTAAGAGGTTAGGCAAAGAGTTCTGCCATACAGAAAATCAGGCTTGTATATGGGCTTCAACCTGAAATAATATCCTCACTGATTACATTAAAGCTGATCAGTTTAATTTTAGCTTTAACCATTACTATTGCTACAAACCTTTTTTCTGTCAACGACTGGTACTAACACAAGTATTAAATAGACATTAAACCTCATTTTACCTTAATTTATGATTTAAAAAATTATTAAACAAACTTGCTGTGCTTGGCAGTCCACTGGCCAAGCAAGTTTTCCACTAAGTTTTGAACGACTCCAAGCTCAGTTTGGCTCTGTTCGTTCATTCGTATACCGACCATGCTTCATACGCAAATGCAAATTTCTCTCTAAAAAAAAAATAATAATAAAAAAATTCAGCTTAGAAAATTCATTTTAGTCTGTTTTATGTGCAAAATGTGTTTTAATGAACTTTTCTGCTCATACAAAAGAGTTATAAACATTTAAAAACAAGTAAAACAATCTTCAACTAATGATATGCAAAGTAGCAGCAATAAAATATAATTTCAATGGAACCGTGAATTGCAAGTAACTTGGTCTGGCGAGCGTTTTGCAAGACGAGCAAAAGTAAAAAAAAATTAAAAAATTTTTTAAATGTAACCGAATAAACAAGCGAGGGTTTGATATACGAGTAGTATGGATGCGCTGTCTGTCCAGCGTCACGTGATCACAACTGAGCCAATAGTGAGCTCCCTTGTGCAGGTAATTGATTCCCATGCTCAATCTCAGTACACCTGCGTCACTCGTGTAGTCAATATCCGTGTGTGTGTGTGTACTGTTTTTATTATAACATTGTGACCACGTGTGCATGAAGCAAAAGCATGTGTCAGAGTGGTTCCTTGTTAAAGATTTATAGTTAATGTTTCCCAACAGAGCAGTGTTTCCACAGTGTGTGTGTATACATGTATGTGAGAAAGTTATCCTACATAGTAGCCCCCTCCCTCACCTATTATTGGAGAGGAGGGAGCTATTTTATTTGAGAGGAGGAAGGGGTCTACTGTGTAAGACGAAAGGAGAGAGGGAGAGGGTTGTTCTACACAGTAGCCCCTCCCTCCTCTCGTCTTACTTCAGCTTCTCACACACACTCTCACACCGTTATGTGTACTGCTTTGTCTGGATTCTTTTCAAAAGATAAAGTGCAGGTTAATTTTTTTATTTTTACTTCATAGTTTGTATTAAGTATTTTTATACAAATATTTTGGGTTGTGGAACAAATCAGAGTTTCCATTATTTCTTATGGTGAAATTCGCTTTGATATACGAGTGTTTTGATATACAAGCATGCATCCGGAACAAATTATTCTCACAAGCCAATGTTTAACTGTACATAAAATTTAAATATGGTAGGTAATTTGAAATATTAAGAAAACTGAGATGAAATCCGTGGTGGCAGCAGCATGGTCAAGCACTGCTCTGTGAAGGCCATGAGAGTCACATAAATGAGAAAGGATGCTCACCTGGGGAGAATGTGGCTAATTCGTGTCTGTGTGTTGCTGTGAGTTATGCGAGTTACATGCAATAATACAGAGAAGAGCAGGGCAGAGTGGGAAAGACAGAGCATTTGGAAAACCATCAAGAAGCGAGTTGCAGAATTTACTTAAATAAAAAAAATTTAAAGTTCACTAAGAAGAACTGAAACTATAAAGTTGGCACACAGTGACAAACAGGAACTAATTAGCCACATTCGTGCCCTTGACCACACCACAATGTCCTTTAGCCAAGGAAAGACTGAAATATTCCCTTTGGTCATGAAGCTGTTCCCATCATCAGTCCAGTAAAAAGTCTACATGTCAGAGGCTTGTAAGCGTGAAAAACATGTCATATCACCAATTAATCTATAATTAAATCTGTCTGAAATTCATTTGGTCATCGATATAACCAGATTTTAAAGAAGGTTTCAATGCGACCTCATACAGGAGTTGAAAAATTTAGACTGTACAGTAAGAGGTGTCAGAATGACTGTAAGCAGTGTTCACTGAATGCTTTAATAGGTACGTTTTAAAACATTGGGCCCAATAAATGGTAGAGGAAAGGCCAAAAATGTATGATAAAAGTCAGAATCAGGTGGTGGAAAAAATGTGCAGAATCCAGAAGACAGACTGAAAACCACTGAGTAAAATTAACTGTGTACTATACTTTAAAGATGGGAAAAAACAAATGAAATAAATAGTTACCTCGTTGGTGACTTTGGCGCCAAAGAGCCAACCAGCACCCCTTGGGCTGATAGCCCAAGTGTCTACATCTTCTGGATCAGACCAGACAAGATCACAAAATGCCCCCTTGTGAGGGATTTCCTGGTTCCGCTCAATGGTACGAATCTGGTCCAGAGTCTTGATATCAGGGGAAAGGCCACCATGCACACAAAGGATCTGCTCATCTATCAACTGAAAGCAAGTGAAACGGGTAATTAGCAATACAACATTGATAATATATACAGTAGACTGGAGATATGTTACAATGTTTTTATTGTAAGGTTAAAGGTCAAAAGTTTACATAAATTTGGGCTGAAGTCATTAAAACTGGCTTTTTAACACCGCCACAGATTTCATGTTAATATTGTTGTTAAATTCCAGAAAATTATACTATGGCTTTGAAGCTTCTACTATGCACCTGTGGATGTATTGTAAGTCCTATCTTCAAACATTTTGTTTGCTATCATGGGAAGACCCGAGATCCAACATTAGCCAAGACCATAGGAAAACAATCAGGGACAACCTCTTTTTTCTCCGGGGAACAATATCCAAATGCCTGAAGGTACCATATTTATCTTTACATACAATACTACACAAGTATAAACACCAAAATTATCCATATCCATAGTTTGCAGCTGCATATGGGGACAAAAATCTTTTTGTAGATGTGTCCTCTGACCAAAAAAAAAAAAAAAAGCACTGTTTGGCTACAACGACCATCATTGTCAAGACAAGTCAAGACACTAGCCAGGAAGTTTAAGATTCGTCGCAAATGGGCCTTCCCATTGGCAATAACTCAAGAATATTTCTAAAGTTGTGGCGAAATGGCTTAAGCAGAAGAAAGTTGAGGTATTAGAGTGGCCCTGACCTCAATCAATAGAAAATCTGTGGGCAAAACCAAAAGTGTGTGCGAGCAAGGTCGTCTACAAACCTGATTCAGTCACACCAGTTCTGTAAGGATGAATGGGCAGCTTACTACCCGAAACAATTGACCCAAGTGAAACAAATAAAAGGCAATATTGCCAAATACTAAAGTTTATGTAAAGTTCCAATGCTCTGGAAATGTGATAAAAGGAATATGAACCGAAATCTTCCTGTATTACTAATCTGACAATTTACATTCCTAAAATAAAAGTATTGATCCTAACTGATCTAAGACACAAATGTTTACTAGGATTAAATGTCAGGAACTGTGAATTTGGCTACGGTGCATTTAAACTTATGAATTCAGCTCTATATTTTTTCAAATGTCAGATCCAAATCCCACATTCATGATCAGTCACTGAAGCACTTTCAGCAAAAAAACACATCTGATAATGTTGTCATCTTAAGCAACACTCTGTATCCTTATAATTGCTTCCAAGTTATTCCAAACTGCCTCTAAAGCGTTTGTGTTATTTTGTTTATGGCTGATCAGAGCTACAAAATTAACTAGATTTTACCCCTGATCAATGGCTCTACTTGGCGTGTAAAAGAAGGGATTGTACGTTCTACTTAGCGTGCTACCTTTCCATTTTATATCATGGGGAGAAAACTTGCAAGCCAGACTACAGAAAACTTGCAAGCCAGACTAAGCTTTTAGTACACAGTCTGGTACATTTAGTTAATTAACATTGCCTTCTTTTACATAAAGCGATACCTCTCAAGCCACAGCTGACCATGTTCACTATCAGACTAATGTTAGTGAAAAAACAATGCCCTTTACCTAGAGTTGTGTCAAGACAAATCTATTAAAGTGTTACAATAAATTTTAAAATAGCCAGTTATTTAAAGTAAACAAGGACAACACTGTACTTACGGCAGCAACAGTCAGCATGTCAAACACTTTAGTACAGTATCGCCAAGCATTGGCATTTCCATACTTAGTTTGGCACTCATCTATGGAAAGAAATAATAATAATAATTAAAAAAAATAATAATAATAATAATTGCAGCTTAATAGCTATTTAAAATAATGTTAAATACTAACCATAAAAGCCATAGACTTGTGTAATCTGCCTACTCTCATGATTTCCACGCAGCAATGTGATGCGGTCTGGCCACTTTGCTTTAAGTGCTAGCAAGTATGTGAACGTCTCTAAACTGTAATACCCTCTGTCGACAAAGTCACCCTGAAAAGGAAAAATCATAAATTATCCTTTAAAATCCATATATAATCTTATTATCTAATATATTTTAGATATTATAAATAGAATAATCTTATATAGGCAACATGCACAATGGCAGGGGGGGGTATACATAATTGAAGGGACACAGAAACTAATGGATGACATTTAAGGCAACATCAGCATGAGGTACTGTCAAGTTCATAAATATTTATTTTTTTTACATTTAAAATGAAAAACTAAATATGTGAGCAAAATGAATACTTTAAGGAGTTTGACAAAAGTAACCATTCAGGAAATACAGCCACACATAAAGGCCTTTTTCCTTGGCTCATATAAAATGTAATATTATATATTAATGATTCATTATAACGATTGCACTTACGGACATATGGCCCCGATAAATAAAGAAAACCACAGAGCACACACAAATGAGCAACGTATGCCCTTAGAAAAGCCCAGTGGTGGTAAAGCTTGATCAGGGACAGTTATTTGCAGATTGAGTGTTTGCATTTGTTTTTAAACTGCAAACAAATATGACACATAGCAATATATATGTTACTGTATTTATTAGTTCCAAAAAAAATTGTTCAGTTATCCAGAAAATACAGTAACTCATTAGACAATATGACCACTTTTCCTCAAATTCTAATAGATCTACTCATGGACTATTGACTTAAAACTAATACATTGCTATTATTTGCTTCATCATCATACCATGAAAATGTAGTTTGTGTCCGGTACTTGTCCTCCAGTTCTGAAAAGTTCACACAAGTCATAAAACTAAAGGGTGCAGAAAAGAGGGAGTTAGCCATGTGTCATTAAAACCACAAAATCCATAACAAAAATTTAAACATGATGTTAATACAATCTATTTATTGTGGTTACCTGTCCATGGATGTCACCACAAACAGTGACTGGACTTGATACTGGCTGTACATTTGATTCCTCTAGTAGTAGATCACATACATAATCACACAATCTCTGCAAATGCAAACAAATGGTTAATTGTAAAAATTTTAATAAACTGATGACAAAAACTCGCATTCTGGTGTGTATTATACAGTTTCAGTTGCTTGAAAGAGCACTTGTAAAAATAAATAAATAAGCCATATATTTTTTATCTTCATGACACCTTTTTCTTGCATTGTCCATGTTCGGCCAGGAATAAAATCACTATGGAATAAATAAAATAAAAACCCTTGGAATAAATCACTATGGAATAAAATCACTGTCAAAAATAATTGTGCGTAAAAAAAGGTGTGTGTAATTTGTCCGTTTTGTTTCCGAGTTGGGATTCCAAAATCTACGGCCACGACTGCTTACAGATACGATAGTGTGTGCGTTTGTTACAGTACAACTCCGAAATACGCGAGCGACTCTGACCGTTTACAGACACAAAACTCGTTTTCACCGTTTTTAAACCACCGGCACCAAAATGGCAGATCAGCAGCCGAGCGCTCTCTCATCGTCTCGGGTAAGTTTTTTTTTTCACAGATTAAAATTACAGAGATGTTTTAACTACAGCAGGTAAGATTTTAGGAGTTTAAAACGGTGACGTGGCCGTAGATTTTGGAATCCAACTCAGACAAAACACAGAATTACACACAAATCTTTTTTTTCCGCACGATTATTTTTGACAGTGATTTTATTCCATAAGAAACACCCGCAGTATCACCAGCATAGTAAGGTGTTGGTGCTTTTGTAATTTCAGTGTTATGTACTGTAATATGTATGCATTAAAGTATTTTATTTCTCCTTATTACTTTAAAATATTTTTTGCTGCCACAGCAAACCTTCCGATCTACACTCAACAATTGTTTTACGCCGGATTGGCTGGGAATTTAACCTGGGCCTTCTGCATGGCAAGCGAGAAATTTCCAAGTAACTTTGAGGCTGTGCATAATGGGACTTTCCCTGTTCTGTTGGCTGTTCTGTGTATCACAGTATTTTCACACTACATTGATGCAGTTATCAAATTAGGTAATCATGTAAATTCATTCAATTACTGAAAAAAAGCGTTAGGTTCACAAAATTAATCACAAAATAAAAACACTAGCTGCCTATTTCAGTCACCATCTGGAGTCCTTTTTTCCTTCAGAATTATTTAGAGCACAACACCACCAGGACAACAGAGGCTGGCAACATTTTACCAAAAAAAATGCAAACATTGTAAAAGTCTTTAAATAAATATACATTTGATACTTAAATAAAATATATAAAAAAAAAACGATTTTAGAGACAGTGTGGCAATACATCAATTTCCCACAGAAAAACAATAAATCACAAACGATTTTACCCCAAATAGAATTTTTGCCCTCATTCTACAAAAAAATAGAACAATAGAAAAACAGAACTTAAGACTGTTTAAAGTTCTGAGACCTTTTCAATGCATTCTCTCAAGGACTGAAACTGAAAGCCTACCATCAACATTGACACAAAACCCCCAAAATATCTACTTTAATACTTTTAATTGGTGTGCTATCTCCTTGCTTAATAATGACTATAAGGAATTGATTCTTATTATTGTCAATGTAATTATTAAAAAACCTTAGCCAACATAACTGATGAGATCGAGTCGGGCTGTGTCAAACAGGCAAACGGTGTTAGATTAGTTCTGGATTTAGTGGACCACCCTCATCTCATCAACCCCATTGACAATAGTTTTTTTTTTTTTAGAAAATAAATAAATAAAATCGGGCTGTTGATTACCTAGAAAATAAATGTATTGGTCTTTTTTCTTACTTTCTTTTTTTTTTTTTTTTTTTAGAAATGATTGAAGTCAGAAGTTGGGGGGCATAATTCACTATATCTCAAATCCAATGGGTCATAAGTTTACAGACAGAGTGCCTTTAAACATTCCAGAAAATTATGTTGGAGTTTAAAGTCTTTAATAATTTAAGTGACATCATTTGAGTCAATTGTACATTGCCATACCCATCAATAAATTAAGACCTAACTTCAAATTCAGTGCCTCTTTGACATCATGTGAAAATCAAAAGAAATCAGCCAAGACTGCAGAAAAATTATTGTGGACCTCCTTAAATAAGGTTCATCCTTGGGAGCAACTTTCAAATGGTACCACATTTCACTGTACAAACAATACTATGCAAGTATAAACTCCACGAGACCACATAACCATCATACTATTGTCTCCTAGTGCTGAACATACTTTTATACGAAAATTACAATTCAAATAACAGTGGCAAAGGACCTTTTGAAGACACTAGGGTACAAACGGGTACAAAAGTATTAATATACTAAACTGAAACGCTGCTTAACCACTGCACCAAAAAAAATCCAGCAACTTCTAGGAAGCTTTTGTAAGGCTACACAAAACATCTGACCAAACTAAAACAATTTAAAGTAAATGCTACCAAATACTAAATACAAAACAAGTGTGTGTTACCTTCTGACCCACTGCGAAAGTAATGAAAAATAAAAACTGAAATAAATCTCACAAGTATATTGATGGCTGGCCAAATATATCTGCCTGCACTATTTAAAAATCTATCTGAACGATGTAATCCGTGATTGCAAGAGATGCCGACTGCCATAAAAAAAATAAGAAGGGCATTTTGACAGTCACACATGCTCTGCAAAGAAAAACAGTCTCTCAAAGTAAGCGGGCTCTTCTTCCACTGACTACTACCGCAAGTATATTTCAGACCAGTGGGAAACACTGCATTGGGGAAACACTGGTGCCTTGAAAAAGTATTCATACCACTTGAACTTTTCCACATTTTGTCACATTACAACCACAAAGGTAAATGTATTTTATTGGGATCAAAAATCAGTCAGATTGGATGGAGAATGTCTGGAAACAGCAATTTTCACTTCCTGCAACTTATTCTCAAATGGATTTAGGTCTGGATTTTGACTGGTCCATTCTAACACATGAATATGCTGTGATCCAAACCATTCAATTGTACCTCTGTTTAAGGTTGTTATCAAACGCTGCTCGAAGGTAAACCTCTGACCCAGGCTCAATAACCCCAACCCTTTTGAAGACTAACAAGTTTGCTTATAAATATTGTCCTGTATTGGCTCCATCTCTCCATCAACTCTGACCAGCTTCCCTGTCCCTGCTGGAGAAACACATCCCCACAACATGATGCTGCCACTATCATGCACAGTATTAGTTTTCTGCCACACATAGCATTTTGAATTTAAGCTAAAAGGTTACAATTTTGGTCTCCTAGCACTTTCTTCCACCACTTTGCTGTGTCCACCACATGGCTTATTGTAAATGGCAAACAGAACTTTTTTTATTTATTTATTTATTTTATTTTTTTACAATGGCTTTCTTCCTTCCACACTCAAATAAAAGCTAGATTTGTGGAGTGCATGGATAACACAACCCATGGCAAAAAGTATGGAAATCACCATTGTTGGAAAATGATGTGTAGAAAAGAACACTAAGGCAGGCCACAAAACTATTTTCATTTACCTTTCCAACCTTCTGGCTTTAAGAAACACTTCAAGAGGGTAAATCATCACAACATGCAAAAGATGTTGATGGTCCAGATTTTCAACACAGCTGAATGGGAACAAAGTACAAATCAAATAGGAAGGTTGTAAAAGGGAAGCATGTGGTTAGACCAAGGAAGGCAACAAAGCGTCAAGATAGAAAACTTAATTCAATATGCCTTAAAACAAAAAATGCACAACAAAACAAATGAACAAATGGGTGGAAACTGGATTCAATGTCTGTAACGGAACTAGAAGACATTGCCTAAATAAAATGGGATTTACATACAGAAAAGCCGAATGAAAATGATGATTAACACCTAAACAGAAAAAAAGCCAATTTACAGTAGGAAAGAAAAGCAATCACACTGTGGATGACTAGACGAAAATGATATTCAGTGATGAATCACGAATCTGCACTGGGAAGGATGATGATGCTAGACTTTTGTTTGGTGCCGCTCCAATTACATGTATAAATATGACTGTCTGAAAAAAAAAAAAAACATGAAAATTTCCACAGTCATTGATGATGGTCATTACATCAGATGACAGTCATTACATCTTCAACAAATGTACAAGCTCATATTGATATTTGGGACACACTTCTTATTCCATCAGTTGAAAAGATGTTTGATGATAACGCATCCAGCCATGGGCAAAAGTTGTGAAAACATTCTTTCAAATGGCATAGCCTACAAAAAGTCCGGACCTCAATCCAACTGAAAATCTATGGTGCAAATTAAGGACAATGGTCCATGACAATGCTCTAACCTGCAAAGCTGATCTGGCAATTGCATTAAGAGAAAATTGGAGCTGGATTGATGAATACTGTTTGTCGATAGTTAAATCCATGTCTCAGAGATTTCAAGATGTATTACAGCAGGTATAGTAGTAATCCATAGGTGGTGCAACGAAGTACTAATGCACTAATGTACTACAGCACTTTTGTTTAATGATTCCATAATATTTTCTTCTCTGATTGATCTGTAAAAACAGTTGCAATTGACTCCAGTTTTCATTCCTTTTCATTTTTTTTTTAAGCCAGAAGGGTGAAATGTTAAATGAAAATAGCTTTGTGGCATGTCTGTGATTAGTTTCTTTTCTAAACAATGTAACAATTGAATTCAAGAGTAGTAATACCATACTTTTTGCCAGGGGTTGTAGTTGTCCTGTGGTCAGATTCTCCCACAGGAGCTGTGGATCTTTGCAGCTCCTCCAGAGTTAACATGGACCATGATAGATGCTCTCCTGTCAGTTTAGGTGGACAGCCATGTCTGGGTAGGTTTGCAGTTGTGCCGTACCCTCTCCATTTTCGGATGACTGATGAACAGTGCTCTAAGAGGTGTTCAAAGCTTGGGATTTGGTATTTTTTATGACCTATGATTCTTTTTCTTCTCCTACAATCAATTTGATCAACACATATTCTGCAGCTTCTGCTCTGTGTTCAAATATAAATAAATGTGAACTACTACCCATTTTTCAATTTGACAACCATCTTTATGACATCCTGTAAAATTCACAAGCAACATACTTTGATATTGTAATTAAAACTGAAGATGAAAGATGCAATTTGGAGTTCAATCCCATAGAGAAGGAAAATCCAAAAAGACTTAATATGTGGCTGCAAACATACTTGACTTTAAAAGAGAAAGTCCTATTAACCACAGTTATCAGTATCTCCAGGCTGTATGCTGCACTTGCTTTAAATGTTGATTCCTCTTTATGAATACCTGTTGGCCTGATGCTGTTGAGGTTAGCATTGTCTTTTTCCCCTAAATTGGTATGATAACGTACTTTTTGTAAATCAGTTACAAATTCAGACAGTTTCTTTTTGTCCTACTCTAAATTTCTTTCTGATTACAATATCTCTGTAACACCAAGATACTTAGCTGTTTTATGAATAGCAGTCATTTTAAAAAGAAATTGTGTCATTTATTAGTAATACAGAACAACCTTCTCGTTACCTTCTATCTTTAAATGAACACCACAGTAGGAAAGATTTGTCCTACTTCCAGCACATTAAACAAGAACAGAAAAATCAGATAACTTGTTCAGAAGGACATTTTCTTCTATCCCATAAATATTTAATTGCTGGAGAAAATGTCTTCTAAATACTGAAATGGTAACTAGTTTGGACATTGTCTTTAAAACATCTTCAAGCTTGTTTGTGATTAAGTATTTTAAAGTTCGCAATTGAAACATTGTTATTTTTGTGGTCTTGAAATAAATAAAAAAAATTCATTTATTTTGAGGCTGTCTTTATACTGTAATGTTTTGGGGGGGGAAATCTATCTACCTTTTTGTTGTACAATATCTAACTTTTCTTTACAAAAGGTGTGTTTGGTTTCTATTATATTTGGATTTCAAAGCAACAACATTACCGTATTATTTTTCTGTATCATGAATCATTCATTGCTTTTAAGCTGTCCACAAATACCAAAGCTGTAAAGATGCTTAATATACAACTGTCTAGACTGCTGACCCTCTTTGTTAATTCATTTGTTTACTGTCACGCTTGTCATTGTTTCTCATACGTTTTTGCATTAAAAAAAATGGCTATTTCTAACTAGGACAGTCAGAAATTTCCCAGTTCCTACTTGGTCATGAACACATTACTAGCTGCTTTAGACGTCACACCTATTAACATTAATTGAAAAAATGACCTCCAGAGTTGTATTTACGACACTATGGTGCGTTCATCTCGCGAATACGATATTAACGACAAGTTTTTTAACTACCAATATCCCACTGTGTGAGATAAAAAGTATTCCGTGTTCCGTTCTAATTATGGTCGCATTTAAACACTAAAATGTCTAAGGTTTCAATGTTTTAATGTATTTATTTTGATAGCGGATATGTTTACCGACTTCGGTCTGGGATTCTGTAGGTGACAAGAAGGTGTGTCAGTGTGTCCATTATGCAGCCAAAGCTAGCTACTTAGAAATCTAAAACCAAACAACTGGCTTAACGCTACGTGTAACTAAAAATCGACAATGCTAACAAATCTTTGCAGATGCATGACTATGTATGCAAAGTCATGGTAAGGAGACAACATTTTGATTCGTCTTGTAGCATTATTAGCAAATGTTAGCTAGCTAACGTGGACTAGGTATTTAAAAATGGGTAAGGCTGGACACGAAGTTCTAGATCCAACACTTTACTTTTGTCAAAAGTAAGTCGTTATTTTGTGTGTATGCACGGAATGGCCCGACAGGAATCATTTTATCAATTATCAAAAAGAATACCGTTTTAGCGTACTAACTTGCTAGTTTTCCCTAACCATATTCCGCGAAAACCCACCACTTACTTTGGATTGGCTAAAAGTGTTTCCGCTCTTGTGGTGAGATTTGCTACTCCCGAACCACATCCAATAAGCTAACGAGCGCGTTATTACACATACGTTTTAGAGGCGGTATTATACAAGAATACGAGTGGGGAAAATAATGCTACGAGACTAACCTACCCTAGCATTTTGTTAGCTCGGTTAGCTAGCTAATCCTGTAGCTAATACACAGCAGTTGCCAGGTTTACCCATGCTTAAATGTTCATTTTTCAAATTGCTGTACGGTCAAAATAAAACACTCGACATGTGCGAAAGTTTAACCCACCTTTAGGTCGTTCTCTGGAAGATATTTACACTGTCTTGCAATTTCAACATACTTGTCCAGGTCCAACGGCGCCATTTTAAGAACAACAACTCATTCTACAGCGGAAAGGAAGTGCAGCTACGTCAGAGCCCACAGGCAGATCTGCCGCCCTAAAGTAGACTCTTTGGTCGAAATTAAAATGCCTTCTTCCCTGCACCATGTAATTACATTTAAAAATCATTACGTTACATATTTTATTTATAAGTGTCTAATGTGTATACATTAATATTGGTTATTAAAACGCTATGATGAATTAATATATACATTTCCAGTATGGACACAAACATGGCAAGAGTCACTGCCTTCATTAGCTCTAGAGTGTATCCTGAGTGACTGTGCCCTTCAACAGAGCCTAGTATACATTCTACTGTTCTCAGAATAAATCTTATTAAGATGGTTTGACATGATTAACTTTTATTCCTAATGGTATTACCACCTGTGACTATTGACATGGACTCAACAGATTTACAAAAGAGTGCATAACCATCACAGTTAAAAGTGCTTGACCTTCCAGCCTCCACTCTTCTGGGATGGTTTATTCTGACTCTGAATATGTGGGTGTGGCTGTACCGGTATTGATGTTGGACAAAAAGACCTAGTCTGAAACCACTGGGCTAATTCATCCCATCAAAGTGTCCAGTTAGGGTTTAGATTAGGGCACTGTACCGTAAATATGGAGGAGAATTTACATTTATAAAAAAAGATGAACTCGTCAATCGGCCACTGAGCAGAATTGGCTGGATTTCAGGTTGACGGCTGGATTGGCCATGACCAGTGATCGGCCACACAGCCTCAGATATAAACGGTTATGTCCCGAGCGCAGAAGTGGTGCAACAGAAACACAATTTTTCCATTACATTATAAAAAATCGTGCATGTTAAAACTTTTGATCTGCCTTTTATTACTGCCTTTTTAATGTGTTTTTGTGTACAAACATAATAAAGATCACTGTATATTTTCTGTCATCATTTAACAAAAAAAAGAAAAGAAATGCAGGTGATACGATAGTACAGTACAGTAAATACCCCCTTACACAGGAATTATGAGAGTAAGTAAGTTGCAGCCAAATGCTGCTAATCATCATCCCTTGATTAATTAGTCATCAGCAGGTGTCCAGAACTCTATAAAAGCAGACGTTTCGGCAGCATTCGGGTGTGTGTTAGCAATAACAAAAGGGATAGACATAAACAATGGTGACAGAGAAACAATTGTTGCTGCATAGCCATCTGGAAAGGTTTATAAAACAATTTTACAAACAAAACTATCAAACAAGAAGATCAACGTTCTACAGCGAGAATGATTATTCACAAGATTGGCATTTAAGATAATTGCCAATCTTCCCATGTATGGACGTCCCAGCACATTTACCCCAATGTCAAACCACACAATGCTCAGATTAATATAGAATGCAAAAGTTTCATCTCAGACCATACAGGTCTCACTGTGCATGTTAAATGTTAAAGTCCATGACCTGGGCACCTTGCAATTAACTAGATGACTCCTCAGTATACCAAAGTATAGAGGTAGGTAGAGCTTGGTCAAAATCGATGGAATTTGCCTAATACTAAGACCTGCTTCGATCAGATGATTTTTATGTGTTTACACAAAAATACATTATCATCCAGATTTGCATATTTTAGGGCTAACATCATACTGATGAATGAACAGTCAAACCAATGAAATTCTTCTCCAGAACATGCCAAACATTTTTTATGTCATCCTGCAATATGGATTAAGATTAAGAAATTAAAAGAATAAAAAAATGTATTGTGTGAATTATAGAATTTATAATTAGAAAAATAAATAAATACATTAATGAAACAATTTGTTTTAGAATAACCAACATAAAGTTAAAAAAAGTTCTGTGTGCTGCCCACATTGTCTCTTTACTCCAAATGTGTAGTTTCTCCTGAGAATGACAATTTAAAACCCTTGAAAATATAAAACCTTTTTATATATGAAACAACACGCAGCTTTAACCGATCATTAGAATGCCATAAACAGTCTTTTACACACTCTTGTGGTATATATCGTTATGCATATCTTTAACTTTATTATAATAGATATTCTGTGAAATTGATTTATCTTTGTCTTTATAAGACTTCTCTTGTTTTCTTTAATGAGAGCTCTGCCGTGTGTATTGGTTCAGAGAGGTGACAGGAGGCATTTGGAGATATAGGAGGTGCATGAACAAGTTGTTGAAGTTGTAGTAATCCATGAGGCCTAAATGCAGCAGCTTTATTATGGAATAAAATCACTGTCAAAAATAATTGTGTGTAAAAAAAAAAAAAAGATTTGTGTGTAATTCTGTGTTTTGTCCGAGTTGGATTCCAAACTCTGCGGCCATGCCAGTTTACAGATACAAGATTTTGTGTGTTACAGTACAACTCTGAAATATACGTCTCTGACCGTTTACAGACACAAAACCCGTTTTTACAACTCCTCTGTTACACGGACGAATTGCGAAATTACACCCTTGAATGTAGTGTGTTATACCACTGTCAAAAATACATCATCAATGCCGCATGCACAGGCATTCCGAGGGAGGAGGAATCGATTCTGTTCTTGTGCCCCACCCACCGTTTTAAACTCCTAAAATCTTACCTACTATAATTAAAAATCTTTGTAATTTTACTTCTCTTAAATATGTCTGAATCTGTGAAAAACAACTTACCTGAGATGACGATAGAACACTCGTCTGCTAAACTGCCATTTTGGTGCAGGTGGTTTAAAGGTTTTTTTTTTTTTTCTGATACATGTCAATTACTTTGTTTTCTCATCTGTTCTTGAATTTCTTAGATTATGTTTAAGGTCTTTTAGTATGATTCACTTTTTCGACTAGTTCTATTTAAGTGATTTTTTGATTCAGTGGGGTGATTCAAGCGAAAATTAGCTCAGCTTTCCAACAATTACAGGTCATTCCTGATTTAGGAGTGAGGGGGGGGGGTCATTACTTTTTCACATAGGGCCAGCTAGTTTTAGACAGTTTTTACCCCTGAATGAAAGAATGCATTTTAAACTGCAGCTTGTATTTACTCAAGTTATTTTTGATTATCTCAATAATTTAAGTGTGACAAATATGCAAAAAAAAAGTGTAGAAGATGCAATGTATTATAAAACAAACAAAATATCAAGGTAATGTATTTTAATTTAGCCCATGGCATTGGAATTTCCACTAACACAACTCTGTACCTCAGTGGAATCACTTTGACACCTTGATGACACCTCAAAGAAAGTTAATCAAATCAATACTGTGCTAGTTAGGTTGAAATAGTTTTGCTGCAGGCAATAGACAATATTACGTGAAACTGTGTAAAATAATATTTATTGTTATTTAAGCTAGCAACATAAAGGTGGTTTAACAAAACGAAGTTACTAGTTTAGCCTATTTCATTACATACATAATATTATACAAAGTATGCTGCATATCTTTATCTTTTTGCCATTTCTCCTATTCTTCTTTGTATTTTCGTCCCAACTGTGCATCTGATGACTTTGGCCTTTTCTTATTTTTTGATTTGGCCAACATCGGGATACTGCCCACCCCCAATTAGGACTCGAGCCTAAACTATTTCAGTGTCTGGGTGTGCAGACTGTTATTCTTCATAATTTTACATAAACCAGAAAAAAATGCAAGATACCTGTGACGCTATATACCATATATTTACAATATTATGAATTAACTTTGGGTAGCAATTCATAATGTGATAGATACACAGTCGGAGATGCACTTTTCCCCTGCTCTCCCCTGCACTCAGCCTTCCAGTAGCAAGACCTCAGGTGGTGTCTATCTTGTAGCCCCTTTCCATATTGTATGCATATACAGTAAGAGGAAATAGCCTGCCTCACATACTAAAATCAAGATGGCAACTACACAGTCGAAATGTCACCACAGATGTTTATACATTCACCTTATACATTGTATGACTGTGACCATATCTAACTGTTATCTCTCCTTCTCTTCTCCTTCTCTTTTCCTTGCCACTGTTGCCGTCTCCCTTGGCTTGCTCATCCGGGACAATCTTATCATTTTGATTCATACACATTCACATCTCATACAAACTTCCATAATTATATTGATTGCGTAAAGCTACTTTGCGACAATGACAATTGTTAAAAGTGCTATACAAATAACATTTAATTGAATGTTTAAAGCATGATTCAAGCAAAAGTAAAGAACATTTGTATTTACTAGTTACTAAAAAATAATAATATATTACAGTATACACATGACTTTTGTAACGTATTACTCCCATCCCTGCAGCAGCATTAGCTAAGGACAAAATACCTCAAAGGAAGAGTCAGAAGGTAACAGACATAAGACAGCTTCACCATCAACAAACCTAGGAAATTATGCCAGGATGTCAAAGAGGAGTTATTCTATTAGGGTGTGTGTGCGCGCCCTCGTGTGAAAGTTGTCCTACAGTAGGCCCCCTCCTCCTCTCCTCTCTCTTCTTACTCCAACCATGATTCTTTTCAAAGGTAAAGTGCAGGTTAATTTGTTTTATTTTTACTTTATATTACAAAGTATTATTATATTTACTTTATATTATTTACTTATTATATATATTATATTATATATTTATATATATTTTAATTTTATATTATATTTATACTTTTGGGTTGTGGATGAATCATCTAAGTTTCCATTATTTCTTATGGGGAAGTTTGCTTTGATATAGGAGCACTTTGGATTAAAACAATACATGCAGAACAAATTATGCTCGCAATCCAAGGTTTAACTGTATTTACATTTTAATCAGTATTTAGTCAGATGTTACTAGGGTATTCTGAAGTGTGACAAAGGCTTTTACTGACAATTATCTTAAGTTTGTGTAAAAAGTCAGTATTATCAGTGTTGACCCTTCTTTTTCAAGATCTCTGCAAATTGCCCTGGCATGCTTCTAGGCCACATCCTGACTGATGGCAGCCCATTCTTGCATAATCAATGTTTTCAATGTTTTGAATTCAATGTTTTGTTTTGTTTGGCTAGGTTGCCCCACTACTGGAAGCTGCTACTATGCATATATATTTTTTGGGCAGGCTGATTTATGTTTCTGTGTCATGGCCTATGGCATTCCAGGCAATTATACTAGTGTGCTGGTGTGTCTGGGTCGCTCAGCAATTACACTGCCAAACAGCTAGTTGATGATAGGGTTTCTGCTACTGTGCTTAGTTTCTTTGTCACTTTCTGGTGAGGTTGTTTTTGAAATGCTATAATTAAGGCTACGCTTAATTATATTTGTTCAAACAAAACTGCAGTAAACATGTGTTTATGTACTACTCCCATGCTTGAATTGAATGCTTCCTGGACTGTTTGGATATTGGATTCTGCCTGCCTGCTTGAGGCTTTAAACTTTGCAATGTCTTCCACCCTCTTAATCAGATTTTGGAGCTCAGCACCTACCCGCTTCCCAGAGTGGATGATCCTGACAAATGGCTGGGAACATGGGAATGGCTTTTTGTTTCTATTCTGGATTGGTAAAGGCAGGTGGCACTCGTGGCCGAAACCAAGGGGAAAACCACTTTTATGACACCACAGGCCCTTGTCAAGTGATACATTGAGGAGTTAAAGTACTACCTGACAAGATGGCACTTCACCCAGGTAACCTACTATAGATCAACATTCACATCACCTGCTTGTTTCGCTCACCGCAGGACCACTCATTTCCATTCCTAATTCGATTCCATTTCATATTCCAGCACAGAGATGGGGCACAGGCCAACGGCCTCTCTAGAAGCCAAGATTTATTCTCTTTGCCTGATATGAGCTCGAATCTGGAGAGGGAGTTTGCTGTGATGGTTACAATCAGCATCTCTTACCATGTGACAGCTACTCGCTCAACCAAAACACGACACACTCAGCAATATGGCCAGCTACATTGCACGTGAGGGAGGGGTGGGGCGCCTTTACCCAAAAGAATGAAATTAACTAAATGACTCAAAAAAAGAATTGTTAATTTTGATGAACGAGATTCAAAGAACCAAGTCGCTAAAATGATCCAAATTTTCCATCACTAGATCCTGCTCTGACTGACAAACCACTCTGTTCCAGTTTGCCATGTCAATCAATAGTGGTACTGCTGCTTTTCGGCCTACAGCCTCTAGCCTATATTCCCCACAGTGAGCATCTCCATTCCTCCCACAGTCTGCACCTGTGTTCTTCTCCAAGTCCTTATCCTCAATCTCTTGCACAGTTTATGCACTATTATTGCCTCTTTGCAATTACTATAGAATTAATACTGCATTATCCGAGGTATCTGAGGGAAATTTCAGCTTAAGCACTAACAGATACACTTTGGGGGACATCCGAGACGCATGTTAACCTGATGAGTCACTGGCAATCTTTAATCTGCTACTTAGATATTTGCATTAATCCCCCACCCTCCACCCCCAAAAATAAATGAATGAATAAATAAAATAAAATAAAATAAAATAAAATAAAATAAAATAAAGAAATAAAATGAACCCTTCCCAACAGTGTTTGACTGATGGTACTTAGTTAGTAACCTCGTAACCAGTGTAAGGATCAGATAAAAGTGTCTGCCTAATGCCTAAATGTAAATGTAATGTTGACTTGTTAAAGAAATGATGAAGTATTGAACCTTTTGGGGCAGGCTACTAAAACAAACTGAAACCAAAAACATAGCCAAGTCATTCAACATTGTCCTTCTTTTATTATTTTTTGTTATTTTTCTACTTTCTGGACAATAGTGTAGAACAGCAGAGATGTAAAATCAGGCTGTAGGCCTGCATTTTATATTCCATAAGTAATATTTTGCTCACATATTCATATTCACTTAACATTATGATCATATTGAAGATAAAAAAAAAATAGTTAAACATATTTCTAAAAACTACACAGGTGTTATATGTCTGTGTATTTCTAAAAATGGTCACAGTGCATTCCAATCAATTGGTTTCATTCCAGATGCTTGAAGTAAGATGTTAGTCTTTGAGAAGTGTTTGCATCCAAAAAAGCCCATGTGAGCAGAGTATGGTGAGGGATGGCTTGTCTCAAGAATGTGATGCTTCGACTGTAAATAAGAAAAATTCTGTTAGCCACACTAGATAATAGTTAACAGGCCTACAGAAATTGCACACATTGGTTTTTAGACCTCTGTGTAGAGGGTGGAGTTTTCCTAAAACAGAGGTGTCGCAATTATGTATGATTCCAAATAGCTCTGGTAGTGACTGGCTCTGGCCATGGCTATGTAATAAATAATTATTACATTACTGATTACCATCAAGTGTTCTACTGAGCGCCACAAGAGATCTTTTCTCCCTATGGCCATAAAATTATACAACTCTTCTCTGTAATGTGGACACTATAGAGAGAGTCGCTGTTAGTAACAATAATACAATGTTATTACTTACCTTTACAATTTGTGCAATTTTTACCAATGCTCTTGGGCCATACCACTTTTCAAGTGCAATTTCTGATTTACACATATAATTTACTCATGCAATATTTATTTACCAATGCTGTTAGGCCACACCACTTTTCAAGTGCAATTTCTGACTTACTCATATAACTTGGAGCTCTGTCACTGAAACAAATTCCTTGTACGTGCAAGCATACTTGGCAATAAAACTCTTCTGATTCTGATTCTTGCGCAATACCTTTTCCTTTTTCCATCACATGTGCAATATCTGTATATTGAATTATGTTTAGTGTGCAACTAGGGATTTACTCCCCCCCCCTCTTCTTGTCTAATTTATTACTCATTTTGACCAATACTCTAGGTAAAGTGAAAGATTCTTAAAGAGAATTATTATTGGTGATGAGACAAGGATTCATCGAGCCTAAGAGTAAATGGCAGAGTATGAAATGAAAACATCCTGACTAAGAAAAAGTTTAAAAGCCAACTATCAACTGAAAAATTGGTGCTTACAGTTTTCTGGGATTTTCAAAGGCCAGTATTAAAACATTATATTAAAAAAAGTTTTAACACAAACACACAAACAGAAACAGTGCTCTGTCTGTATTCTTTTCAGGTAATGCTTGTTAATTTGTTTCATTTTTACTTTATATGTTGTATTAACTATTTTATATGAATATTTTTGGGTTGTGGAACAAATTATCCAAAGTTTCCATTTTTTAATAGGGAAATTTTCTTTGATATACGAGTGCTTTGACATACAAGCATGCTTCTGGAACGAATTATGCTTGCAATTCAAGGTTTGTACTATAACTGTAGCAGTAAATTATTAAATATAATCTGTTTTGTATGTCCTCATAGTAAATGCAGTTCATTTGCAGTATATTAATGGGCTACCCAGATTTGATTTTAAAAGTCACTGACTCAAAATATAACCCCAAAAAACTAAATAGCAATCATTTTGCAATGATTACTTTATTAGTGGGAACAAACCAATTTTTCTTAAAGAGGGTATTATAAACTCACTTCAAGCCTGAATGCTAAATAAAACCTCATAGTCTCTACATCAAGAATAAATGTAAATTGAATTTTAGAACTTCTCGATCTGTAACCTTACTCGATCAATGAATTTGCCTTTCTTCTGAGCATATGACCCCCACAGCAGAAAGACCAGGCCTTTTAGATTTCTACTTAGGCTTTGGATCACTGCATCAGTGAAATCTTCCCATCCATAACCTTGGTGGGATGTTGGCTCTCTGCTTCTCACTGTCAGGACAGAGTTCAATAGTAGAACACCTGATTGGAGAAGAAAAGAAAGACTCTGATTCAATTCTAAATTATATTATTACTTAACCCCCACTTTACACCAACAGAATTTAAAGACCTTAACCTTGTTTAGCCCATCCTGTCAGGTCCCCATGATTAGGGTGTTGGAAGTCCTTGATATCTATTGCAAGTTCAGTGAATATATTTTCCAAGCTGAAGCAAAAGAAACAATAGTATAGTAAACGATAAATACACATTTTGCTTTGCTAATCCACAAACAGAAAAAGATTGATATTATAAAAAGTTATACTTCAAGGATTTGAAACATGTACAGTACACTTAATAAATGTAAAATAATTTTCAATTAATCATTGGCAAATTTGTGTGTAAAATGTATACCTTGGAGGTGGTGGTGAAAGCCTTGGTACACTGAAGCACAGACCATGAGCCTGACCTTTTCTGGGATATGGGTCTTGGCCGAGGATGACCACTTTTACCTGAATATCAGGGCAAAAGTTTTTTTTTAACTTGATGAGCTCATATGCAACTGTTTAAAATTATATTATCTTAAAACTTACAGCTTCAAATGCACACATGTTTGTCCAGAAGAAGACTTCCTCTTTACTCGGATAGACAGTGAAATGTTTCCTCTCTTCAGCGACAAAAGACATAAGCTGAATAAGAGAAGTGGGTATAAACAAGAGCTTTGAAACTATTACTCATAGCAGTACAATGGCTTTGAATTTGAAGTGTCTGTTGAGTTTGTTTGTTCATATACCTTAATGAAGTAAGATTTGGTGAATTCAGACCCGATGTGCTTGCGCCAGCTTTCTCCAATGGGCATAAGTTCATTGCGATCAAAACGCCTCTTCAAAGCTTCTTGTCTCTTCTGTTCTATTTGCTTCAGCTGCTCAGCTGTAAGCTGTGGACCACTGCTATGTTTTTTTTCTTTTAATAGAGAAATAGAATTTATTCCACAAAGAAAAAACATCAAATATATCAATATACAAGTCAATCTTAATATAAGTTAGATATATTACCACTCTCTGGACAGATTATTTTATGTCTCTATTTATATTCATACCTTGAGACATTAGCTCAATAAAAAATGGTTTGTATATGCTGCTGGAAATGTATCTGAACCCTGCATGAATCATGCAAATATGCTCTGTAAATCATAGAATCGAAAGTGAAACTTCATGACAACCCTGAAATAGCAGTGAGGTTTACACCACGGTTGCATCTGTCTCTCTTACCTACCTTGTTACATGTTAAAGAGTTGGTTCCAAACTACCAACATTAGTGTGCAAGAATTAGGATTAGCTTGTAACTATGCTTTCTGTAAGTGTCTAGACTGAGTTTATAGGATGAAATATTCTGGCTATTCTATTTCCACACAACAGTATGAAATGGTGCAGCTGTGCAGCAAAGCACATATTTGATTTGCAGATCTGCACTTTCTCTGTAGGAACAGCTCATGGTTTCATGTGAGGGTGTATTATTGATTTTAATTTAAGTTTACTGATTTAGCAAGTTTGTGGCTTTAGACATATTAAAACATCACATCTTATTTACTTAATCTTTTCTCTCACTGACCAAAAAAAAACAACATTGTACAAAAATCCTATGAAACATTTACACAAATATAAGACAATTAATTTTTGTTATTCTAATTTTCTATTCTGAAAGTCTATTTTTCCAGTTATTTCTATATTAATAAGTTTGATGTCTTTAAAGGTAATTAAAAATAAAATAACAATAAACAGAAACAAATTAAGAGTTAAGCTACAGAGATAACAGTTCATTCTTTGTACAAATAAGATTGTCAGATAGTGAATTTGATTGTCTGGCATCTGTTTGACTACCTACTGTGCCACGCTGATCGGAATTACAGCTTTGAACTCATGCTTCCGCTCTCTCGACCATGGCTCAACTAAACGATTTCAACTGATCACAGCGCTGATAGACCTTACACGTGAATTCACGCTTCCTCTCTCTTGACCACATCCAGGCTTAATGATTTGAACCAATCACAATACTGACGGATTTTACGGATTCGCAGAGAGTGTCTCATTGTGGTCTAGGCCCGTTTGATTCACCATAGCCAAAGTATACTGTCATGAGTGGGACAGAACTAGTGACTGAGGTGAACTCAATAGCGTTCAGAGGAAAAGAGAGGTTTTAAGCCATGTCCGCACGTAGCTGGGTACAGTGGAATCTCGGATTGCGAGTATCACCAGTTTGCAAGCAGTCCGCAAGACGAGCAAAGATTTAAAATAAATTTTGACTTGGAAAATGAACAAGTCTTGGTTTACGAGTACCGAGTATCATGTATCACGTTCTTGTTTTGACGCCGAGCATCACGTGATCACAATTGAGCCAATGGTTTTTCTCTCTCTTGCTCTGCGGAATTGTGGGTAGTCGTCTCCCCGGGTCGGTCTTAGTGCACGTCTCTCATTGGTATAATCAACACACACACACACACACACACTGCTCTACACAGAAACACTGCCCTGTCGTGATTCTTTTCAAAGGTGGAGTGCAGGTTAATTTTTTTATTTTCACTTTACAGCAGTGATTCTGCGCTCAGTCGAGTGTCATTAGAGAGATTTCTTTTTTTCCCGTAAAAACAGTGTTTCCGTTGTTTGTGTGTTGTGAAACTTAAAAAGCAGTGGTGGGGGAGGAGGGGTTTACTGTCTAAAACGAGAAGAGGGAGAGGGGAGGGGCTAACTCCACACACAAACACACACACACATACACAGCGCCTGCGCGCACAAACGGAAATGGAAATCTGTTAGGATTTATTTTTACTTTTTTTGATATTAATTATTTTATGTATTTATTTTTTTGGGCTGTGGAACAAATAATTTGAGTTTCCATTATTTCTTATGGGAAAATTCTATTTTGGTTTATGACTGTTTTGATATACGAGCCTGCTTCCAGAACGAATTACGTTCGTAAGCCAAGGTTCCTCTGTATTTTTTTAAAAACTGATTTTTCTTTTTACAAATTTCATCATATGTCAGATAATATAGCTCCACTTAAAAGAAAAATAAAACTAACACCATGGTATAAATTAACACAATTAACTAAGAATAAGACCAGCACAGACACAGAAACATTGAAAATATGAGGCAAAAGAAAGGGCATTAAACCAGATAATTTAATAACCAATTATGTACTAAATCCAATACCTACAAGGTTATCCAAGCAGGTAATACAATAACTAAGTGAAACTCAGTGAAACTTATACATACTCAATTCTTCCCTTTGAATCCTATCAACTGCCCAATTATAGGCTAATATCAAACCTATAAGTCAAGAATTAGACCTCATCATAGACACAGCAATAATTAAAGTGGTAAATGGCCTACTACTGGCTTCTGATCAGGGTTGTACCTCCTTGCCCGTGTTCTTTGACCGTAGTGCAGCTGTTGACACCATTTATCATACTATTCTCCTTGAGACATTAGAATATGTTGTAGGTGTGAAAGGAATGGACTTTTAGACTGAAAACCTATCTCAATTCACAAGCCTTAATTCAATAGATTTATTCTTAGGTAAGGTGATCTTATAATAGATATAGAGCTTTTGGTGGATTGGAATGTAAATGCAGTACTGTACCTCATCCAGATTGCTTACTAGAACTAGAACACTTAAAGACATCATTCTTTATCTTATCCACCCTGCATTGGCTCTCAGTGAAGTTTTGCATTAATTATAAAATACTTATATTGACCGATGAAGCACTTAATGATCTCACACCATGGGAACTGAATGAACTGCTAGTATTTTATCATCTGCCATGCCTACATCATTTTAAATGTGCAGGTGGCTTGTTTGTACCTTGTGTAATAAAAAACTACAGTAGGAAGCTGAGCTTTTTTTATTTTTTATTTTTTTTTTACAAAGCCCCAAAGTTATGTAATAGCCTTCCAATTAATGTTTGCGGCTCAGACACAGTGTCAGTGTCTAAATCTAGGCTGAAAACTTGCATACTTGGTCAAGCTTTTTTGTGAATTGATTTGTTAAAGGAGCAGATCTGGGACTCTCTCTCTCTGTTGCGCTACATATAGCACCAATGAGCTACCAGTAATCCTGACCCCTTTTCCCCCCTGGAGGTGCATGATGCATCCTGTTGCCCCACTTCTACTTCTGCAGTTCTTATCAGATGGACGCTTCTAGCTTGTGCTGAGGATGGCCCTATATTGTCTGCTTGGGGATGTGTGTGGTGAGTGAGAACGTTCCACTTGCTGACCATGAAGATGGCCTTGTACTAGGCCATTAACAGCCTCCATCAGCGAAAATAGATTTTTTATTAACTTTAATATTTTGGTTGTTAAAATTTTTAAACTTAATGCCAGTATAGCAGGGATTGATTTATGTTCACACTATCTTGTATGAGGATGGGTTCTCTTTTGAATCCAGTTCATCTCAAGGTTTCTTCCTCTTCATCTGAGGGTTTTTTCTTGCTCTTTGCTCATCATGGACAAACTGATAGTTATACTTTATTATTTTTCCCTTACATTGCATGCATCTCTCTAACCTCTCTCTCGAGCATCTTTTCTTTTTATCTTCTTTTCCACTCAATGTAACAGAGATTTAGTGAAATTAGTGAAGCTCCATACCTTAACAATCTGTCTTTCCTTGCACGGACCACGTCTGACCTCATCCCTTTGCCACATACCCCCACCAGGGAGCTGTCCAGCCTCTGGCCCTCCTCCATTTACTGTTTCCTCACATTCCTTGGATGGGAGAGACAGTTGGCCCCTGGCCTGTGGAAAACCTTACCCTGTGTTTACCTTTCTATATCATCTATAAACTACTAAATTAGTAACCTGATTAAGTAACCTGATTCACTTGCACACCTTACTGCTACTATGATAAGCCTTATTAAATTATCGAAATACCAAGCTAGTAGGGGTGTGATGGTACACAAATGTCATGGTTCAGTTTAGTATCTTTTTGGTACAGTGAAAAAAAAAGGCTTAAAAATCTTTTTATTTTGTAAATATTATATTGTATATATATTGTAAATATAAAAACATGCATAAACTTGCAACCAGTGAAAAACTGGCCATAAGGAAAACTAACAAACATTATTATTATTATTATTATTATTATATGTCTTTACTGTCTTTGTTTTATCCACTTGTTTTTGCCCATTGCTACCGAAAACATGTTCCCAAACAGGGAACAGGAGACATAACCTTGCATTAGGCAAAATAGGTGAAGAATGAATTCAAGTAATTTGTGTTTTTTATAAAATAATTTTTACTTACTTACTAAAGCAAAAGAAAGTCTCATTAGAGAGGTTAAAGATCCATTCTCTCTCTCTCTCTCTCTGTATTAGCCTGCAGGTTGAGTGCGCACTGTGCACCTTTGAAAAGGACTAACAGAACAACACCAATGAACAGCTTTTCTAGGCTGGCCCGTCCCAGTGGTCAGGGCCTACCAAAAGTTCATCAAGGAAGGAAACTGGGTGAACTAGCGACAGGATGAAGTTCATTGCTTCATGTGGGGACGAAGGTTGGCCCATGTAGCCTGTGTAATGCTTAAAGCAATGTTCTGCTGGGAAACCTAGGGTCCTTGTGGCTGTGGATGTTACTTTGATATGTAACACCTACCTAAACATTGTTGCAGATCAAATATTGTCAGCCCTTCATGAAAACTGGATTCCCTGATGGTAGTGTCTTCTTTCAGCAGGATAATGCACCCTGCCACACTGCAAAAAAGTCTTCAAGAATGGTTTGAGGAATATCACAATGATTTGGGGGGTTTGAATTAGCCTCAAAATTCTTCAGATCTCAATCCAATTGAGCATCAGTGGGAAGTGCTGAAAAAAAGACCTGGTCTATGGACTCATTGAGTGTACAGAACATTCTCACTGATTCATTCATTTTTATTGGTTCTCTTGCATGACATACACTTGACTTGGATCTTCAAGCGTTTACAAAAAAGTTCATGTATTTCAACTGGATTCTGAATATTCTTTCTCTTCAGTTATCGAAAAAACTGACAGACCATCAGCTCTCTATGCAATGTAAACCCTAATGCTCAAAGTAATTAAACACATTGAGTACTGTTAACGTAAATAATTGCAATTAAGTCAAATTAATAGACCTTTTTGAGTACTCAGAACTTTTTGGTATTTTATTTTGTAGAAATGACACTTTTCAAGTTAGCTGAACAAATTTGTATTTTAAATAATCGTAAGTACTTACTGTAAATAACAGTAACTGTCACCTTAAAGTTCCACCATCTAAAAAATCTATAGAGCACTGGTGGCTCATTGGGTAGGCGTTTTGCCTGCCATGCGGAAGGCCCGGGTTCGATTCCCGGGCCGGATTGTCTGCTGTGGTGACAACAGCAACAATTTATTTGATTTGCAACAAGTTCAACAAACTCAAAAAATTATAGTTCAGTTTACTTAAAATTGGAAACATCATTACTTCATACTCAAATTTGATGTAACTGATTAGCTCAAATATTTTGAGTTTTGCCAACTTAATCGGGTTTACTGTACAGTGTGCTGATACAGCATTACACCTATGCTCACAAGGCTTCATCACTTAACATGCTAAATTCCATTGCTAAGTTATTTCTCCATTTTGGAAGTTTTACAAAACAGGCACACTGTTTCTTGTCAAGTATCACTTTATTCGTGAAGGTTTTAGTCGACTGACCATCAGAGCACAGAAACAGTTATGCATGTAACATGCATGGGTAAAACTAGATTATATTCACTCGGATCACAACGTGCATCACACCAAACATTCTGTAATGATTGTTAGGGTACAAATACGTGTACCATTACACCCCGTCAGGCTAATGTTTCATATATATTTTTTACTTCCACTCTTATTCAACCAGTTTTAACACTTTATGTATTGTTAATGCTCTCTTTTCTTCCATCATGCAAAATCCAGTTTGTGCAATATAATATTTCTGCAGTGCTAAATATGCATCAGTACCCACAGATGTGTGCCTTACACTGTGGGGAAAATGTCAAATGAAACATGGGCAGCTTTATTGCATTGGTTTTACATCCATTTTTATCTTCTATGATAGGGAACAAAGATTTTTTTTAAAGATTAAATGTCAGAAGTGACTATTATCAACCATCTACAGTATTGCCTGTCATTAACAACATACAGTGTTTCCCACTGAAAAGTCCAATCTTAACTGCATTGCTCTTACACTGCTTGACCTCTCAGTGAATATGAAGTAGCAGGTTTTGCTTTTGTGAGAAGTAAACACTGACTTGATTCATAATTGCCCAGTTGCATTGCACTTTACTTCTGGACATTGCCTGGCACTCATGCCACACTGAAATGCAATAATTATCAATTACATAGCCTTAAGCTATGGAAGGCGTTTGTTCTCTATTCCTAATGCATTGATTGTTGAACTCTTAAGCGTCTACTGGAATCAAAATCTTAACAAAATCATAGATGTCAGTTGGACTAAAAAGGTTTTACATACTAGTCAGCTGTTTATTTCTGTGTATTTGGGTGACAAATCTGTAATTTTAGCAAAAGTGACATTTAAAATGACATTTTCTTGGCGCATCCAAACTACTGTTGCAAGTGATTTTTTTTATATCAGTCAAATGCCATTTTTTAAAAAGATGTAGCTTGAGGTAGTCACGAAGTCTTTTCAGAATAAATTATTAGTTGCTCCTTCTAGGAGCATATTAGTGTTTACCCCCAGTTTAAATCTGAATTTCCAAAAAGGGGCCAGGGGTCCACCCTTCCTCTGAGTGTGCCATACTGCCCTGTAGCGTAGTTTGAACTACAGTTTGAAAAAAAAATAGTTTATCTGGCTTCATGTGTGCGTTTCCATGATAGACTTCATCTTCCCTGGTTGATGTATAGCTGTTGTATAATAAGCTGTATGGGTGAATGGGAATTACCCAAGATTAAATTACAAGAGAACCAAAAACCTTAGAAATAAATGATGACATGATACCAGTTCATTTTTTCCACTTCCTTCCTCCTTTTACAATTACTAGTTGTAATGTTATTGCATTTAAAGGCAAGGCACAGTCATCCAAACTGAATACACCACACAGCTGAATCTGTAACATAATTTGAACAGGATTTATTGTGAGTGTAGTCCTGCTTTTAGTGAAACCTGGAATGCATGCACAAGATGGTTTAGGACACATACGTGTTCAGGTTCACATCAGATGAGCTCCAACTAAGAACTGTTGAAAGAGGCACGACCACTACATTTTATCTACAGGGTGAGGGCCAGCATTTAATTACTGCTTCATGAAGACCAAGTTCAGATGTTAGCGCAGAAAAGAGTGGATTTAAAATCCGAATCCGTTACGTGACTAGGATGATCTGAAATGGTGCACAAAATAAAATACATACATACATACTGCAACCTTTTTAATATATACAGTCCAGTCCATAAACACACTGATCAGCCATAACATTAAACCCCAACTTAATATTGTGTAAGTCTCTCTTGTACCAGCAACTCAGCTTGCTAAGGTACAGACTGTGAAGGTGTGCTGTGGAATCTGGCACCAAGACATTAGCAGATCTTTTAAGTTCAGTCAGTTGCTAAGCATCGCCTCCATGGATGAGACTCCACCAGCTTGCTTTTTTCCCATAGTGCATCCTGGTTCCATCTCTTTCCCAGTTAAGTGATGCCCACACGTGAATTATCAGACCAGGCCTACAGTTATTGTCCCACTGTAATATCTGTCTGCTTCAAATGAATATCTCAACTGCTGACTATTATAATAATTGGGTGATTTGTTTCTCTTTGCGACATCAACATCAAGAACTTACTGTTCACTTGCTGCATGATTTTTCCCATCCTTTGGCACGTGCAATTGTAATGAGATAATCAAGGTTATAGACTTCACCTCTCGCGGATTTTAATGGTATGGCTGATAGGTTTATTTGGACAAAGTTATTGTTCAATTACAGCACTTTTTGTGTGTTCTCTCCCTTTCCCTGGTGATGAGCTTAAGTGCAGCTGTCTTCCTGCTTTGTTCATGGGGTGTTTTAACCTTCGGTTTTTGCAATCAGCAGGCTAGTCATTGTCTATACAGATTTATCCTGTATGCAGGGTCTCAGGAGGCCTGCAGTCTATCGCAGGAGACCTAGGGCACGACCATGGACCGAGTGCCAATCAATTACATATACACACACTCACACGCTATGTGCAATTTGGGAACACCAAGTAGCATACAGTAATTGCTCAATCTGCATGTCATAGGAGTATGGGAAGAAACCGGAGGAAATACACCAAGAATGGGGAGAACATGCAAACTCCATCCACACAGACCTGAGGTAGGAATCAAACCCTAGACCCTGGATGTGCAAGTACAGTGCTAACCACTAGGCCACCTTGCCGCCTCCTTTGGACAGATGAAACCAACATTCACTTGTTCCAGAACGTATACTGGTTTAAAAAAAAAAAAAAATCTAAATATATTACACATGGAAAATGACCCAAAACATACAGTGAAAGCTACCCAAGAAAAAGAAATTAGATATTTTTCACTGGCCAAGTCAGTCACCTGTTCTCAAATCGAAACAGCATGTTTTTCACTTGCTAAAGACTAGACTGAAAGCAAAAAGACCCACAAACTAGCAGCAGCCAAAGCTTATTGATTATATCAACATAAGGGATATTTCATTGACGCCGAAGGATTTTCAAATAGTAAAGACAGTCATTGTACTGTCTGTAGTTTTGTTCGTTCGTTCCATTATTTTTGCCCCTCCCCCTAATATGGCTGTGTGCATAGAAATTACAGTCATTCCTGAATGGTTTATGCCACACACCCCTTAAATTAAAGCTGGAAGTGACTTTGCTCACATTTTGAGTGTTTTATTTTAAATTCAATGTGGTGTTGTACAGAGGTCAAGGCCAAAAAACAAAAACAAAAACAAAAAAAAACCATCCTTGTCTTGTCCACCATTTATGGAACTGAATTTACATTCAGTACATTTTTACTGGTACAATTACTAATAAGTAGACAAATTAAGTTAGATGTTTTGCATTTATCACAAGCTGTGTGTTGAAACTGTGTCCTACTTGTCCTGCTATTATTGTATTTTGCTATGTCATCTGGTATTTTAGCTTGTTACCTCTGTATTCATACATGCCTTTTCTGCTATTCAATGCTTCTTTTACCTACAGTGTTTTTGTTTGTCTGTTACTTTTGGATCATATTCATTGTCATTCTGATTAAGTTCAGTGTCACAGCCATGTTCTATAACCTTTAACCTGTATAGATAAGATGTATAGAAAGAGGCTAAACCTTCCTAATGTTCAATTATGATAATAGTAATAGCCAGTGTAAAGTCCACTATAAAAAAAAGATTCAAACAAAAGCAAAATAGTAGGTGGGTCATGTGCGCCTCACATTTGGCCGCACAAAAATAAGAGTAATACTGATACACGCACAAAAACCACTAGGGGACTTGGCACTTGTTGCAAGACCTAGAAAAACCACAACTTTACAAAAACAAAAAAGGGATAAAATTATGAAATTGAAAAATCTAAAATATTTATCAGATATACCCACTAGACCATGAAAAATACAACACAAAGCAAAATATATATATATTTTTTCTTTTTGCTAACGAATGCTCAGGGAGGGAGGGCATGATGAAAATGTCCGTATTGGAATGTTGCTTCCAGTCATAGTCACGAGAAAAAAAACACCAAGAGGAATGATCAAGTTAACTGCGATTTTTTGGCAGTGACTGGCCCTCTGAAATGAATCTCTTCATATGCTGACATGGTGACTCAGACCTGAGCAACACTTCAAATTGCCACTTTGGCCACCTGCTCTTCAAGTTTGGCGATTCGCCTATCCTGAAGTGTCACAAGGTCTCTGAGTGATTTCACTTCTCTCAGCAGCTCCTCCAACTTGACTTCGTTTTTCTACAAAAGAAAAGAGAACATTCAAACTCTACTATTACTGTTGTATGCTTTGAACAATTACAGTTAATTGATCATCAAGCCTACGTAAATGATGGGTGTGCACCACTTAATTCATTTGACTGGGCCTATATACTCATCTCTAAACTTGTTAATGAATGCACCTGAATTGTAGGCAGAAATGACAGGACATGTAAATACTGTAGTTTGGGGAGAGCACTCTTGTCCTTAGGGATGATTTTACATGAGAGCATTACTCAACACTTACTCTCGTGAGCTGAGGTGTGGCAGGTTTTTGAAGAGCTGACAGCTCTTCCACCTTCTTGGATGACTTGTTCTCTAGAACATTCTTTTTAACCACCTTGAGGTCACGGTTCTTGCCTGGGACATAGCCATGTTTGAGGGAAATTAGGATAGGATCACCATTCTTGCCTTCAAACCACTCCTCTGCTTCCAAGGCCCAATCCGGGCCAGCTGTATCTGGATACAGATCATCCTGGAACAGGTCTGACTGTGGGTGGCAAGCATGAATACAAATGCATCTGTATGTTATATACTGTAAGGTTAAAAAAAAAAAAGGTTTTGAAATATTTCATCATAGGTTACGCAACGCACAAATCATATGTGAATATATCAGCCACAAGATGAAAAAGCAATGACAAACAAAAGGTGGGTCACATTACATTAGTCAACAAGTAATGACGTGGATGTTTTGGAAGCAGCAGAAATGGACAAGTGTAACGATATAAGCAAATTTGCCACGGGCCAAATATTTATGGATAGAAAAACTACATCTTTGAAATGGCAGGTCTTGTTATGTACCAGGTCCTGGTATGAATTACCTATGAAAAGTCATCGGAAGAACTCCGTACGGGCCATCTATAACCTTTCAGTGGTGGCTCAGAGGGCTAAGGCACTGAGTTACTGATCGGAAGATCGGCTGTTCGCTTCCCAGCTCAGCCAGGGTGTCATTGTTGGGCCCTTGAGCAAGGCCCTTAACCCTAACTGCTCCAGGGGCGCTGTACCATGGCTGAGCCTGCGCTCTGACCCCAGTTACGCTGGGATATGCGAAGAAGGAATTTCACTGTGCTGTAATGTATATGTGACAAAAAAATAAAGGCTTTACTTTAAAAAAAAAATTGTTAACCGACAACAGATGTGGGTGTGGGGAGCAAAGGCTAGCTGATCTAGTCCAATTGCACAGAAGAGCTACAGTATCACAAAGTGCTAAAAAAAAAAAAAATGCACACAATGCATCGCAGCTCATTGTGTATGAAGCTACATAGCCACCAAAAGCACCAACAATGTATGTAATGCATGTAAGCATGAGAACTAGATTATGGAGCAAATAAAGAAGGTGGACCTTTCTGGTCAAATAAATGCTGTGACACTGACACCGACACATAATGTTGTCAAAAGGTAAAATGGAGTCTAAAGAAATTAGTGTATGCAACATACTTTGGCCATGCAGTGTAGATACTATCAGGTTCAAAAGTATTTATACAATTTTCTAATTGCCTCTGGCAGGGATGAGAGGTACATAGTGCTCCCACATTAATCACGGCTCTACATCCAGTCAGGGGCGTCTGTGAGCTCGCGCAGCGGAGGGAGCGGATAGCGCTGTCATCCGAGTGTGTTATGCCGCCCCCAACGGTGCGCGAGCGAGCAGTTCGAAAAGATGCGGTCAGGTTAGTCTTCGGCCCTCCCGGCTGAGTGGTAGTAGTAGCCTTAATGTGGGAGCCCCCTAGTGACGGGGAGGAATTGGACACGACTAAATTAGGGGAGAAAATCGGGGAAAAATCTAAAAAAAAAATAAAAATAATAAACATTCATTTTTAAAGTCCCTCAATTTTCAAAGGGCTCATAAGTAACTGGATTAGCAAAAACAGATTTTGGGATTTTTTTTTTTTTTTACTTTGAATTGAATGACTGCAAAGTTTTAACAACTGACAAACTACAAACTACAAACTTTTAACAACTGACATTGTCGCAAAGCAGCTTTACACAATCAAAATAATGATTTAAGTTTGTGTGAAATGTGAATGTGTATGAATCAAAATGATAAAATTGTCCCTGATGAGCAAGCCATGATGAGGAAATCATTGACTTCCTAAAGTCTGGAAGGCATGTTTGTGGGCCTTAACCAGCTGTACGGTGAAATACCGTCTTATCGGTTTTGCAGCATATGACTGAATCTGAACAACCAGAGTTACTCTATACAAGTCAGAATTCATCCTGCTATTTCTATCAGTAGTCATATAATTATTTAAGACCAATGGCAGCCATACAGGCCCATGCATAACACTAACGCCATCTCTGCATGTTCTCCTTGTGCTTGATGGGTTTCCTCCCACAGTCCAAAGACATGCAGATTAGGTTAACTGGTGTTCCCAAATTGCCCGTAGTGTGTGACGGTGTATGTGTGATGGGTTGGCACCATGTCCAGGGTCTCCCCCGCCTTGTGCCCCAAGAATCCTGGGATAGGCTCCAGGCCCATAAAGCGGTACAGGCGATGAGTGAGTGAGTGAGTGAGTGAGTAATACTAAACATTTTAATCCATGTTGTACTGGGTATGATTATATAATTTGTATTATATCACAGACTGTGTCAACAGACCATGTTACACTGAACACCTTCTTATTCTTTTGGGCTTGGAACCATGGAGAAATAAGGTTGCCCTGCATCCAGTGGCTGGGCTTAAACAAATAAAACTGTATTCAAGATGAAATTCAACATTTGTAAATCAACTCCAAACCTTTTATATTCTTAATTTGTCCTAAAATAACCAGAAAACATGCCATCATTTGCAGTCCGTTGTCCAATTACTTTTCAAGCTGCAAAAATTAAGAGACTTTGTCGTACAGGGGCAAATTTTTTTAATTGCCCTGGAACAAATATTATACACACACACAAAAAAAACACCCACACACAATGTATTTGGCATTTAGACATGATGAAGATTATCTGCGCTAGTTCAAATCGAGCATCAGAATAATAACTGAAATGTGCTTTAAGTGACTTTTTATACAGCATGGTTGTTGTTGCCAGACAGGCTTTTCTGAGAATTTTCAAAACTGCTGATATACTGAGATTTTCATGCACAATCATCATTACTGTTTATAGAGAATGATCTGTAATAGAGAAAATATCGGCAGCAGTTTTAACAATGTCTTGTTGATGCCCGAGGTCAGAGGAGAATGGCCAGATTGGTTCGAGAAAGACAACAATAACCCAAATATCTGGTTACATCTGAAGGGCATCTTTGAATGCCATTCCTGTCAACTAAGACAGGGCAATTTGCATAGTCTCACCATAACTGGACCAGAAAGTCCAGATTGGTAGGGTCAGAATTTGGCATAAACAACATGAAAGTGTATTTATCCTGTCATGCATCAGCAGTTTAGGCTTCTGCTGGTGCTGGTGTAATGGTGTTGGAGATATTATCTTGGCATATTTTGGGTCCCTTAGTACAAACTGAGCATTGTTTAAATAGCCTCCTTAAGTTTTGCTGATGACCATGTTCATCCCTTTATGACTTCAGGATAATATGCCATGTCACAAATTTAAATAATCCAGTTAAATGATCTCAAACTAGTTTCTTCAACATGACAATAATTTCACTGTACTGAAATGTCTTCCATAGTCAATTCAATAGAGCACCTGTGGTATGTGGTGCAAGAGGAGATTTGCATCATGGATGTGCAGCCAACAAATCTGCAGGAACACTATTATATTATCCTGTCAATACGGACCAAAACCTTTAAAGTTTTCAGCGCCTTGTTGAATTAAGAATTAAGGCACTTCTGAAGGCAAAACCTGTACTAGCAGCGTGTATCTAATGAAGTGAGTTGTGAGCGTATATATACCAAGAGGGTAAGCTATTGCTAAAATAATTGGCTGCTTGCAGAGTGCTGGATCAAAACAAATGCATGTAAGGAAAAAATGTCACAGTTAATGGCAAACAAGCAACAGAGATGACCACAGCCTTAAGATGATTGCCGAGCAAAGTCGATTCAAGATGGTGTAGTGGTTAGCACAGTCGCCTTGCACCTCCAGGGTCCACGCTCGGTTCCCGTCTCTGTGTGCATGTTCCATACATGCTTGGTGGATTTCTTCTGGGTACTCCGGTTTCCTCCCACAGTCCAAAGGCATGCAGATTAGGCTAATTGGCATTTCAAAATTGCCCATAGTATGTGTGTGTCCTGCAATGGATTGGCACCCTGTCCAGGGTGTACCCCGCCTCACGCCCTAAGCCTCCTGGGATAGGCTCCAGGCCCCCCGCGACCCTGACTACAGGATAAAGCGTAATAGACGATGAGTGAGTAGTGCATTCCTAGTATCAAGCCATTCTGAACCAGCGACAATGTCAGAAGTGTGTTACCTGGGCTGGAAAAAGAACTGGACCAGTGTTCGTTCTGTGGTCAAAAGTACGGTTTTCAGATGAAATTAAATTCCGCAGTTAGCTTCAACTCCAGTGTGAAGTTAATAAGTCCAACTCCAGTGATGATATGGGGTGCCATGACATCAGCAGTGTCACAGGATGATCACCTTAATAGCAATTGGCTACACTGACCCAGTAATTTGTGGTAGGAGCCTTGACCACTATTCTATGTACAGTAAACACAGTTTGCGCCAAAATACACTCGTGGACAAAATTGTTGGTACCCTTCGTCAATGAAAGAAAAACTCTCAATGGTCACATAAATAACTTTAATCTGACAAAAGGAATAATAAAAAAAAAAATTCTATGAATGTTAACCAATGAAAGTTAGACACTGCTTTTCAACCATGCTTCAACAGAATTATGAAAAAAAAAAAAAAACTCATGGAACAGGCCTGGACAAAAATGATGGTACCCCTAGAAAATACTGAAAATAATGTGACCAAAGGGACATGTTAATTCAAGGTGTGTCCACTAATTAGCATCACAGGTGTCTACAATCTTGTAATCAGTCAGTGGGCCTATATATAGGGCTCCAGGTAGTCACTGTGTTGTTTGGTGACATGGTATGTACCACACTCAACATGGACCAGAGGAAGCGAAGGAAAGAGTTGTCTCAGGAGATTCGAAAGAAAATTATAGACAAGCATGTTAAAGGTAAAGGCTACAAGACCATTTCCAAGCAGCTAGATGTTCCTGTGACTACAGTTGCACATATTATTCAGAAATGTAAGATCCATGGGACTGTAGCCAACCTCCCTGGACGTGGCCGCACAAGGAAAATTCATGACAAATCAAAGAGAAGGATAATCCCAATGGTAACAAAAGAGCCCAGAAAGACTTCTAAAGAAATCCAAGGTCAACTTCATGCTCAAGGAGCATCAGTGTCAGATCGCACCATCCGTCGTTGTTTGAGCCAAAGTGGACAACATGGGAGACGACCAAGGAGGACACCATTGTTGAAACCAAATCATAAAAAAGCCAGACTGGAATATGCCGAACTACATGTTGACAAGCCACAAAGCTTCTGGGAGAATGTCCTATGGACAGATGAGACAAAAATGGAACTTTTTGCCAAGGCACATCAGCTCTATGTTCAGATAAAAAAATTAAGCATATCAAGAAAAGAACACTGTCCCTACTGTGAAACATGGAGGAGGCTCTGTTATGTTCTGGGGCTGCTTTGCTGCATCTGGCACAGGGTGTCTTGAATCTGTGCAGGGTACAATGAAATCTCAAGACTATCAAGGGATTCTAGAGAGAAATGTGCTGGCCAGTGTCAGAAAGCTGGGTCTCAGTCGCAGGTCATGGGTCTTGCAACAGGACAATGACCCAAAACACACAGCTAAAAACACCCATGAATGGCTAAGAGGAAAACATTGGACTATTCTAAGGTGGCCTTCTATGAGCCTTGACCTCAATCCTATTGAGCATCTTTGGAAGGAGCTGAAACATGCTGTCTGGAAAAGGCACCCTTCAAACCGGAAACAACTGGAGCAGCTTGCTCATGAGGAGTGGGCCAAAATACCTGCAGTGCAACAAACTATTAAGTTAGGGGTACCATCATTTTTGTCCAGGCCTGTTCCATGTGTTTATTTTTTTAAATAATTCTGTGGAAGCATGACTCCTGCAAAAGGAGACAATTCGCTCGGGTATCGGGCATCGGGTGTTGTGAGATCGGAGGAATGGGACAGGTATGGAATGTCAGTATAAATTATAATAAAGTGAAATTATTAGTCCTGAAACGTTTTCCCTGCAGCAGGGCTAGAGCGTTGGAAATGCATGAGTTTTTAGTGTTGTATATTTTGGCACATACCATACTATAGACTGTTGTTTGTGAAAGTCCCAGGTGATCAGCAGGTTCTAATTCTCAAACCGGCCCATCTGACACCAACAACACTGCCTGGAGTTAAAGCCAGAATATGTTTTACCCATTCTGACATTCGATGTGAACAATAGCTGAAGCTGACCTGCATGATTTTGAATAAATGTTTAAATGAGAAGGTGAAAACGTTGGACAGTGAATGTGTGTAAGTAAGCACACACACAAACACGGCGAATTAAAAAAATTCCACACTCTGGTTATATTAAAACCTCTTTTGGCCACATTATGGTAATGTGTTAGAGCAGCTCGTTTGAGGGCAAAAATAGATACCCCACTTTTGATCTGCATGAAAGATGAACAGCATGCGGTAATTCGTTTTTTTTGTGGTCCGAGAGTGCCGTTAGTATCTTGTGCCGAAAGAACTAATGGAAGAGCATAAACAAAAGCATGCGGATTTCTGCAAACAAAATTTGGAACTGATACTCTAAGGAAGGTGAAAGTTACAGAATCATTACTCGTGACGAGACATGGATTCATTGCTATGTTCCCAGACTATGAGCCTGGAAGTAAATGGCAGAGTATGGAATGGAAACGTGAAATATGCTTAAAGTTTTCTGGGATTCTCAAGGGCTAGTACTGGAAGATTATCAGGAAAGAGGTTCAACAATCAACAGTGCTTGTTACATTGAGATGCTTATTAAGGGCAGCAGCCTAATCCTGGATTAAAGGGAGAGGACTGCTATCCAAAGGCCATTGTGATCTTGCATGACCAAACATTTCTGCCCATACTGTTGACACTATGCAAAACCTTTATTTTGATTGGACTTTTACACCCGTTTGGTCTCCTGAAAGCAGCCTGACGAGAATAAAGATTTACTTCTGAAAGAATTGAAGACAGAAGTGCATTTGTGCTCAGCCTACAAAAGCCTTTTTAAAAAAAAAAAAAAAAGGAAATACAGAAGCACGTTGACCGATTTAAATTTAGTTAATATTTTCTGAATTTAAATTACAATAAATTCTATAGCCAAAGTGCACATCATTTTTTGACACACCCTCGTACATAATAGGCATGCTGGTTAAAATGATTACTAAATATAAAACTTTAATACTGTTCATGATGCATTTGTATGCAGTAGTAGTGCATTGTTAATACAATTAAAATTAGCAGTAAGTAGTACCTTTCTTGGGACAGTCATGATAATTGCCTCACATTTCCTCTCGTGAAGTTTATAAAACCTTTGAACATAAAAATCAGTGTCAAATCACACAACAGACAAATCAGATCAGCTTTAATGATGACATTAAAGAAAAGTGAAATATCTTTTTGTTCCATAAAATGACATGTTTCTGAAAGAAGCAGCATATTTGAATCAAGAGGATTATTAGGTCTATTTTTCATCAAGGTTTTCATCATTGGCTTGTAAAAAAAACAATAATAATATCTTTTAAACAAAAACATGTGCCACAATTACTGACACCCATAGAAATCATAGTAAACACGTAAATTAAGCATATTTCCCATTTAATAACTTTTTAATTTGCCTGGATTATGTAAAACCCTCCAAGCATTTATCCCTTTTAATGTCCTGATTAACTGGGGTACAAATATGAGGTGACCGAGGACAAATTCCCTTACCTATCCATCAAATAGATAAAAGAAAGTGAACACACAAACCACGTAAAGGAGATCTAGAAAAACAGATACAGTTAGTCACCAACTTATGAGCGTCACCCGACTCATTTCCTGCACACTAACATGAAACATCTACGAATGTTTGTAGATCCACAGTCCATTTGTATCTGCAGAAATTCATAACTCAAATGTTCCTAAATAGGGGACTTACCGTTCTCAACTGATAGAGCATAGTTAAAAAATAAGTGGACATCAACTTGACCTGTTACAAATTTGTCTGGTAACAGTAATGGTGGCAAAAGTAATTCCCAAGGATCACTGTTCGTGAATTACAAGAACAAGGAAAATCTTGACCAAACCAAAACCATCAGATTCAACCTCTATACCAACAGACTACTTTTTTTTTTTTTTTTAAGTATTAGTATTTTTATTTATCGGTTAACCAGAAACTTAAGCACTTGGTGTCATGTCAGCATGGCCTCAATATTACCAGGACATTTAAATTTTAAATCGGACTGCCTCGGTCAGGAAATTAATATTGGGGCTTCATTGGATCTTCCAGCAGGGCAATCATCCATCCAGAAATAATCTAGAAAACACTGAAAGTCCTGTCAGTCTGTGACCGTTTTTAATTTGGCAGAATCTTTGTATTCTTGGTGAGCCTGCCTTCACATACAGCTTGTTCTCCAGTTTTGGACTTCAAATATGTTATGTTTATGTTCCTTTAGGAAGCAGAAGAAAATCAGGATACTATCAAGATAAATGAAAACAAGCATTTATAAATAAAAGTCAATAACCAGGTCCTGTTGGGAGCATTCGATAAATCAAACTTGGTGAAATCTCATGCCCCTTGGAAGAGATTTTCTTTATTGTGATGTCATTGAGGCCCCAATAGTCACAAGGATTTTTTTTTTAAACATTTTTTTAACCACAGTCCTCCCAGGACAGAAGGATGGATTTATTCGTATCCAAATTTACTACAATCACCCCTTAGGTGGAGTCAATCCAGGAAGGAGGTCAAGCACTCAGTCATAGGAACTGTGTGGTGCGAGAGAGAGAGAGAGAGAGAGAGAGAGAGAGAGAGAGAGATGCAGCTCTGGCTTCAGATCCGAATTTCTTAAATGTTCTCCAGAAAGATCTTGAAATTGCTGCTCAATGAAAGGGAAGGTTGTGGGTGTAGAAACAGAATTGAGCTGTCATGACAGGCAAGAAGAATCCAAGAACTGAACTGTTGAACCTGATTACATAAGGGTTATGTTCCAGTAACCATGGAAGACTTGAATCAATGAGTGATTGAACACAGAGGTTTTCTGTTCAGGGCTTGCACTGGCAGGGGAGAACCCAAGGGAACAGAAAGAATGTCCAGTTCTTTGGCAGTTTTGCCACAGGTTTTGTTCTGATCCTAAATCAGAAAATGTGTGAGGTTTATTTCCACAAATAATTGTTATGTAAAAGAAAGAATGTAAGCAATGGGAGTTCTTCTGAGTCACATCCACATGGCCGCTATTCTCAGCAGAGGGCATTTGATTTCAAATTGACAAGTAAGGTAGAAATGACCGTCTCAACCACAGTAGAAGCATGCAATCATTTCAAGATGGCACTGCCGTTCTTCTAGGATAATCTGAGGTTGACTTGGATTTGTTCGGCTGAAGAGACCACAGGATGTGGGGGAGTGGGTGGTCTGGTTAGCCTAGATGATTGTGCTTTCTCCTTCCATCTGAGCCTGATACAAGTGTCAACTCATCCTGCCAAGTCCATGAGTCCATGGAGCTCAAGCAACTAATTAATCTTTGTCTGAAACTGATAATCTTTTCAGGAATATGTTGTAAATAGAGTTATTGTACAGTGTCTGATATTAAGCCCCATTTACACTGCAGGTCTCGATGCTCAATTCTGATTTGCTGCCTATATCCGATTTTTCTGACCGTCTGGTTACACGTTCTTTCAACTATGATCCATATCCGATTCAAGCATTTACACTTGCCATAAAGGCACACAAACGTAAAGGGGGGTTCTTGCACTACACACTAGCCGAGATGGACGAAGGCGAAATATGCCTGATGCTAGCTCTGCGATATATGCAAAGTTTGCGAGGAAAAGGGCCATGATTGCAGCCTGCGCATATGCTTCATTTATTGTCCTCAACCATTCAGAGGAACGTCTGGGTGCGAAACGTGTCGGGTTGCTCTCTGGTGGCTTGCAACAGGTGCGAGCTACCGCACACTGGCGCATCTGTTTGGGATGAGCAGCGCCTCGGTGTGCCTGATGACGTCATTAAACCGTGAAGAAGTCGCAGTTTTAATGACGTACAGAACGCGATGCCTCAGAAAATCTGATCTGCCTGTTTACACGACAATCACATTAGCACATGTCTGATTTATATCGGATTTATTTCCACATATGAAGGAGGCCTGAAACCGATCTCGAAATATCGGAATGCATGCGTTTTTTTCCTGTTTACACGGACATGGAAAATATCCAATATGTGTCACATATGAGAAAAAAACGGAATTGGGTCACATTTAACTGACAGTGTAAACGTAGCTTTATAGTCTGTACGGGGGACTAATTATAGCCTAGTCATAAACAGAATGTGTACCTTGACAAAGTTCTAGCAGTTGCCTTGCTGCCTCTCTGCTCCAGAAGGAACAATCAAAACTGTCCTCAACTTGTTGGTAAAAGTCTTCTAATTAGCACAGAAATTGAAAAAAAAAAAGGGGGTTGTATAAAATGAATGAGTTAAATGTGAATGCAAAGAAAGAAGTGAATGCTGGCTGTTTATTTGGAGAGATAGTTTAGAAGAAGTCACCAGTGTGAGTCAATGATTTGCTTCTCTGTGACAGAAAGCAGAGTTAAGAGACACCTTTTTTCTATCAGTAGATTCCCAATAATGTGGTCCGTGGCACAAACGGAAGTTCAAAGCCAATTGTCTGTGGTAATTTCTGTGGGAAATAGAACAAATATAACAAATCCAAATCTAGATTCAAAGCTAGTTGTCCATGAGATTTCAATAGATTAATTCCAAAGGGAGAAAACAGAGGCTCAAGATCCATGACACAGTGTGAAAGCCATTAGTCCATGAGTCTCAAAGTCCATGAAGCAGGCAAAGTCAAGAACGAAACAAGTCCTTGGCATCCTTTTAAAGCAAACAGAGAATTACATAAATGATTTCAGGTGTGGGGATGATTTTCAGGTCACACTGGCGTGGATCTGGAATAGAAGAACTTATAAACTAGGTAGAGGAGGCCAGCCTGTGATGTTCCCATGGACACAATAGCATCCCAGGGGAAGTTACTCTGAGCACTTGCCCAACAAATCAATCACTACATCCAGTACTGATGAATTAATCAAGAGTCCACAGTTATACTATACAACAATGATGACCCTTGTCTGTTTGTTCAGACCTTATTATACACATCCTAAAATTGAAAACAGAGAATAATCAAGAACTACATGAGAAAACCTGAACTCAAGAAATGTGAAGACATCAACACGTATAAACTATATTTCCAAAAGTATTCACTTGCCTGTCTTCACATGCATATTCACTTGAGTAACATCTAATTTTTAAACCATAGGGTTTAATATGATGTTGGCCCACCCTTTGCAGCTAGAACAGCTTCAACCTTTCTGGAAAGGCTTTCCGCAAGGTTTAGGAAGTGTGTTTATGGGAATGTTTGAGCATTCTTCCAGAAGCGCATTTGTGAGGTCAAACACTGATGTTGGACAAGAAGACCTGGCCCGCAGTCATCTCTCTAATTCTTCCCAAAGGGTTTCCATTGGGTTGAGGTCAGGACTCTGTGCAGGCCAGTCAAGTTCTTCCACACCAAAATTGCTCATCCATGTCTTTGTTTCATATACATTGATTTGCACTGGTGTGCAGTCATGGGGTCACTGGTGTGGGCTTGATTTTCAGGAGTTGGGCTTGGCCCCTTACTACCAGTGAAAGGAACTCTTTATGCTTCACCATACCAAGGCATTTTGGACAATTTCATGCTCCCAACTTGTGGGGATGGTCCCTTCCTGTTCCAACATGACTGCGCCACTACCAGTGTACAAAGCAAGGTCCATAAATGGACATGGATGAGTTTTGGAAGTTTGGTGTTGAAGAATTTGACTGGCCTGAACGTAACTCAATAGAACACCTTTTGGATTCAGACCTTCTTGGGCAACATCTTGTGGATCAGTCTGACCTCACAAATGTGAATCCGGAAAAATGGTAGAAAAAATTCACACTCCTAAACCTTGTGGAAAGCCTTCTCAGAAGAGTTACAGCTTGTAAGAAGTTAAGGTGGGTCAATGTCATATTAAACTCTATGGATTCAGAATTGGATGTTACTTAGGTTCATATGCATGTGAAGATAAGCAAGCGAATACATTTGGCAATATAGTGTATTTATTAAATGATGTTCACAATCTAAAGATCACTAAAAAACTTGAGTCCAGATTTACGCTATTCCAGAGCAATTGACATATCAAGGTAAAAAGTAAAGCAAATGAAATGATGCAACCGTAAAAACTGTAAAAGCTTCTGGAAGCATTGTCATAATCTGGGGCTGCTTCAGTGTTCAGGTTTAAAAATTGAGTCAACCTGAATGTTTTGAATGATCAGGTTATCCAGTCATTGGATTTTTGCATCCCTGATGGCACATGCATGTTCCAAGACTCAAATTGTGAGAGTGGTTCCAGGACCATGAGGAATTATCTTCACACATGAATTGGTCACCACATTATGGACTGTAATTAAAGTTAAAGGCAGTTGAATAAAATAAAAAATAAAAAACGTTTTGGCCTGATGGTGTACTCTAGAACTAATTGAAAAATATGGTAATAACTATGATAGTTGACACTGCTTAAATTTTAACCACTGATTTACACTGTGTGTCAGAAATAATATCCAACAGGTATTACTATTTTAAAAAATCATTCCCTATAGTTTCTATGCCAGAGGGGTGACGTTACCCTCTAGTGGAGACACTATGCTTTGTTGCACACTTTAGAACAAGTGAAAGCATACAAGATTAAGATCAGTTTCTGCTGGGAAAACATAAGAATATGGTGCTGTGTACCTGGCAATCTCGCATTTATTAACGTCTAGGCCCCTTTTGGGCATGTAGCCCATGCCCCTCTGTGGTTCTTTGCTGGAGAAGGTGTTAAGGTAATGAACATACGGTGCTTCATCTGTGATCTCAAAGTAGCGGATGCTGCTGTCTCCCTGTGTAAAGACACAAAAGTCTGAACAGTATGACTTAATATTTTACCAAAAAAATAAAGTTGACATAAAGGTTATCTTTTTGAATGCACCTTTTAATTAAATTGGCTTCTGAATTTTACCTCTTTAGTTTAGATACTGGAGCTACAAGACCAGTGTTACTAAAAGTTGAGGTTAAACTGACAAGTTAAGCATGAACAGTTTTTGCTGGTAATACTATTTATATGTGAAATGCTGTATTTAGATTAGGAGAAAGTTGATTTTCTAGACACCCCTGTCAATTTATATAAATTACTTGTGTGCAGTTCATAGCTTTTCCCTCTGTAGATGTGTCCTGCATGAGGATTTTCAATAGCATCTTCCGTCCTTAAACACTTTGAGGCGCCAAAAAGGAAGACTGAAGCCACTGCACCAGATTTGCACTCACAATATTTAATATAGAGTAATTTGTTGCTAATAATAATAATAATACTTCTCCCAATAAACTCTTCTGAAATGCTGCCTTTTTTTCTAGCCAGTCAGTATAAAGGCCCAAAAATGTATTCACAGTTCAACATGAAAAATATATGCCGCTCTTCAGATAGTCACATAATAGCATCAATGATCAATGATTGGTGCCATAAAATTAGATTTTAGGCCCCTCTATACAGTATATACTGTACAGTATGCATATTCTACCTGAAATCACATTGAGTCTACTGCTGTTGTTATACATGTGATGTATAAATAAAAAGGCTCGACTTGACCTTAATCCTGAGCTTTACCAGCCCAAATCCAAAGGCTGTGGCACATTTAAAAAGACTTAGACTTACTGTACACATGGAAATGTATCGTGATGTGTTATATGTTTATAAATACATATACTGTTTCTCCAGCTAAATCTGCTTATCATGGGAGACCAATTACTGTACGTTGGGGGAAGGTGACAGAAAAGACTTGTTTCCTACAGTTTTATATGCATTATATTATGATACTGTATATATTTTTTAGCTTTAACCTTTTTACTATTTCAAGTCTTTACTTACTACTTATGCTATATATACACACATCCATATACATCCACACGGGGGATACCTACTTCAACAGTTATTATCCATGCCCTTTTTAAAATTGAATTGAATTATTGCAGCAATTATGTTTCCTCTAAAGATGCTAGTAGTCGCACCATTTGATGTTTATATTAATTTAGTAAAAACATTTTAATCATATATTTTTTATGTTGAAATGTGTATACATTTTAAAAAGGACTCTTCATTTCCCCCCGGTGAGTAGAAAGTACCTGTGCATTTATTCACATGTTTCTCCTGTCTACGCAGACTTGACTACGTCAGAGTCCTGTTCGCCAAAAAAGAAAGCTGCCTGTCTGCCTCACCTGCTCCGCACAAAACATTGATACGCAGAACTGCGACGAAAAGGCTTGAGACAGCACGCGATGTGAGAGATCGCTGGAATGCGCATTAAACAAACTTTCGTTGGGGCAAGAGTAAAGGAATTTTTCCTGAAAAATACTCAGCAAGGCTCTACTCCTGTAAATGTTACACGTCCGCGACAGACAGCTGTTCCACTGGTTTCCAGTCAGGCAGACCCACAGCCACCCTCTCGTGCTGTCTCTAGGCATTGCTTCGCATCAAGGGCAACGCACGACACCTGGACGCATGTCTATATAGGCCCCCCAAGACAAAGCAAAAGACGTGCAGACATTTAGAAAGCAGCAGGTCTGGGAGTGTTGCTCTGGTATAGAAAACTGAAAAGAAAAGTGAAAAGAGAAAAAAAGGGAAAAGACAAGGGAAATGGATAAGGATTAACCCTGTCTTGAGGAGGCAGTGAATTTTTGTGTTCAAAAAAAGTTGTTTTTTGTGATTAGTGGTTGAGTTTTTTTTTTTTTTTTTAATAATAAACCCATGTTATCTCAGAATGGGAAACTCTCCCAAAAGTTTCCACAAGTACTTCCGCAGCCCACACACACAGCCTTCCCTTCAGTGCCCTACACAAAGGGGCTGCATAATGCCATTCAGCGCCAATATGTGCCGTCCCTCCACATCATAACAACTTCTCTCTTCAAAGAACGTAAAGATGAGGGTAATGATCCCTCCAACCCGTATGTCTCGCTATTTTAGCAGGTCTAAAAAGGACAAAAGTTTTGCCCAGCTACAACGTGAGAACCCGAGATTGACCCCAAGAACTGCTGAAAGCAAGTGGTAACAACAGAAGGTGAAGCCGAGCGGCCCCACAGCCCCGGCCAGCCTCATATTTCTTCGTAAGAAATTTTTAATTATATTATCATACTGTAAGAAGAGGAACTGATATTGATCTTATACAGTACTTTGTCTTTGCCTGGTCCCACAGGCCAAAGTAGATATAGTCATGCACTTGGTGCACTCAAACCCGTTTGGAGGCCAATATGGGATAAATAGCACAATAAAAAAAAAATAATTAAAAACGGGTCGATTAGGCTATGTAACAACTGGCAATCAAATGCAATTTCCACCCTCGACGCATACCCACTTCCGCATGTGGAGAATCTTTTGGACTGTTTGGGACAGCCCCGCTTCATCTCCACACTTGACGAAGGGCTATTGGCAGGTGGTCCTTATTCTGCAGGCCAAAGCCAAGATAGCCTTCTCTACCAGCCATGACCATTTGGAGTATCGAGTCTTTGGAGTACAAGCCCTTCGGTCTCCACGGTGCTCCGGCCATGTTCCAGCGACTGATGGACAGAAGTGTGCTCTGGGGCTGACCGAGGCACAGTACTGTACCTTGGGTACCAGATCTGACACAGTTTGCTAAATATGGGGCAATGGTGGGCCAGAGGGCTAAGGCACTTAGTTACTGATCAGAAGATCGTGGTTCAATTCCCAGCTCCGCCAGGTTGCCACTGTTGTAAATCTATTTTTTGAATAGGCACCCACGCCTCTTCATCATCTCTCATCACCTTTTTACCATCATGATTCCGGTTTCGTCTTTTCTAAAAACCAATCACAACACATTTTATTTTTTATCCGAAAGGTTGCACAGCAAATTAATTCTGTGTGTGTTCATGTTTGTGTGTGTAATCATATAAAATCATTCCGTCACAGAAAAGAAACTACAATAAAAAAAAAATAATAATAAAATCTAACTCTGTGATTTTTATGCAATTAATTGTGAAGCACTATTCTAAATGCAATTGTAAATAAATATTTTCGACAAAGTGACATTTTTATTTAAAGATGCCTTAAAATAATTCATTGTTTGGGTTTATGTTTAATATTAAATTTGTAACTTGTCAGGACATACCAACCAACATGTCAGGCTTTTGGTTTGTTTACTCCTAAGCTTCTCATCACATATTACAGCAACTATTAATTTGAACTATTTACATGAACAGCATGTCACAAATGGTAAAGAAGTGAGAAAATAAAGTAAAATCAATTCCAAAGTATGCCTATCCAAAGATTGGTTGGATGTATGAAAAAAGATTATATTGAAAAGAAAGAAAGAAAAAAAACTCTATAATGTTTAAAAATACCACATATACGATTACACACACAAAAAAAAGACAAAAAAAAAAAAAAAACATAAGGCTCGGGAGGGGGGTAGAAATAACAATCCTAATTACCAAGAAAGCATTTGGTTTCTCTTAAAGTGGTTCCTCTGGTTTTGGTATAAATGGTTCCTCTACACAAAAGCAAGACCACTACTTCATTTTGATTATAAAATGCAAATAGCTTCACAGACATGGCTCAACAATTTGCCTGTTTTCTCCAGGTCTTAAGCCAAGTATCAGTCAAAAACAAAAATAGATTATTATATCATAATAATTTTCATATACATATATAATTAAGCCATGTTGAAGGGAGATAAAATATTTATTTAGATAAAACTAGATTTCTTTGTAGCCTACAGTATGTCCTGTGGTTATGCATCGCTTAACAGAGAATGATGTTAGTTATTTGCTATTTAATCTGTGTTGTTAATTTTTAAAATAGAAACAGGGTTTCCATATAGTGAAACAAACACATTAGTACCCTTAAGTTATATGAGAAGAGAGGGAGTGATGGTTTTACAGTGCGATATTACAGCATAACGTCATGTGTGATATTGCTTTCATGCAACAGTTCTACACAATTGATAATCAACAGACTTTAATTAGGTTGTTCATTCAATCAGCTTATTTTATTAGTGGTTTATTATGTGTGGCTCTGGCAACACATATCCTTCCACAACGGGCAGTACTAACAGTTAGTGTAATCAACAGGGTGAAAGTGGTTTTAAATCCTTTCCAGTACTATGTAACCAAAAGGAACAGAAAAGAAACCATGGTCAGTTCTTTCAATTTTTTGGTTCTCTCTTTATGTCTTCGCTTACTCCACTTTGGAATATCTAACTAACTGTTCTGGGGTTAAACCCCAAATAGCATAAAATGTAGGCTAACTAACTATATGGATAGATCTAGTGAAACATCCCAGGAATGCTATACAATATATTAACACTCATGGAAGTCCTCTCTTCTAAGTCAGATTCCTTGTTACAGCTTTTTAAAATACGTATGCTAGCACTATGCTGAATGTCATTTCTAATCTCCTCTATTTTGTAACCTTGTAGCTCAAGTTCAAAACTGAAGAAGTAAATCGAAAACATTAAACTTCAATATCCATTCACCAATTACAAGAGGAATAATGGTGAAATAGTTCCCTTAATATTCAAATAAATAAATGTTTCAGTCTGTGGTAGTTTTGGTTTTCCTTTTGTGTAATTAATGTGTAGCACCCAGTGACCAATTAACACTTGCACAGATTTGGATGAGACATTCACAACAGAAGGAAGAAATTTGAAACAAACATGTAGGGACAGTGACTGTTTCAAGATGTTGGCCACAGAGGTTAAAAAACGGTTTATTGTATTTAACCTTGTATGTGTGCAAACCTCCTACCTTTCCACACAGGTAGACGATGTTTGTGTCTGGGTCATAGAAGGGAAGCAACACTCCATTGCTGGTGTCCATCTCATGTACCGAGATTGGCTCGTCCATGTTTTTCTGCAAATTAAATTCCATCTTAAGTGTCATAAAATATCAGATGATACCTTACGTACACAGTGTTTTTATGCAGCTACATGCACATGAGATTCAAACTCACATAATGCAGTATGATAAATGAAAAGTGAACAAATTAGCTTTTTTTTTTTTTTTTACATCATATGCAAATGACAGTCCCCAAGTTACCCCCATATACACAGTACACAGTCATGCAGGAAGTAAACAGGCACCCATTGCTTTATGATAAAATGCATGCAAAATCCGTGGGGATTATAATGACAACCTTTTGCGTATTCCTTTGAGACAAACATACTTTAAACATGCATAGATATAGAAATTATCACTTTCATAGAGGGTAAATTGTTGGACAGACTCTGTTTTAATCAGAAATGGTGGACATATAAGTTGAAATGAAATACAATCCATCAATAAATGTAAACTCTTATTAATGCTATTATTTATGCATATACAGTACAGGACATGTCATGAACATTTTCCTTGTTTAAAGATAATATAACCTCTCTTCAAATTCATGCACAATCATTTATGTGAACTAAATAGGTCTTTATGCTGGTGCTGTTACCATAGCAAAGAGGAACATGTGGCACATCAGCCCAGCAGAGACAGAGATCTGAACTTCGGAATGTTTAGTGGTAATAAACTGTTCAGGAAGTGAGGGAAATACCCCCTCCCCCTGCAAAATTTGTATGCCACCCCTCAAACAACCTAAGGCATTAGTGCTAGTGATCATGGTTTCGTCACAAATGACATGAAATAGAATAGAATAGAATTACAGAATGTATTCTATTCTATGTGTCCAGAGCAACACACATGTTGGCAAACAGTGTGCCAGTAACCACTTGCAGCCCCGTGAGATCCGTGACAAGAGAGGTCATGACAAGAAACTGTTGTTCACTGTTCAGTTCACTACTCTGAGTAGTACAAAGCACATGCCCAACCTGGAAGAGCTAAGTAATGTGCTGTCAATGGAGAAGCTCAACAAAGCATACATGTAGGACTCCCTCACAACTGACAAAGCACCAGGTAGCAATGACATTCCACATGACATCATAAATGGCAGGATATCCTCCTTGCTTCAGCCACTGCATGAACTAGTCTTCCTGTGCTGGGATGAGGGCACAGTCCCCAAAATTAGCCTCATTGGCAATATGTATGATAACATGCTCCTCAACAGAATGCATTTTCTCAGTTTATCAGATTTACTCTGAATTCCAATATTCAGGGCAGGTGGGTCAAAGAATGATGAGTGTCTACGCTATTTAGCCATGCATGTTTGTGAAAAGATTTGCCCAGGATAATTCAATTACATTTAACTAAATAAGCTTTTAACAACTGTCACTGTCGCAAAGAAGCTTTACACAATCAAAAGAATTATTTAAGTTTGTATGAAATGTGAATGTGTATGAATCAAAAATGGTCAGATGGTCCCTGATGATCAAGCCGAGGACCGCAGTGGCAAGGAAAAACTCCCGGAGATGGCAACAGGAATAAAGGACCAGATCTGGGGGAGTCATGGATGTACAGGGTGGGCCATTCATATGGATACACCTTAATAAAATGGGAATGGTTGGTGATATTAATGTCCTGTTTGTGGCACATTAGTATATGTGAGGGGGCAAACTTTTCAAGATGGGTGGTGACCATGGTGGGCGTTTTGAAGTCGGCCATCTTGGATCCAACTTTTGTTTTTTCAATAGGAAGAGGGACATGTGACATCAAACGTATTGGGAATTTCACAAGAAAACCAATGGTGTGCTTGGTTTTAACGTAACTTTATTCTTTCATGAGTTATTTACAAGTTTCTCTTTGTTCACAGCCATTGACATGTCGAAGAGGTTAACACGTGATGAGCGGATTTTGTCAGCTCTCTTACATACTCAAGATTCTTATGGTCGATCCAGGGCAGAAACGGGACCTCAGACCCTTTCAACCAAAGCCTCCAATCCTCCAGGGCCAGTTTAATGAATAGGAGCTCTCGATCACCAATGTCATAGTTCTTTTTGCTGAAGTTAGATGATGTGAAAAGAACAAGCAGGGCAGTAGCTTGTTGTCAGGCAACGATCTCTGAGAGCAAACGCTTCCGACCCCAGTGTTGGAGGAATCAACTTCCATGACAAATTAACAGAATAGATCTGGGAAGGTGAGACTAGGGGCTGACGTGAATCACTTCTTGAGGACGGTGAAAGGTCTCTCAGCTTCCTTGTCCAAATAAAACCCCTTCTTGAGCCGTTAAATGGGTAGCAATTAAGCAGTAGCCCCTAATCAAGTGGGGGTAGAACTTGGTGAAGCCCTCTGAAGTTTCTGCTCTGAGGTCAACTGGTGACCACCTGGAGCATGGCCAGCAGTAAAAAACAAAAAACAAAAACAGAACCTCGGGAGAGAGGGAAGTGGTATGATCCTCCTCAAAAGTAGGTGAGGTAGCCTGTGACACTGGTATTGGCTTGTTTTGTACTGGGTAGCTCCTGCTGATGTGCCCCGAGGAGGTCGTCTAGGCACTCTCTTGGCTCTCATTCAGTCAAAATCTGCTGGATCCATATCAGGTGGATTATTCTGTCAAATGGTTAAGCTTGGCACAAGGAATCCAGTTGCTGACAATTAAGAGGCAAGAGAGAATCCATTTTTTGTGAAGGAGGCGTGGCTGAGAGAGAGTGAATGCAAATGGTTGAAATGTGATTACAGTTGGTGTTGTAATGAAGCCAAATCGCAAGACAAACCTGTGGTCAAGAAAATGTCGCCATTTGATTAATGCCGTGAATCCTGCCAACGAAGCACCTAACGCTCTTTCTTTTGTAAGTGGCAAAACCGCCTATACGCCGCCATTTATGTGAGGATAGTTTTGTTTTATTAATCCATGCAAAAGTAAAAGTGTGTGTGTCAGAGAGAGAGAAAGAGAGAGAGAGAGACAGTGCATGATTAACGTAGCACCAAAGAAAGCATGAGAAGACAAATCTCGTGTGTGGTGAATATACTTCTTGTGCTTTCTCTGGTGTTATGTTAGCCACTAATCCATCTCTTTATGACTGCAGTCTTGTGCTCGCTCTCTCTCTCTCCATCACACCCACTTTTACATTTTACATGCATAAATAGCTAACTATTTCCACTGAATTGTTTCTTGATTAATTTAAAAGCGTTTGGGTGCTTACAAAATAAATAAAAGTAAATAAAAGAAATGTGACTTATACACCAAATTATCTAATATATGTTTTTTCTATTCAACAACACATCACAACGTTTTTGCTAATAGCGACTAATATTCCGGTGCGACATCCTGGACGGCAGCTCATCAGCTGGAGCTCAATCCGAGTAAAACCGAACTGCTGTTCATCCCTGGTGACTCATTCCCAGGTCAAGACCTTGTGATATCCCTGGACAACAATCAGATCACTCCTTCAGCCAATGCCCGCAATCTTGGGGTAACCATAGACAACCATCTGTCATTTTTCCTTACTCGCTCTTGTCGATTTCTTCTTTGCCACATCAGAAGAATCCACCCATTTCTTTCTTTCACAGGCTACTCAGGTGCTTGTTCAGTCCCTTGTTATTTCAAGACTGAACTACTGCAACTCACTCCTGGCAGGTCAACCTCTGTCCACCATCCGTCCTCTGCAGCTGATCCAGGTTTTCAACCTTCCTAAGTTCTCCCACACCACCCCACTTCTCCGCTTCCTGCACTGGCTTCCTGTGCCTGCCCGCATCCAATTCAAAACTCTGATGATCGCCTACAAAACTAAAAATGACCTAATTACCTACTTACCTCTCTGCTCTAATCACATCACGCACTGCACCATGTTTCCTCCGATCCTCCAGCACTGCTCACCTCGTTCCACCATCTCCCGGGGATCGAGGACGACATTCATTCAAACTCCTTTTCCGTTCTGGCACCTAGGTGTGGAACGCACTTCCTCTAGATGTCCGTACAGCCGAGGCTTTGACAATCTTTAAACGACGACTCAAGATGTATCCGTTTCTTCAATACTTGGACTCACCCCCCCCATTTATATATTTATAAATGTAAACATATAGTCCGGTAAGCATGATCTGCAATAACATGATAACGACTACTATTGCAATAAAATTTAGCCTTTTATGCTTTCTTTGGATTAGAACCGTCACTCTTCTGTTTTGTTTTGGGAACCCAGTGATGATTCAACCTCCTGGGGAAAAGGATAGTCTGCCTGCACAAGGCATATGCCTCTGGATATTTGGGTGACATAATCATTTAAGTAATGAGAGAATCAGTAAGGCAGTTCCTGGGATAGGCTGACTATTATTTGAGGACTGTAACAAATTTTTGCACATCACCAGCATACTTGCCGCACCAGGTCCGGCAAAAGATCGAGAGAGCACCGTTTTTTTTCTGGTGATTGATGCACTGAACAGAAGGTTGGAGGCCATATTGTCCCAAGTGCTTAAGTGGGATGAGCAGTTGTCATTGTAGAAACATTGTTCAACACTTATGAAAGATCTTTCCTACAAATCTAATAAAGCCACATTACTTAAATCAATTGTACAATAAATAAAAGGTACATTAAGTCCTAGGACATAAACAGGATTTCCATTTGATAATTAGCCATCAGTAGATAATATGTACACTGTACATCACAGAGCGGAGCAGGTCAGGCCTTACCGAGTTCCATAAGGCAAGTTGTCTCTCACTCATGCGACTAAAGCCAGTGGTGAAAATGTTGCCGTCTGCGAGAAAAATGGCTCTCATGGGCCGTGCACCCTCATGAGCTTTATCCTTCTCCTGTAAAAGATGCAGCAAAGAGGGAAGAACAAAGTAAATGGTAAACAATTACACAATAAAAGGTGCACAAGATGTAGAATGCCAGCTACAAGGAAAATGAGTTTATTACCCTTGTTTCTATTATTTATTTTTAGTGTGATACTGCCTAATATTTTGGAACAATAATCAGCGTAATCAAGTGCATGCTACTAACTGCAGTGATCTTGGCCTTTCGTGGGTCAATGACGCGCACTTTCTTGTCCTTGCAAGCAGTGCAAATGAGGCTCCCGTTGCGGTTCCAGCACACGCTGAAGATCATGTCTGGGTGCATGTCATCCAGTGTGATGAGGACCTCACCAGTTCCCACATTCCAGATCAAAATCACATTATCACATCCTAAACAAGGGGAGAGATGTTCATGCAGCAGCTGCAAGCTCCTAATGTTCCCCAAAAAAATAAAGCTATCATAGAATGTAAATAGCCCTTAAAACCCAGAGCATTTTTAGCCAATTTATTTTTCATTTCATAAGCAGTGATCCATAAAATGCCTTTCTTTTCCATTCATGAAATGAAAAACTTGTCTAAATATTTAAATAATACAATTATTGCTATACTGTATGTTATATATTACTATAAATTATATTATTATTATTATATTACTATAACATACATTATATGTATATTTTTTCCCCTGAAGTGCATATCAATTTTTTTTTTTGACTGACTCTGTAAAGGTGGTCAGTGACTTACAAACAAACATTCAAGTTACACATTTCCGCAAATACAAATGGGAACCAATATTTACAATTAGATACCAATTAGATACCAACATTTAGAATTATATACAATATTTTCAGTGTTAGTGAATGTATAAACTGTCCAAAGTCCAGTATATTGTATGTGTGCGCATGTGGGGATGTAGAAGAAATGAGTCGGCCTCTCCGGTTTCAATGAATCAGTCCGGAAGCACAATGATAGAAAATGGCTGTCCTGATGGTGAATAATCCTAATTTTGGAAAATCCTCAACAAGACAAAGTTCTCAGTCCAATACAGTGGAAAACAGCTCTGAGACAAAATGGCGTCTGAGATTCCCCTCGCGGGGTGGGATGTAATGACTGAGGCAAAACCAACTGAGTAATGAACTTAAAAACCTCTTAAAAGCCTATTAGATTAAATTCGATTCGATCTATCCATCTTAGATCTATGTCACCTGTCTGGACTTTGTTAGCAAAGAAATCAGTACTTGTATAGTCAATTACACTGACAAGAGTAAGAAGAGCTTTCCGTAATTATTTTACCCAATATGCATGGTCAGAGGTGTGGATAAATCGATTTACATCGTTAGACCCAAGAGAACTGCATATTATATGCATAGGACTATAGTTGTGCATTAAAAAAAATTATGCACTGTTAAAAAAAATATTTGAACTCAGGACTTTTCATTTTAAATAATTACACTTTAAATGTTTATATTGTTACATTTGAGAATGGTGAGCACTGTTGCCTTGTACCTCCAGGGATCGGGTTTCAAATATCACCTCGGTTTATGTGCATAAAATTTGGATTCCCTCACCGTGTTTGGTGGGATTCCTGCAGGTACTCCAGCTTCCTCTCATAGTATAAAGACAGGCCTTGTGCCTTGGACCGCTGCAACCCTACACAGGACAAGCGGTATAGACGATGGATAGATAATGTTCTTATACCAATATCATCAATTAACCCAACACTATAATAATTGAAATCAGTTAATTTAATTTTTAAAAAAAAGGTCTAATTGCAGACATCTCTGCTAAAACTAATAAATCGTATGTTTACAGTAAAATGCTCACCACAAACTCAAAAGTATGGAAAATATCTTCAAAGGCTCAGAGACTTTTTTTAGGACATCATTAAAGATTCCCAATCATGCTGGGGACTTGCAGGTCTCTTAAGCGCTGCGATAAAAGTTGGAAATATGGGTAAAACCTTATTGATTTGGTATAAAAAATTATTTTAAAAAGTGGCCTAGTCTATATGCCTAATATGAAACTAGCAGTTTATGCGTAAATCTATACGATGTGTCTACTTTAAAATAGTTCTGGATTTAATTGTAATAGGACTTGATTTACAGAATACGTCTCAAAATGTCTGTTTAAAGTTGCAAAATATATTTTATTATTTAAAAGGTTAACTAAACAAAAAAGCAGATTGATTACAGTGGTTGGATCAACACTTCGTATTTTTGACCGCAGTTATAACGAATTATTATTAGTTAATTATTATTAGTCAGTCGGTATATTTTTCTATCAGCTTTGCATAGATTGGATGGAATTTTGTCAAACTGGATGAAAACCATTGGTGACCAACAAATCCCATGTACTGCCAAAATTCAAGACTGTCTAAATGGATTGTGGTCTAGGGATCGTGTCCAGCCGGGCTTTTGGAAAACTCCTAAATTATTGCTTTCCTCTTAGCTTTCTACCTGTTTTGTAAAGTGTTCAAGGGCCATTTTCCATATCAGTTGTGGGTCTCTACAGTTCCTTCACAGTTACCCTTGCCCGTTTGGTTGCTTTTCTGACTAAAGGCCTACTAACTAAGAGGCCTACCAGGTGGCATGGCAGCAAAACAACAGGCTAAGGCTAAACTAACCGTCTGCTATCTGCCTTGTCATGACTCAGGTTTCGTTATATTAACACAGTGTCCATTCCATGAGTTAAATATAAACTCCACAGTCATATACTTCCCAGAAAGTTTTATTATCTCAATGTCAAATTTGATCATAACAAAGGCACAGCCAGCAACTTTCACAGGGGGCCTGAAGTCTTGGGTCCTGAGGCACCTGGATGGATGGATCGGGTGCCAAACTATCCACACACACATACATACCCACACGCACGCACACACTTATTCACGAACTATGGCCAACTAGCCTAATGAGAACTAGACTAATATGAACGTTTTTGGACTGTGGGAGGAAACTTGCAGAGGAGACCCACCAAATAAAGCGAGAACATGCAAACTCCATGTACACGGACCATAGGTGGAAATCAAAGCCAGACCTTGGAGGTGCAATGTGACCGTGCTAACCACTAAGCCACAGTGTCAACTACATATTAGATTTGTTACATCTAAATTCCACATTGTAACTTATAAAAAAACTTATTAATCTTATTAATAAGCAATCATTAAGTGGACTTTGATGAACACAATAGAAATTAGATTTTGAATTATGACCATTATCCCCTTATATTTAAAATGTCATAATACATATCTGCTTGGCCAAAAAAAGCATCTCTCTCCACCCTTAATAGACAATAACAAAAAGATCAATTTAAATTCAATACAAAAACAACCCACTTGACCAGAAGACCATCACTTAGGACACACCTACCAAAAGTCTGTATTAGGGATGCTTCTAATTACATAGAGATTAATTAAATAGGCTTCTTATACAAGGCAGAGCGTTTGAGCAAAAAGTTTGAGAAGAGTTGACTTCTCAGGTATGGTGACACAAGACATGCTCGCTATCATGTCTGTCTGTCGGTCAAGAAAGAAAGATTCACCAAGTGCAAAATTAGCAACAGTTCCACCTATAGCAAATAGTTTGTTTTTTTTAGTATGCTTTTTATTTGCTATAAAATGTTTTTATTTTTACACATCTACATTTTCCAAAGTACATTGTAACGAATAATAAAAAGAAATGTTAGAAATACATTTTATAAAAATAAATATATAATAAATAAAGTACATAAAATTTTAAACTGCATTATGTAAAAACAAAAACAGATAATTTAACTTAATTTTTTAAAATTTACACACTTAAATTTGTAAATGTATTTACATCTATGTATTAATATATTTTACTTTGTTTTTAAATTGCTAAAACGTCCAGTTTAATTTAAACAGAATAGTAGAACCTTAAAGATTGACACAGACCATACATGGTTCTTAAAATTTATATTACATGTGTAAGAATGTACAAATTAAAAGAATTTAAATTAAAAGAAAAAAAGTCACTATAGCAAATACAATGTGTTGTATAGACATTGAAATAATTGAACACAGACAAGGCTGGTCCTGTGTACAAGCCCATCTTTGGCAGATGCTAATGAATATTAATGAGTATTCAAATTCAACTGTCACATGATTGCGTCCTTTTTTTTGCTGGATGGCTCTGTGCCCGTCATTATGCTTGGTTTGAGGAAAGGTATGATATGATCTCAATGCCATCATGCCAGTGAAGGGAGGTTAAAAGTACAGGCTACACAAAACAATTTTCAAAAAATTTTTTTTATAGATGTGCAAGGTCAAGACAATAACGGTATCACTGGTCATTTTATGAATATATATCATATCAAATATATCAATATAAAACATACAGTTTTTTTTTTTTAAATGAATATTCTTATTTATTGGGTACTTGTAAGTCTGATTCAATCTTTAAGGTTTCAGATTTCCAGAACTCTTTGAGTTGGTAGTTTATAATACGAATCCTAGATTGTAACACTATGTTACAAATTCAAAGAGGTGAACAATTATAATTAGGAAGGATAGATTTTATTACCCATTAATTCACTATTAACTATTATTACAAAATTCTGACGTTAGTCAAAAGGATTTGGACCAATAATTTCCCCAAAACCCCTTTGAGTTTACCAACTAGAAACCTGGAAAATGTTAACTACCGTTTGTTAAGTCTGCCTTGAAGGTTGCCTACCAGCACTGAGGAGGACATTACGAGCTGTGGGATGCCATGTCACAATGCCAACCCGTTTGGAGTGTCCCTCTAACACCACAACAGGCTCCGAGTGTGGAGCATTGAGTCCATTCTCTGGGATCTGCCACACCTGACGAGACAACAAAAAGTGCAATTATCTCCGTTTAGTTTATACAGTCTTGGTTGTGCCATCATGTTCAGTGTTCATACTACACTCAAACACATTTGAAGAAACCTACCATTATAGTACAATCTTCAGACCCGCTGGCAATGACGTGATCATTGTGAGGACACCAGTCAATGTCCAGTACAGGGCCTGTGTGCCCACACACAGTTGGGTAGGCTTTATCAATGCGACCTGTCTGGAAAAGAAAGCGAAGAAAATGACATTTTAGCAACCAAACAGTGTTCAATCTGAAAAGAGAAAAAGAACATACATTGTGCGTAGTTGAGGAAGTAAGTTTTTAAGTTTAGGATTATATTCAGTCAGTAATCATGGCCACAGTTCATAACAGAGGTCAGAAAACAGGTAGGCAGAAACTAATTAGAATAATCCATTCTAGGAGTGACCTCAAGAGCAAAGGGAGCTAGAGAGACATTCTCATTGAAGCAGGGTAGTAGAGAGAAATCCTCAATGCTGACAGGAAGTGGTGTGGCATTAATGGATCAGGGATCAAGGCATTGGACTACGGTTCAGAAGATCCCAGGTTCAAACCTCAACCACCAAGCTGCCACTGTTGGGCCCTTAAGCAAGGCCCTTAACCCTCAATTGCTCAGATGTAATGAGATAAAAAAAAAAAAAAGTAAGTCACTCTGGATAAGGGCATCTGCCAAATGCCTAGATGTAGCAACTCTCTTCATGATACTGGGACAAGAGAGACAGGCAACAAGGCTAAGGAAAGCAGCGCAGCTAGTCATTAACAAAGCCAGGAGTTCAGAATTTGATGTCATCTACAAAGTCAGCAGGCTGGTGACAAGACATCATCATCCTCGATTTTAACAGGAGCTGTGATGAAGATACTTCTATTTTGTCAACTTCAGGTTTGGGCATAGATTAAGTGGCCTCGAGTTTTCGTTTATGTATTTCCACTTCCCTTGCACGGAAAATTCCTTGATCACTTTGACAATCACTGAGTTTCTGTTTAAAGACCCAAGACTATGAATATAATGAACACAAAGGAACGGTCAGAACACAAATGTATGCTGTATACTGTGCAAAAGTATTAAGCACATCCAAATAACTGCAGCATGAATGACTTACTTAAAGCAGTAAATACTAATTAATGGAACAAAGCCAATACTTGGTATGACAAGCCTTTGCTTAAAGTATAATCTCAGGTAAGATTTGTTCAGTTTCATATACTGCTTTGTTTTACTGCACATCATGCAGAAATACCCAGAGTTCTTCTGAAGATTTTGTGGAAAAAATCCAATCCAAACTTCAGAGGGTGCCTATAACGTTTGCACAGTACCACACACACACACATATATATATATCCCCAGAAAATTCAGTATTTCTCATAGAAAAGTATTGCATTAACACACTTTTTTTATACATATGTTTATTCCCCTTGTGTTTTGGAACGAAAGAAAAAAGCTAATTTGACATAATGTCACACAAAACTCCAAAAATGAGCTGGACAAAATTACTGGCACCCTCAAATTTGTGTATAAATAAGATTGCTTCAACCATGTGATGCTCCTTCAAACTCACCTGGGGCAAGTAACAGGTGTGGGCAATATAAAAAAAAAATCACACCTGGAAGCAGATAAAAAGGGGAGAAGTTCACTTAGTCTTTGCATTGTGTGTCTGTCTGTGCCACACTAAGCATGGACAACAGAAAGAGGAAAAGAGAACTGTGTGAGGACTTGGGAACCAAAATTGTGGAAAAATAACAACAATCTCAAGGTTACAAGTCCATGTCCAGAGATCTAGATTTGCCTTTGTCCACAGTGCGCAACATTATCAAGAAGTTTGCAACCCATGGCACTGTAGCTAATCTCCGTGAGCGTGGACGGAAGAGAAAAATTGATGAAAGCTTGCAATGCAGGATAGTCTGAACGGTGGATAACAAGCCCCAAACAAGTTCCAAAGAAATTCAAGCTGTCCTGCAGGCTCAGGGTGCATCAGTGTCAGCGCGAACTATCCGTCGACATTTGAATGAAATGAAACGCTATGGCAGAGGACCCCACTGATGACACAGATATAAAAAAGCCAAAATCCTTCTGGAAAAATGTCTTGTGGACAGATGAGACCAATATAGAGACCGAAAACGGAATGAAGCCTACAAAGAAAAGAACACAGTACCTACAGTCAAAGGCATTATGAAATCTGAGGATTACCAAAGGCTTTTGCGTCGCACTGTAGCGCCCAGAGTCAGAAAGCTGGGTTTGCGTCCAAGATCTTGGGTCTTCCAGCAGGACAATGAACCCAAACATACTTCAAAAAACACCCAGAAATGAATGGCAAAGCGCTGGAAAGTTCTGAAGTGGCCAGCAATGAGTCCAGATCTAAATCCGATTGAACGCCTGTGGAGAGATCTTAAAATTGCTGTGGGGAAAAGGCGCCCTTCCAATATGAGAGACCCGTGTTAACACTTTTCTGTGAGAAATACTTGATTTTCTGGAAAAATTTCAGGGGTGCCAACAATTTTGGCCATGACTGTATATTTAAACAAAAGTTACCTTTTGAAGAGGAAGGACAATAAAGGCTCCACCCCCACTGGCCTCCACAATGATGGCAACAAATTTGGGGTTGACGGCACAAAAGGCACTGTCCCAGGTGACCCGTGACACCCTGATATCATCATAGCACTGATCATTTTTTACCGCCTGGCCAAAAACGTGGCGGAACTTGCTCTGACGAACCACGCGCCTGATCATCTCTAAAGAGAAACAGATCACAATCACTTAGCAGTCATTTTTCATAACTCTAATTCACACTAGTTCTCCCTGGACTACCTTTGAGCGAGCATGTTACAAATAGTTTATTTAAAAAAATTTCGCCAGACCAGTGAATCTAGAAATTCCAAGGTATTTCATCATAAAAAGTCATTGCACTAGATCAGGAATGTCCAAACTGGAGAGCCAGTGTGGATGTATTTTTTTTTTTAATGCAAACCAAGTAATGGACACGCCAGATTCTACCTGTTTAATCAGTTAATCTGGGCATTCTGTTGCCAATTATGTCAACAAATAAACTGGCATTAAATAGAAAAAAATACCAGCTTTAATATTGGACACTCCTGCTCATGTAGTACAGATGTGTCTAAAATGTTACATATGTGACAAGACTTCTTTTTCAACAGATCACAATTATAACTGTAATGGACAAAAGGACATAGCTAGGTTAATCACAGTTTAATAATATAGTCATATAAATGAATTAATACTCTCAGTTACTTCCAATAGAATGTTAATAATTTTGCCATCACAATGGAATAGCCAAGTGTGGCCTGTGTTCTCTTTATTTCATGGTGAAAATGCATAACTTTGCATTTGGTAGCTGTTTATAGGGTTACTGCAGTCTAAAGAGGTGTCAATACAAAAGTCATCAATCGGTTAAAAAAGAAAAAAAAAATCATAAATATAGCAGAAATTTGTGAAAAAAGTGGCAAAATCAACAATGTAACATTCCGAAAAAAGAAGCAGGTAAAACTGATACCAAACAACACAAAAATGCATCTCATTTTCAAGGACTAACAAAAAATACATATAATAATGATTATACATCTCTGGAAAAAAATAAGTGACCATTGCAATTTTCTCCAGAAAACTTCTGGGGAACCACCATCAAGAGGAAGATGGTGACAAACCATCAATCAAAGCTGAGCTGTTTGTTTTTTGCTAAAAAAGTTATCCAACATCAATGTGAAAAACTCAAATCTATGTTATTCCCCCAAATACTGATTTCTTAATGTTATTTAGCCAAAGCATTAACACAATTTGTTTGCAAATTGTTTGCATTTTGTTTGATTTATTATTATTTTATGTGTTATTTTGATGTGTTGTGATGTAATGTATTTTAAATATACAGTCTAAATAACAATCGTTATATTTTGAAATTAGGAAAAATACAGTTAAACATTGGATTGTAAGCATAATTAATTCCGAAAGCAGGGGTGGCTCAGTGGTTAAAGCATTGGACTACGGTTCGGAAGGTCTCAGGTTCAAACCTCACGGCCACCAAGCTACTACTGTTGTGCCCTTGAGCAAGGCCCTTAACCATCAACTGCTCAAATGTATAAAGGGATAAGGGCATCTGCCAAATGCCTTAAATGTAATGCTTGTATATCAAAACGATCCATTATATCCTATGGGGGAAATTTGCTTTGATATACGAGTGTTTTGATATACAAGCACGCTTCCTCTTCAAATAAGAGAGGAGGCTAACTTGTAGGACAACCTTCTCTCTCTCTCTCTCTCTCTCTCACACACACACACACACACACACACACACACGAGCTTCATGGAATGTGTGTTCATGGCCAGGGAGATTCATGTAAGCCTTCCGTCAAAGTGCAATGTAAAGCATCAGATGCAGTGGTGTAAAGCACGCCGCCACTGGACTATAGAGCAGTGGAGACGTGTTCTCTGGGAGTGATGAATACAGTTTTGATGAGTACAGTTTTATTATATCCCAAACATTAACATTAACCAATGTTACATTAAAATCTCTCGAATGGGACTGGCACTGCATGCAATGGCTGGGTAGTATGGGGTGTGGCTCAAACCCGGATCCCCAAATAAAAAAAATTATAATCTATAGCCTTAACCACATGTGCCACCAGCTCACTTAGATTACGAGAAAAATTTGTTCTGGAAGTGTGCATCAAAACACTTTCCCCTATAAGAAATAATGAACTCAATATGAACTTTTAGGAATGTTTTTTTATTTTGATGTCGTCCTTTCATTTGAGCAAAACTACAGGCAAAAAGAGATATGAACCAATCATTTACTACTACCAGTTGGTGGAGCTATGACCGTATTATCATGATCATGTTGGCATGTCAATCTGTTCACACTGTGAATGTCAATGGTGCTGTTAAGTCCAGATGGGGTGAAGTGGGTGGGAGAAACAGGCAAAAAACATCCATTTCCTGTGCGTCGGGGGAAGGTAAAATTCGTGGTGGCGCCACAGCCAGACCATGTGACCCAGATGAAAGTTTTTGATAACTTTTTGTCCTTGATCCCTTAAGAGCGACCTGAACTCGATCAGATAATTCGGCTAGGAGGAGTTCGCCGAGGCTGAATTTTGGGGAAAATTTGGTTAGTTTTCGACCACGTTCAGGGACCTTAGCGGTTCTTTAGACACGGCAAAGAATACAGAATAATAATAATTCCTTCAGATACAATAGGGCTTCGCACTGGTAGGTGCTCGGGCCCTAGTTAACCTGCACTTTAGCTTTGAAAAGAATCGCGACAGAGCAGTCTGTCCGTTAGAGTATGCATGTGTGTGTGAAGACGAGAGGAGGAGGGAAGGGGCACGCTGTCCAATGACACGCTCACGCACACTAACGGAATCAGTGAAGGCTAACAGAGAGAGAGAAAATAGATCTTTAACCTCCTTTTTATTTTCATTTTGTGAAGCTGCTTTAAAACAATGGCCAGTGTTGAAAGCGCTATATAAATACAATTTAATTGAATCGAATGACACTTGATAAACACTATAATAAATGCGCGTGCACACGTGTTATAATAAACGCGCATGTGAAAGGACGACTCACACAAACACATATATATATATATATATAAAAACACAAAATAAAAGATGCCATACGCGCACACGTGTGGTCATAGTGTTATAGTAAACAATACACGCGAGCACGGATGTTGACTGTACGAGTGAGAGACGCACACTAAGACCGAGCAGGGGAGACGATTACCCACAATTCCGCAGAGAAACATCATTGGCTCAGTTGTGATCACGTGACACAAAACAAGAAGCGCATACGTGCCACATGATACTTGATGATACTTGGTACTCGTAAATCAAGGCACGCTCGTTTTTCAAGTCAAAATTAATAAAAGCATTTTTTTTTTAATCATAATGCGGAATAGTCACAAACCGGGTTACTCGCAATCCAAGGTTCCACTGTATTCTTGTAAAGGTAGTTCCCCTTAAAGGTAGCCCAACCACACAACTTTGGTTTTATCCAAACATTAATCTAGAAGCTTTTTTAATGAAACATGCCGTTCAGCACACCTGGTGATGTCAAAAGAATTTTAAAAATGGGTTATAATTTCTAGATTACTCACATGCGTTAACGAGTTAGTATTGATGGCCCCAATATATAAACACACTCACTGATCAGTCATAATAGTATGACCGCATGCCTAATATGTAGGTCCCCTCCTTTGCCACAAAAACAGTAATGATCTGTGTGTTCTGACATCATTCTATTGGAACCAGCATTAACCTTTTCCTCAGTTTGATCATTCATTATACATCTATTGGAACGTACAGAGGCCAGCCTTCTCTCCCCATGGGCATCAGTGAGCCTGGCCACCCAAGACCCTGTTGCCAGTTCACCAGTTTGCCTTCCTTGGATCACTTTTGGTATGGCTTGACAACTGCAGCCTGGAAATATCTCGCAACAGCTGCAGTTTTGGAGTTGCTCTGACCCAGCTGTCTAACCATTACAAATTGGCCCTTCTCACAGTAGCTACATTTTCAATATCTCCTTACAATGGCGTCTGGAAGTGGGTGGGATATATTAGGCAGCAAGTGAACCTTTTTCAAGTGAAGTTGGAAGCAGAAAAAATGGGCAAGTATAAGGATTTGACAAGGGCCAAATTGTGATGGCTAGAGGCCTGCGTCGGAGCAACTCCAAAACTGCAGGTCTTGTGGGATATTCCTGGTCTGCAGTGGTCAGAAGCTACCAAAAGTAATTCAAGGAAGCAAAACAGGGTCATGGGAGGCCAAGGCTTACTAATACACCTGGGAAGCAATGGGGTAGTCCAAACTAATAGCGCTAGTGTTGATCAAATTAATGAAAAGGATATTGCTGGTAGAAAAGTGTCCGAACACACAGTGCATCACTGCTATAGTAGCAAAAGGGGGACCACCCCAATATTAAGCAGGTGGCCATAATGTTAGGGCTGATCAGAGCACACACACGCATACACACACACATACAGCGTCTGAACATACAGTGCATCACTGCTATGGTAGCAAAAGGGGGACCACCCCAATATTAGGCAAGTGGTCATAATGTTAGGGCTGATCAGTGCACACACACGCATACACACACACACACAGCGTCTGAACATACCGTGCATCACTGCTATGGTAGCAAAAGGGGGACCACCTCCATATTAGGCAGGTAATGTTAAGGCTGATCAGTGCGCGCACACACACACACACACACACACAGTATGTCTAGATACACATACAGTATATATACATATATTTGTCTAGATACTTCTGGCTGTAATCCCCGAACAATTAATAAATCCTAATTAATTAATTAATTAATAAAAAATAAAAATAAAAATTATAAATCCCTAACAATTTACTTATTTATTTTTAAATCCCCTGAAGTAATGCTTAAAATATACACTTCAATTACATCTTGTTTGCTATATTCCAAATATGTTGGGGTGGTATACAGATGCAAAAGAATGAAAAATCACTGATCAATCCTTATGGACCCAACTGTATCTGTGTGATTTAGACCTTGGATAAAAGTTTTTCACCCACAATCCACCATGCTACACTAAGTGCCCAAGTGCAAGAATATATATATATTTTTTTTAATTGTGGTATGACAACCACTTAAACAAAACGTTTTAGTATGTCATTGTCTAGTTACGATTTCACATTTTCAAATATAAAAAAAAATAAAATAAATTCCCACTCAGTTACCTAAACAGAATTAATAGCATCTTAATTTTGTAGTTTATGACTCCACAGAAAGAAGAAGAAGAAAAACGCTGATTATGATTATGGCACACATTAGCTGGGGCATTGCTTTGACAACCTGTTGCAAAGTGAAGTGAGAAAACATCATGTACTGATTATGAAAGAGTTGATCCACTCCTAAAGTGTTCTTCAGCACATGCCAAATATTATACTTGGGATTAATGTCAGGACGCAGTGACCAATTCATACACCAAAATGATTCCCTGTTTTCACAGAACCTCTTTTACAAATGTAAGCTCACTAAATCCTGCCATTGTGCTCTTGGAATTTGAATGTGGTACATTTTTCCCTTACCTATAGGCATTTTATTAAAAAAGAGGTGAGATCTGTAAGTTCTATATGAAATTAGGCATCATATTGTTATATACATTATTATAATCTAAATTATTATGGTCTAAGAAGGACAACAATTCAAAATTAACAATCAAATATAAACCATTGTGTCTAGCACAAGTAAAAAAAAACAACAAAAAAAACAATGACACATCCCAGGGTATGGGCATGAGGCCATTTTCAAATGAAACAAAAAATACAGTTGTATAATAATCACCTCCCATATTCCTGCCCATCTAGGTAGATAATCTAAGTGATCGTTATCTGTCTGGTGTAAGTAAGCAAAAATTTACTTCAGTAAAAGCTATACAAAAATGCAAGCATAAGGATTTGACAAGGGCCAAATTGTGATGGCTAGAGGCCTGCGTCGGAGCAACTCCGAAACTGCAGGTCTGCAGTGGTCAGAACCTACCAAAAGTAATTCAAGGAAGCAAAACAGGGTCATGGGAGGCCATGATGAACTTCTGGAAATTATTCGTGAATATGCAGACAGTAATGAGTGTTGGTGTAAAATTGGTTTAAGCAGAAATGTACTCTGGAACTACCCAGTCCGACTTGAGTGGCAGGTATATTTCAGATGATATGAAAGGGCAGATCATGCAGTGTGCCTCCCACGCAACTTGAAACTAATCTTCCTCAACCTCCTCACCCCTTTTGGCCCTAGGTCATTTGACATCTCTAATAGCTGAGGGGATTATTTTGGGCACCAATGTTATTTTACAGTTACACATGCAACTGAATTTTGATTCAGCTAAACCTAAACGCTGTCTTTACAACTCCAGTGTTAGACCCCACAACTGCCGATTAACTAGTCACTGATACATTCATTGATTCCATCTCAAGTACAGCAGCTCACCCTGCAACCATTTCTGATGGCACTTGGTGGGTTTCCTCCTCCCACAGACAAGCAGAGTAAGCTAATTGGCATTTCCAGTATTCCCCATAGAGTGCGAGTGTGTGTACCCTTGTGTGCCCTGAAATGGATTGGTAACCCGTGCAAGGTGTGCCTCGCCTAGTGCCCCAAGCCCCCTGGGATAAGCTTCAGGCCCCCCGTGACTCTGTACAGGATATGCAGTAAAGAGAACGAGTGAGTGAGCATTTGATACAGAATTGCAGTAGATTTATTTAATCATGAATAAGAATAATGAGGCATGAATGTTTCTGGCCTAATAAACAATATGTCATTCCAGTCAAATTCCTAAAATGTTACTGTTAGGGTGGTATAACCAACATTCCGGGAGCCATTTTCTTGATAAAATGCAAGATGACTTTGTACCAATAAATAACAAAAAAAAAAAAAAGAAAGAAATAACAACAACATTTCTCTCTCATCGCAGATCTTTCGGTTTCTTTTTTCAAACACCAGTAGTTTAGAATGCTAAGCAAAGCTTTACTATTAGCAACTTTTCTACAATCAAAGCACTGTAAAGCAATGGAAAAGCCATTTTGCTGCTTGGTCTTGGTGTTATTTTATGAGCTTCCAAATATAACGAAGCCTCCTCTTCCATTACAGATGTCAATTTTAAACATCACACATATGGCTCATCACAGAGTGAAAATAAATGGGGACCCTAACGTAAGAGCCTGTTACCTTGCCAAATGACATAGGAGTTCGTTTTTTTAGATGTCCTTATAAATGTAATGTAAATAATGTAATGTGGTAATTAGTAAAAGAAATGGTGGTATTTATTTATTTATTTTTAATTTTATTTGTACTTATTAACAGAGAAAAAAGCAGAAGAGCCACAAAGGCCAAAGGGAGAGAGTCAAAAGGTTCTTGCTGACATTCTCAATTTAACCGACCATCTACAAACACATCCGCAGATGAGGAAATTCGACCTAGAACTTCCAGTCCTAAGAGTGAAAAGAAACTTAAAAGAGAACTATAGATGTGACTTAAAAACTTAAGAACAAATAGAGATGAAAAAGAAAAAAAGAGAAGCAGTTATTCTTGTTTGTAGGTGTAAAACCTCATTAGCCTTTGACTGTAAATGCAACACTGTGAGGTGACTGGTTATAGCAATGAGTGTAAGCAGTAGCATTATATCCCATAATATCAATACCAGGAACAATGCATAAAAGTGAAATTTTAATAATACTGCTATCATTCTTTATAGATTTGTTATTTTAAAATAGAATACCGATTTTCTACTTACACGTGCATGAATTCTACAGTAGATGGAAAATCCTTTACAAAAAAACTTACATCTTTAAGACACAACTTGACAGTCACATTCATTATTCGATATAGTGATTCTTCATTTGATGTGTACTCAATCAAATTTACCAGGACAGCTCTCCATTCGTTACCATTCCAAGCCTAAACAACATGGTGATCAAACTGACATGAGCTATAGTTGCTAGCTTGCAGTAACAGGCTAATATGACCTACTGTGAGTTGGTTTGTGATGGTCAATTTATTTCCAGACTGAAACAATAACTAAAGACTTTTGTTTCATGTCGAGTGGGTTATGGAAAGGATTTAATGAAATGCAGTTCAACACAGTTAATCTAGGAAATTTAAGGGTTCAGCTTTTACATACTACCGTTAATAGTACTGAAAAAAAAAAAAAATGCACAGCAACTTCACTTTAAAAAAAACAAAAAACACTGTTTCCAAAATAAATTATATAAATGAAATGCTGTGCTATATACCATAGCATTTAATTTATATAATTTATTTTCAAACGCTGGATCTGTCAATATACAATGTCTTGCAAAAGTATTCGTATCCCTTGACCTTTTCCACATTTTTAAACATTACAACCACAAATGTAGATGTATTGTATTGGGATTTTATGTGATAGACCAACATAAAGTGGCACATAACTGGGAAGTTAAATTAAAACTTTTAAATGTTTTTTTTTTTTTTACAAATAAATAAATATCCGAAATATCATGCAAATAGCATGCATTTGTATTCAACCCCTTTGGTCAATACTTTGTAGAACCACCTTTCGCTGCAAGTCTTTTGGAATATATATCTACAAGCTTTACACATCCAGGGAGTGAAATTGTTGCCCATTCCTCTTTGCAGAATAGGTCAAGCTTAGTCAGATTTGATTGAGTGCGTCTGTGAACCGCAATTTTTACGTCTTGCCACAGATTCTCAATTGGATTTAGGTCTGGACTTTGCCTTGGCTATTCTAATACATGAATATGCTTTGATATAAATCATTCCATTGTAGCTCTGGCTGTAATGTTTAGGGTCATTGTCCTGCTAGAAGGTAAACCCTTAAGTCTTTTGTAGACTCTAATGAGTTTACAGATTGCCCTGTAATTAACTCCATCCATCTTCCCATCATCTCTGACCAGGTTTTTTTTGTCAGTGCTGAGGTAAAACATCCCCACAACATGATGTTGGCTCCATAGCGTTTCACGGTGGGGATGGTGTGTTCAAAATAATGTGTTAATTGCATTTACGCCAAAAAGTAAGATTTTGGTCTCATCTGATCAGAGCACCTTCTTCCACATGGTATCTCTGTCCCCCAAATGGCATGAAAATTGCAAACGGCAATTCTTATGGCTTTCTTTAAACAATGGCTTTCTTCTTTACACTGCTGCAACAGCACTGTTATCGCAAAGTGCTTCAAAAGACTTAAAGACTGTCTGCCACCAACTCTGGACCCATAGCAATTTGCCTTTCGCCCATGTAGGTCAACAGAAGATGCTATTCCCATTCTCCTTTTTCCCCTGACTCACCTGGACAACCCCCACACACTTATGCAGGACATTTTTTGATAATTTTTGCTTTAATTCAACTTTCAATACAGTCAACCCTTCCAAGCTAGCCTTAAAGCAGACCACTCTGTAGCTGACTTCCTGACAAACAGACTATAATTTGTTCAACTTAACAACCCCACCCCCTTCAGTCTCACCCTCAGTACTGGAGCTCCTCGGGATGCGTACTGTCCACTCACTTATATTTCCTTTTCACCCATGAGTTCGTACATGTTAATACCTCCAACAATAATATCAAGTTCAAAGATGACACCATGGTGGTAGGGCTGATCAGAGATAATGTTTACAGGGAGGGGATCCAGCACACAGCAGCATGGTATGAGGGCAAGAAACTGGAACTCAACACCAAGCAGATTAGGTCATTGTAGATTTCAGATGAGCTGGCAAACATACTCCCATTCACATCAATGGAGCTGCTGTTGTACCTAACTTGAAGTTCCCTGGAGTCCACATCTGTGAGGACCTCACCTGGTCTCTGAACTCTTCTCTCCTGATCAGAAAAGTGTAGCAGTGCCTGTATTTTGATATGAGACAGAATACTGGAGCACTTTTTCCGCAGTACCATTGAGAGCATCCTCACAAACTGCATGTCAGTGAGGTATGGCAACTATTCTGCTTCGGACCGCAAAGCCCTTCAGAGGGCGGTGAAAAACACCCAAAGAATCATTGGTATTAGCTACCAACCTTTACAAGAAACGCTGTCTGCAAAGGACGAGAGGCATTACCATGTTCACTCAAGAGGTGATGGCATGTTAGCAACTACACTACTCCACTGTCACTTTCAGTCCTTATTGCACTATTCATCGTCTATGCACCATCCATAATTTACTATTGCTCATCTGTATATTTCCCCCTATTTATTCTGTACACTTATATACTTCGTATGGGCAAAACTGTTTGAATTCAGGTGTTTCAGTCAGGCCCCTTTTCACCAGTGAAGGACAATCTTAAGGCTTCCGCATACAAAGACATCTTAGACAATGCTATATATCCATTTTTGTAAGAGGCATCATCATAATCAGTCAACAGGTGATTGTGGCATGTTACCACTACACTACTGCAGTGTCACTTTCGGTCCATATTGCACTACTTAATCCAATAAGAAAATAAGAATAGAAAAGGGAAGTTTCTTTTCTACAGTAAGAATAGAAAACAGATGGCCTTTTTTATTCCAAGATGACTGTTCCCCAGTGCACAAAGCAAGGACCATTAAGACATGATTTGATAAGCTTGTGGATGAACTTTAAGCTTTAGGATGAACTGGAACAAAGACATCAGTGCCTAACCTCATAAATGCTCTACAGAATGAATGGGTACGAATTCCGATAGAAATGCTTCAAAATATATGTCCATATGTATGTGTATTGTGTTGGACATGTTATTTTCTTAACAGATCTTCTTCACTGCACAATGTTTGCACAGTTATACTGTTTTTACCAAATATACTATCCTTATTACCTACTGCACATTCTGTTCATTAAATCGCTTTCACCCCTGTACATATGAGCCAATGTACCACATTGTCATAAATAGGCCACTTGTGCACTTCTAGTTAGATACTAACTGCATTTCATTGGCTTTGTGCATGTATGGCCTTTGTACAATGACGATAAAGTAGAAATTGAATCAAATATAATTATCCAGTTATTGAGTGCATACTGAGTAAGCAGTAAAGGACTTGTGAGGTTCATTACATATTTAGGCATCCTCTCTACATAAACAAGGGCTTTAAATTGGAATTCACTCTTATGATAAACTTGACTTCTGTCCCAAATGTAATTCAAAGAGGAAATTGTCGAATTTCTCTCATTCCACGTCAATATAAAAAAATCTGCTTGGAACCATACAACATTGTGTTCAGAGCCATACAGCGCTACCTGTGGCTTAGGGACAGTGTACAAATTATACAGTCAGATCCACAATTTTCCAATCACTAAGTACGCTTACATTCCCTGTGCTTTTATCGAACAACATTAATATATTTGGGTCCCTAACATTAATATTATTCAATAAAAAAAAAAAATACAGAATGCAGATATCAGTAGCTAGTGATATTTTTGATGGATCGACAGTCTACTGTCAAACAACAATTACATTTAAACCAAACACCATGGAATCATTCATCCATCCTTTCCATTAATTTCATTACTTCTCTTCCTTCCTTTCTTCCATTCTTCCTTTCGTATCTTCTGTATTTTCTGCCTCCCATCGTTTATAGGGACAGTTTACATTAATGGACGTAGATTTAAATGTGCCACAGTTACCCTAAAAGCCCTTAATTTATATAATTTAAATCACTGAACAAATTATTGCTTATTCTATCAACTAGTTTTAAATGTATTACAACTCCTAAATGTTGCATGTACTGTAAGTTATGTAGTGTTTATATTGTTATTTGGTTCAGTTATTAAATTAGATGCCACTATATTTTTTATTGTTAATCGCTTGGTGCCAATTTTTTTTTGCAGTAATGTGTCTTAAATCTGTATACATGTACATCATGTATATGATCTGTATTAACAACACAGGGTTCAGTGCCATGCAAAATAAAGTAATGCAGCATACTGAATTGGATTGCTCTTAGAAAATTAATGTTGAGATACAGGTTTGGGAAAGAATTGGTAAAGGCAAGTAAAAGGTGTAATGCTAGCACAGCAAAACAGTTGAAGAAAACTAACAGAAGAAATTAATAAAATAACCACACTATAAACTATAAATACTACCATTGTAGTGAAAAAATGAATTTATGGCAAACCTTTGGACCTGGGAGTTTGCCATTAGTGGCCAAAAGTTTGTTTGACAATCAATATTTAGTGTCTGTGGAGAGTATGTTTGGCAGTAGCGGCAAATTTTTTATTATTGACCGAATGTTGCAGAAAAGTTTCAGCTAGTGATACTTTGCAAGCTTGTGGCAACATTTTTGGTTACCCTCTAAGTACTAAAAATTGGGATTAAAATTGCAGATAAACAACACAAAAGGAAAAATATATATATACTAAAATAATGAAAAGGTTCACGGTCCCTGAACAATCTTTGTGTTCATACTGTATAAATGGCTATCACATTGTTACCTATTCTCTTTTGGTCAGGTCTAGCCTCAGCAAAATTATAATTCAATAAAATTACTTCAGCTGTCTACTTGAATGTACTGAATGACCTGGTTATCCCATCAATGGATGTTTTTCTTTTGCAGATGGCATGGTACTGTATATGCCAGAACAACAAGGCCAAGATTTATCTGCTCAGGCAGTGATTCTGGGAGCATAAGGAATCATTTTCACATACACCGTCCTGAACTTAACTTCACTGAAAGGTTTTTGGATGCTGTTAAGAAGACTGCTCAGAGTGGTTAAACACTCTCTTTACCAATACAAGATAATGACCAAAAACTCTGAATAAGGAAAAATATTTTACATTGCATAAGATTCACAAAACTGGTGGACAGAATATAATTAAACTTCTGCACTACTTGGGTATCTGCCTAAAGTTTAACCTGCTGGAAATGAAATAGTGAATAAATTGTTTTTAAAAAATCATTGATCAATCAATGTGATTTCTGAATTTTTCTTTTTAGATTCTCTCACAGTGGAAATGCACCTATGCTGAAAATTGTAGACCCCTCCATGATTTCTAAGAGAACTTGCAAAATCACAGGGTGATCAAGCCCAGGGTGTCCCCCAGGGCTGCGTGCTCAGTCCCCTGCTGTTCACACTGCTGACTCATGATTGTGTAGCGACACACAGCTCCAATCATATCATCAAGTTTGCTGATGACACGACCGTGGTGGGTCTCATCAGCAAGAACGACGAGTCGGTGTACAGAGAGGAAGTGCAGAGGCTAACGGACTGGTGTACAGACAACAACCTGTCTCTGAACGTCGATAAGACAAAAGAGATGATTGTTGACTTCAGGAGGACACGGAGCAATCACTCTCCGCTCAGCATCGACGGCTGACCCGACACACCCATCACACACACTCTTCACTCTCCTGCCATCTGGAAAAAGGTACCGAAGCATTCGGGCACTCACATCCAGACTATGTAACAGTTTTTACCCACAAGCCATCCGTCTCCTCAACACAAAGAGACGGGACTGATAAACACACACGCGCACACACAAACACACAAAATCACTAAAACAGACGAACTAAATAACATCCGGACTGAACTGATAAACACACATATACACAATCACACTGATTTACAACCACCTTAATTTGTACATACCCACCTATCTGCTCTTTGCAATTTTGCACAATATTTTTATTTCAATTTGCGATTTGCACAACAATATTTTGAACACAATGTAAATTGTTTACTTGCTGCTCTCTCCACTACCTCAACCCATACCTTATCACTAAAAAGGTATTTCTTAACTGTAACGTGTTACGTTGTTGTGTTGTCATGTACTGAAGCTCTTCGTTTGCACATTTGCACGTGCACTTTGTTGTCTGCTGTCTCTTTTTGTATAGAAAATTGATAGTTTTTTAGGTTAACTTAAAAATGTAAAAATCTGCGTTGTAAAATTTATGTTGTGTTGTTAATTTATGTCGTTGCATGTATGTAGCACCAGGAACGCTGTTTCGTTTCACTGTGTACTCAATTGTATATGGTTGAAATGACAATAAAAGCCTACTTGACTTGACTTATTGACCTCACTGTGTGTGTGTATAAATTATTTGTACAACACAATGTTTATACGCTGTTAATGCGTTTGCTATTGGTTATAATTAACCAGATTATACCAGTGAAATGTGTGATAAGGATGTGAGGACTTGGTTGTAATATATTACAGATTTAATAATCTACTTTAAAAAATGATAATAAGCTACTTGCTCAACGTAAACAAATGCCTGCACCAATAGATAATATTGGAAAGTACTACTAGAAAAGATAAACTGTGTGTTGGAACTGATGTGGGGTTGTTTGGTGTGGAATTCAATTCAATTTTATTTGTATAGCGCTTTTAACAATTGACATTGTTGCAAAGTAGTTTTACACAATCAAAAGAACTAAATTTAAGTTTGTATGAAATGTGAACGTGTATGAACCAAAATGATAAGATTGTCCCTGATGGGCAAGCCGAGGACAACAGCGACAGTGGCCAGGAAAAACTCCCCGAGATGGCAATAGGAAGGAGCCAAACTCAACAGGGAACCCATCCTCATTTGGGTGAAAGCAGATTGCAGGGAAGAACTTGACTGGCCTGTACAGAGTCCTGATCTCAACCCGACAGTACACCCATGGGATAATTAGAGCGGAGCCAGGTCTTCTTGTTCAACATCACTGTCTGACCTCACAAATGTGCTTCTGAAAGAATGGGCAAAGATTCCCATAAATACATTCCTAACCATTGTGAAAAGCCTTCCCAGAACAGTTGAAGCCGTTATAGCTGCAAAGGGTGGGTGGGGCGGATAAAAAATTTGATGTTACTTAAATTAATTTGCATGTGAAGGCAGGCGACTGAATACGTTTGGCAATATAATACATGTGTGTGTGTGTGTGTGTGTGTGTGTGTGTGTGTGTGTATACAGGGTCAGCCAAATTTTTAATTTTTTTAATGTATACGCACTTCAGGAAAAGAAAAATAGTATGATGTATACAATATAATATATATTATTAATAATAAACAGTATTTTTATATAATGTTAAGCAATAAATTAAGTATTAAAATATTATACTTTTCCTAAAGTGGGTATACATTTTTGGGGCGGACTCTCACAAAAACACACACACAGCTGAATGACGCCTATTTTGTTCAACACCCCTGAAGCATGTCAGTAGAACCACTCTGCAATGGTGCTGATGAATCTTTCACTGTAGCATTTCCCCCCTCCCCAGGTCTATTTTATCAATTCCGATGGTTGACTTCACCCTGCTGATCTGCCCATGTATGTATGATGGCCCACTGCTCTAAAATGCCTATACTGTACCTGCATTATGTCCTGCTAAAAAGAAACCTCTATGACACCTGGTTAAATGCTAGTTTTGACACAGAATACGGTAAAAAATCACGATGTTGTTTTAACCGTGTCAAAGTTTACTTGGGTATGGATAGACCAATATAAACACGGCACAGTGTTCATTCAAAACTCTAGGTGTTTATTTAAAACTGTAGGGACTTTGCAGTCGCTTTGGGTAACGCGGCATTTAAAGTGATGGGTGAAGCAAAAAAAAAAAAAAATCCAGTTTACTGCAGTGGGTTTTGCTGTTTTGACCGCGCGTTCAACTCTATATACGAACAAAAATGGATACACGCGTTAGATTTCCGTATTAGAAATTATAATATCGATCAGTTTGTCTTTTTTTTTTTCTTGTAGAGTGGTTAATTCAACATTTAGCGCCAGATAATGTTGGAATGCTAAACTAGCTAATGATGCTACGCTACACCCGGCATTACAGATGATGGAGGAAAACGAGCATTAAAATGCGGCAATATATAAAAGGTCTGAATAACAGTGCGTAGATAATGTGAAATCATTGCTTGCCTCATGCATAAAATGCCCGGAATGCTTTGAATGACAAAGACCGGCAGGGTGTAACTAACTGGAGCTCTTCATGTCCCTGTGTACACATAGTATATCAATGATGCCTGCTAAATCGAGCTAGACTGTAATGATAATCTCTTACCTTATACAGAAACAATCTGTTCAGAAGCAGAGACCCACAACACTTCTGTTTTTCCCAGTACCAGGCCCGTCAGTGTACTGCTGTTAGGTAAAAAAAAATAAAAAAATAAAAGAAATCTTTCCCCCCTTCTCGTTAATCTGAATGAAACAGAGCAACGCCCTTTATGCTTCTCTACCATTCCCCTCCTCCACAATGACAATTAATACCAACCAAGTCCTCACATCCTTATCACACACATTTCACTGGTATAATCTGGTTAATTATAATCAATAGCAAGCGCATTAACGGCGTATAAACATTGTGTTGTACAAATAATTTATATACACACACAGTGAGGTCAATAAGTATTTGATCACCCTGTGATTTTGCAAGTTCTCTTACTTAGAAATCATGGAGGGGTCTACAATTTTCAGCATAGGTGCATTTCCACTGGGAGAGAATCTAAAGAGAAAAATCCAGAAATCACATTGTATGATTTTTTTTTTTTTTACAATTTATTTGTGAATTACTGTGTCAAATAAGTATTTGATCACTTCAGCCAGATTTCTGATAATCAAAGGCCTGTTATTTTGATTTTAAATAATCCAGCTACACTCTGCTCATGATTCAAAATTAGTAGCACCTGTTTGAGGTTGTTAGCCGTCATAAAGACACCTGTGCACCCCACAATCAGCCAAAGTCTAAGTAGCAACATGGGCAAAACCAAAGAGCTGTCAAAAGACACAAGAGACAAACTTGTAGACCTTCACAAAGCTGCAAAGGGCTATTGCCAAGCAGCTTGGTGAAAAAAGAACATAAGATATTTAAAAAATAATAATAATAAAATAAAAAATAAAATAATAAATAAAAAAATATATATATATATATATATATATATATATATATAAAGACTCACCTAAAAGATTATGAGGAACACCTGTTCAATTTCTCATTAATGCAATTATCTAATCAACCAATCACATTGCAGGTGCTTCAATGCATTTAGGGGTGTGTTCCTGGTCAAGACAATCTCCTGAACTCTAAACGGAATGTCAGAATGGGACAGAAAGGTGATTTAATATGGAATAAAATCACTGTCAAAAATAATCGTGCGTAATAAAAAATTTTAAAAAATTGTGTGTAATTCTGTGTTTTGTCCGAGTTGGATTCCAAAATCTATGGCCACAATTTTATATACAGATTTATATATTTCAGAGTTGTACACTAAATATCATATCTGTAAGCTGTCATGGCCGTAGATTTTGGAATCCAACTCGGACAAAACGCAGAATTACACACAAATCTTTTTTTTACGAACGATTATTTTTGACAGTGATTTTATTCCATAATTTAAGCAATTTTGAACGTGGCATGGTTGTTGGTGCCAGACGAGCCGGTCTGAGTATTTCACAATCTGCTCAGTTACTGGGATTTTCACGCACAACCATTTCTAGGGTTAACAAAGAATGGTGTGAAAAGGGAAAAACATCCAGTATACGGCAGTCCTGTGGATGAAAATGCCTTGTTGATGTCAGAGGAGAATGGGCCAACTGATTCAAGCTGATAGAAGAGCAACATTGACTGAAATAACCACTTGTTACAACTGAGGTATGCAGCAAAGAATTTGTGAAGCCACAACACGCACAACCTTGAGGCGGATGGGCTACAACAGCAGAAGACCCCACCGGGTCCCACTCATCTCCACTAAAAATAGGAAAAAGAGGCTACAATTAGCACGAGCTCACCAAAATTGGACAGTTGAAGACTGGAAAAATGTTGCCTGGTCTGATGAGTCTCGATTTCTGTTGAGACATTCAAATGGTAGAATCAGAATTTGGCGTAAACAGAATGAGAACATGGAACCATCATGCCTTGTTACCACTGTGCAGGCTGGTGGTGGTGGTGTAATGGTGTGGGGGATCTTTTCTTGGCACACTTAAGGCCCCTTAGTACCAATTGGGCATCGTTTAAATGCCACGGCCTACCTGAGCATTGTTTCCAAATATATCCATCCGTTTTTGACCACCATGTACCCATCCTCTGATGGCTACTTCCAGCGGGATAATGCACCATGTCACAAAGCTCGAATCATTTCAAATTGGTTTCTTGAACATGACAATGAGTTCACTATACTAAAATGGCCCCCATAGTCACCAGATCTCAGCCCAATAGAGCATCTTTGGGATGTGGTGGAACGGGAGCTTCGTGCCCTGGATGTGCATCCCACAAATCTCCATCAACTGCAAGATGCTATCCTATCAATATGGGCCAACGTTTCTAAAGAATGCTTTCAGCACCTTGTTGAATCAATGCCACTTAGAATTAAGGCACTGACTGACCTTAATTTCTTAAAGTAATACTAATTTACTAATACTAATTTTTACTACTAATTTTTATTTACTTAGCTGCTTTTTTCTTGCCATAATAGAAATTCAACCTCTTTGCCCATGGCTGGTTGTAAAGCCCTGATTAATGTGAGAGCACCAAGTCTCACCCTTCCCACCCTCACTGGGAGAGCTTGGCCAATCAGCTCTTTTTAGGCCCCCCGACTGCGAGAGGCTACAGCATCACCCGGGAAACGAACTAGGGCTCTCCAGATTATAGGGCGAGCCACTCAGGGCCCCTGATTGCAGAGGAATATTGTCAGAGATTCCATTTTGTAGTGTTAAGAAAGCAGATTGGCTTCTGTAAATTCTGGTTGTGACTGAACCCTGCCCACATGGAAAAGGCTCTTTACCTCAACTAATATTAATTTCTCACTAGAGTGGCACAAATGGAACAGGATATGGGAGTGTCTGTTTGGGCTGCTTATAACCACAGACGGACATGTCAGGTGCTCCAGAACTTTGGTTCCACAGTCCCCCTCCAGTCAACAGCAGGCCTTCCTAGTGCCAGTTAGTATTACTGTACAATGAGTATACATCAGGCTTTGGTAGATTTAAGCAGTGTGAAAACCCTGATATCACCAAAGTCTCATTCAAGGCTAAGCGCTTGATATGGATATAAGTTGTGTATGTCCTGCCACAAATGTCAGCTGGGTAATCTGCCAGCCACTCTGAACAGAACATTGTAACCTCTTTCCCCTTATTGATTTCTCCTACATTTTGTGTTGATAGGACACACATATATATATATATATATATATATATATATATATATATATATATATATAAATATAATTTTTTTTAACCAGGTTCTGATTTCTTGTAATTGTTTTGTGTAGCAAAGAGAGCATCTCTACAATGCTCCCAACATACAGTATAATGTCATTACATAAAATGAGCGTTAAGCAGTGCTAGTGCACAATGAGTCATTATTGGACCAAGTATTGGGAGGTATGACAGAAACAGAGGGTAAATAATTTAAATAATTGTATGATTTTGTATGCCAAAATGCTCCAGGCCCAGGAGATGAGCTATGCCTAATAGTTGCTCTCAACTGAGAAAAGTAGCACTAGCATATTCTCGTTACTTCCTGTCTCTATGATTTTCAAGTCACTTCCTTGTTAAGTCATTTCCTTGTTACAAAATTTCAAGGGAAAATCACTTTCTCTACCCAGTTCTGTTTGCACCATTTGCTACACTTTTGCTTAGGATTTTTGGGATATGGGTTACGTTTTCAAGGTTGATGGCTCTTGTCTCATAGCATATATGCCACTTAATATTAATATTAAGAATATTAAGATAGAATCACTGTCTGACCCCACAGAACTTAATCAGGCAACAGTCCTCTATACTCTAGTGTCAGTAATAACCTCTAGTGGGCATCTGTGCCCATTAACTCTGTGTTTCTATTTACGCTCTCATGTTGAGTTAGCCTGGGTCTTGCATCAGTTCTGTTCTGTTTAGTTTGCAGTTCATTTCTTCGCTGGTTAAAATATGTTCTTTTGTTCATGTTCTAAATACTGTTTATGTTTGTTATTATTAAAGTCTTAACATATTTTGATTACACTGTTACACTGTGCCTGCAGTCCAATTCCTTAAAGGTAAAGTTAAAAACAAGCAACCTGGTATAATGAACAGAACTCCTGTTAAAACTAGTTAGCTCTTCACTCAGTAGTTTGTATGTTCCACAATCTTTTAAATTAGCAGTTATTAAAGCACTAATTAAGAAACCTGATATTGACCACTGTCAGCTATCCAACTACAGGCCTCCTCTTATCTCTAAGATCTTAGAAAAGGTAGTAGAGCAGCAGCTATAAATTACCTCCTAATAGCCTCTGATCAGAGTTGGTCTCTTTGCTTATGCTACTTGACCATAGTGCAGCTTTAGACAGAATTGATCATAATATTCTCCTTCATATATTCAAAAATGTAGAAGGAATTAAGGGAACAGTCCTCTCCTGGCTCATATCATATTTGACTGACCGCTATCAGTTTGTGGATTTAAATGGTGACTATTTTGCATGTTCTCAAGTGAAATTTGGTGCTCCACAGGGTTCAGTTCTAGGCCCACTAATATTTTCTCTTTACATGCTTCCTCTGAATTTGTAAGCATGGTATTAGTTTCCACTGTTATGCTGATGACACACAGTTATATGTCTCAGTATCGCCAGATAATAAAAGCCAGCTTAATAAAGTTGAGCAATGTGTGAAGGACACAAGAGCTTGGATGCTAATGACTATTTCTAGGCCCACATGCAACTAGAAGTAGGCTTCTGATCACACAGTAACTCTTACTCTAAGTAAAAGACCTTGGTGTGATAATAGATTCCAGGCTTTCATTCGAAGGATACCAAGATAGCATTCTTTCATCTCAGAAATATTGCCAAGATAAGGAATATATTGTCACTAAACACTGCAGAAAAATTAGGATGTACTTTTATCAACTCTAGGTTGGATTATTGTAATACCTTACTGTCTGGATGTTCAACTAGGTGCACAAACAAGCTCAAAGTTGGTCCAGAATGCAGCAGCAAGAGTCCTCACTAGAACCAGAAGATATGAACACATCATCATATCTTCTCCACACTGCATTGGCTGCCAGTGAAATTTGGCATTGATTTTAAAATACTACTATTGGTAGTATTGGTCTTATTGATTACTTAGGTTTGTTGACAATGGAGTGACTGGTTGCTTAACTTCCCAGGAAACACTCATGTCTGTGTTTCCTTTTTGTTTTGCTCTCATAGTTATTCCTGGCGGAGTCCCTGCTTGCACTCTGCACTAAATATGCGTTCATCTTATACACTGTATGACTGTGACCATACCTAACTGCTATCCTCTCTCTCTCTCTCTCTCTCTCTCTGTGTCTTTCTGACAAGCTACACATGCCACTCCTGAGATGCCAGTGATCAAGACCCCCTCTATCGGAGATCTCGTTGCATGGATGCCCCGTGTGCTCTGCTTGGGATGCGTGACTGGGGACGGTCCCACTTTACTGTGAAGATGGTACTGTCCTCGGCTGATGCAGACAGCTGTTCTTTAAGGATTTGTGACTGCTGTCGCTCAATAGTTCAGGACTGGAATTTCCTACAGTTTTGTACCTGAGCCTCCAATAACAAGCTGGACTCAATATTAACTTAAACACATTATCTGTATATATTGAATATCCAGCAGTCTAACATACAGTATGACTGCAAAACAATTCCTGCTATCCGTTATCAACCAAATGAGGATGGACTCCCTGTTGAGTCTGATTCCTCTCAATTTTTCTTCCTATTGCAATCTCAGGGAGTTTTTCCTTGCCACTGTCACCCTCAGCTTGCTCATCAGGGACAATCTGATAATTTTGATTCAAACATATTTTCCCACATTTCATACACATTTTAATAATTTTCTTTTGATTCTGTAAAGCTGCTTTGCGACAATGGCCATTGTTAAAAACTCTATATGAATAAAATTTTATTAACTTAGAAATTAGGCATGCTATTTATAACCAAACTAATCACCAGACATCTAGGTTCAGGTGTGTGACCTCATCACCTGACCGAGGTACATTCTGGGAAATGCAGTCCTAAACTAACAAAACACAAAATAAACAACAAAAGACTTTGGGCGCCAGGCGCCCTCTAGGAGTTAACCCTGACATAGTAATGCTCAATCAATTTATCTTACACCCTTATAGAAGATAACAAAAATAACAAAATAATGATTATTACGTGATGTAGAAAAAAATAGCTATGCACACCAATAATATGCAGAAGTGATGATTTTATGAGTTTTTTCAAAATGGAAAAAAACAAAAAACAAATTTAAAGTCAAAAAATTATACATCCATTATTCTTGTGGATGTCAACCCTGCAATTTCCACAGTCCAGCACCTTTCAGGTTTTGACAAAGTGACCTCTCACACAATGCCATATCCATGAATTTCATGCCATCAGTCAGAGCCACCGCAGGGAAGCTGACTGACAGGGGTTAGTCAAGTTTCTGCTGTAGTAACAGCCAACTCACTCGTAAAATATAAACCAGCAGAAAAATTACTATGATCAACATAACCCACCCTGTCCTGAACACACACACACACACACATGAGCATAAAAAAGAGAAACTTTTGTGTTTAAACAGAAAACAGAAAATTTTAAATACTACTCAGTCTACTTCGAAAAAAATTATAGACAAGCATGTTAAAGGTAAAGGCTATAAAACCATTTCCAAGCAGCTAGATGTTCCTGTGACTACAGTTGCACATATTATTCAGAAATGTAAGATCCATGGGACTGTAGTTAACCTCCCTGGACGTGGCCGCACGAGGAAAATTCATGACAAATCAAAGAGACTGATAATCCCAATGGTAACAAAAGAGCCCAGAAAGACTTCTAAAGAGATCCAAGGTGAATCGCACCATCCATCGTTGTTTGAGCCAAAGTGTACTACATGGGAGACGAACAAGGAGGACACCATTGTTGAAAACAAATCATAAAAAAGCCAGACTGGAATATGCCAAACTACATGTTGACAAGCCACAACGCTTCTGGGAGAATGTCCTATGGACAGATGAGACAAAAATGGAACTTTTTGCCAAGGCACATCAGCTCTATGTTCACAGACGGAAAAATTAAGCATATCAAGAAAAGAACACTGTCCCTACTGTGAAACATGGAGGAGGCTCTGTTATGTTCTGGGCCTGCTTTGCTGCATCTGGCACAGGGTGTCTTGAATCTGTGCAGGGTACAATGAAATCTCAAGACTATCAAGGGATTCTAGAGAGAAATGTGCTGGCCAGTGTCAGAAAGCTGGGTCTCAGAATGACCCAAAACACACAGCTAAAAACACCCAAGAATGGCTAAGAGGAAAACATTGGACTATTCTAAAGTGGCCTTCTATGAGCCCTGACCTCAATCCTATTGAGCATCTTTGGAAGGAGCTGAAACATGCTGTCTGGAAAAGGCACCTTCAAACCGGAAACAACTGGAGCAGCTTGCTCATGAGGAGTGGGCCAAAATACCTGCAGAGAGGTGCAGAAGTCTCATTGACAGTTACAGGAATCGTTTGATTGCAGTGATTGCCTCAAAAGGTTGTGCAACAAACTATTAAGCTACATCTTTGCATCATTGTCAGGAGGACAAAAATTCTCAAAGATTGACTTAACACATTTGAGGAGACAAGCTGAGGAGACAAGCAGGAAGTTCCTCACAATCAATACACACAAGGGGCATCAGCTCCAGTGATATGGCAAAGAGCTATGGATCAAGTGCTCCAAGACAGGGAACACAATGTTATCTTGATGACATCATCATAACTGGTAAAAATGATGAAGAACACCTTGAAAATCTCTCAAAGTTACTAACAAGACTTAATGTTGGAGAGCAGAGTACTTGGAGACGTCATGTGGATCAGATCCGGAATGCTGAGCCAACTGTTAAGGCCTGACCACTCCAAGATCTTTCCTCAAGAACTCATCAGAATGTTGTTGTGGATAAGACACGTTAATGTTTCCACCCAGAGACTATCTACTATAGAGGCTACACCACAACTCCAGAGGCGTTATCCTGTTAGGCACAGAACACCCCCTAAGGGACTGGACTTGTGATTGCCTCGATTTGTCACAACACAGGTAGCTGTGCGTAGTTATATATATATATATATATATAAAAAAATTATATATATATATATATATATATATATATATATATATATATATATATATATATATATATTATTTATTTATTTTTTTTTTTTTTTTATAGATTATTGTTATATAGATTGTTTATATAGATTATTGTTATCTGTGAGACGTGATTTCGATATTGGATTGTGGGGTGGGGATCTAAAAGGGGAGGGAGTGTATTGTTTGGATCTGCTATCAGTAGAGTAACAATACTTCATAGGTATTGATGGGCCATGCGCATTACTTCTGTGCTGCACTGTTATGGGAAGAGTTAAGTGTTGTTTCTGTGCAATTGATAGTAAATGAATGAACTGGCAGTCACCACTCCGTCTCATTATTTCTTATGAAGTTGTTACAGACACAAGATCTGTTTTTGTAATTGTCAGGCTCTGCACACGAGAGGAGCCACGGGTAGACCTCATGTATACGTGGACAAAATTGTTGGTACCCTTCGGTCAATGAAAGAAAAAATCACAATGGTCACAGAAATAACTTTAATCTGACAAAAGCAATAATAAATAATAATTCTATGAATGTTAACCAATGAAAGTCAGACATTGCTTTTCAACCATGCTTCAATGGAATTATAAAAAAAAAGAACTCATGGAACAGGCCTGGACAAAAATGATGGTACCCCTAACTTAATAGTTTGTTGCACAACCTTCTGAGGCAATCACTGCAATCAAACGATTCCTGTAACTGTCAGTGAGACTTCTGCACCTCTCTGCAGGTATTTTGGCCCACTCCTCATGAGCAAGCTGCTCCAGTTGTTTCCGGTTTGAAGGGTGCCTTTTCCAGACAGCATGTTTCAGCTCCTTCCAAAGATGCTCAATAGGATTGAGGTCAGGGCTCATAGAAGGCCACTTTAGAATAGTCCAATGTTTTCCTCTTAGCCATTCTTGGGTGTTTTTAGCTGTGTGTTTTGGGTCATTATCCTGTTGCAAGACCCATGACCTGCAACTGAGACCCATCTTTCTGACACTGGCCAGCACATTTCTCTCTAGAATCCCTTGATAGTCTTGAGATTTCATTGTACCCTGCACAGATTCAAGACACCCTGTGCCAGATGCAGCAAAGCAGCCCCAGAACATAACAGAGCCTCCTCCATGTTTCACAGTAGGGACAGTGTTCTTTTCTTGATATGCTTCATTTTTCTGTCTGTGAACATAGAACTGATGTGCCTTGGCAAAAAGTTCCATTTTTGTCTCATCTGTCCATAGGACATTCTCCCAGAAGCTTTGTGGCTTGTCAACATGTAGTTTGGTATATTCCAGTCTGGCTTTATGATTTGTTTTCAACAATGGTGTCCTCCTTGTTCGTCTCCCACTTTGGCTCAAACAACGACGGATGGTGCGATCTGACACTGATGTTCCTTGAGCATGAAGTTCACGTTGGATCTCTTTACAAGATCTCTTTCTGGGCTCTTTTGTTACCATTCAGATTATCTGTCTCTTTGATTTGTCATCAATTATCCTCGTGCGGCCACATCCAGGGAGGTTGGCTACAGGCCTATGGATCTTAAATTTCTGAATAATATGTGCAACTGTAGTCACAGGAACATCTAGCTGCTTGGAAATGGTCTTATAGCCTTTACCTTTAACATGCTTGTCTATAATTTTCTTTCGAATCCCCTGAGACAACTCTTTCCTTCGCTTCCTCTGGTCCATGTTGAGTGTGGTACATACCATGTCACCAAACAACACAGTGACTACCTGGAGCCCTATATATAGGCCCACTGACTGATTATAAGATTGTAGACACCTGTGATGCTAATTAGTGGACACACCTTGAATTAACATGTCCCTTTGGTCACATTATATTCAGTATTTTCTAGGGGTACCATCATTTTTGTCCAGGCCTGTTCCATGAGTTCATTTTTTTTTATAATTCTGTTGAAGCATGGTTGAAAAGCAATGTCTGACTTTCATTGGTTAACATTCATAGAATTCTTATTTATTATTACTTTTGTCAGATTAAAGTTATTTATGTGACCATTGTGAGTTTTTCTTTCATTGACCGAAGGGTACCAACAATTTTGTCCACGTGTGTACAGTACATATGGACAGAGCTATGGGTAACCTCTAGTAAGTTATAAGAGATCTTTGAAAGATGTCAAAGGTTCTACAGAAACAAAAGTATAAAAATTTTGTTGTAACCATTTATTCAGCATTTAACACTTTGGAATCAATTTTCACATCTTCAAAAAATTTTTAATGTAAACAAATCGTAGCATCAAACTCTTTTTAAATCCAGCTTTCATATTTTTAAAACCACTGGATTGTGATTTAGGTGGCTTTAAATTAGTTCTGAATTTTACAGAAAAAACACAATATTACATGTGTGTGCTGGACATGTTTCGTCCCAGTTCTCAAGAATGACTGATATTGTGTTAAAAGGATGATCAGCTTGAGCATATTATAAATAATTCTCATGCACAAATCTTACAATACAAGCGGGTTTTCACACATACGAGTATGAATCAAAGTGAAATTGATGCACAAAAAAAGTATACAAGAAAGAAAAGACAACGAAAAGCAATAGAGTTTTCTCAAATCGAGCTTGAAGTCATTTTCCTAACTTACTGTTTAAGTCAGAAAGCTAAGTAATAAATGATCAGCTAACTAATGGTTTTAGTAAATCGATTGTGTAAAGCTGCTTTGCGACAATGTCACATGTTAAAAGCGCTGTACAAATAAATTTTAATTGAATTGAATTTAGGTTTGGCTAACTTAAATAGTCACATTGTTAGTTGGAAAGAATTTGGCCAGAATTTTAGATATGTTTTATCAACAGCACTATTTGCCCACATCCAGTTGCCCTCATGATTGGCTACTTGTTGCAATGACCAACATGATCATCATAAAAATAAATAAAACTTTTATTGTTATTGCGAGACAAAATATCCACTTAGTCTCAATACATTTACAGACTCCTGAATAGCGCAACAATCACAGATTGTGATTTCAAACCCCACCTGAGGAGTGCTATAAATGCTCATACATGCCAAATTTTAACTTGTTAGCATATTCCTAATAAGCATTAATGACAAAAATTGAGGATTACCTTTAACATACAGTATGCGTTGGCATACCTTATCCCATTTTGTATTAGACTTAAAACAAATATTAGACATAAAATGTTTAAAGAATAGACTCACCTTTTTTTATTGGAGTTCTTCTTTCCATTTCATGTGAAAAAGGCTTTTTGACATCCAAAGTTTTGGTCATTTCCAATACTTTATTTTCCTGGTTTTTAGTATTAGCTCTTCTGCTTTGCTGTTCCGTTATCTTATGCACATTATCAGTTTCCCTAATGGGTGCTGATCTTAATCGCAAACACTCATTTTTATCCATTGTATTTGAGATAACTAGACAATTATCTCTGTCTGTAGCAAAGGTTGTTTTTGGTTCCTCCTCATGTACAATGCTGTGCATATATGATTTGCAATCAGAATCTTTATCTGTTATATCTGCTACTTCTTTTGAAACTGAGAAATTGATGGGTAAGACATTATATTCCTCAATGGCAACTAATGGATTTATTGGCTTCTTTGGTACTGGTGGTGGAGGCCCTTTAATTTTTGCCTTTTTTTCCAAAATGGGTCTTATCTGAGATATGTCAGATGCTTCATGTGCAGGGAGATCATTCACTATTTTTGCCAAGAGGTTCAGGTCTTCACCATGCAAATCTGAATAAATTGCAGGGGGAACTTTAGGCTGAACATCAGGGTTAAAACCTCCTGTTATGCACATGTAGGAGGGTGAGTCGAATGTCCCTTGATAAAAAGACAACATATCTAGATTTGGAGTGGAACTGTAAAAGTCATCAGTAACATAGTGTAGTGCTGACTCTCTCCTTCCCATTTTAATGTTTTTGTGTAGAAGATCAGAATAGGGCCGAGGCTTGTCTATTCCATGTACATTATCCTTAGCAAAATGATTTTTGGGCTTCTTTGGAATAGGTGGTGGTGGTCCTCTACTTCCAGCTGATTTTGGTTTTGGCGGATCTCTAACCAAGCTATCTGAGCTCATGCTCTGGATCTCAGTATCAGGGACAGGTAATATGTAATCTTGGGCTGGGGGTGTAATGAAAGCTGTGAAATGGGAAGGGTCTTCTTCTTGTAGCAAGGAAGCTGTCGTCATTTCACTCTCCTCGTTATCTAGGAAAAGTAGATTTTAATTCTTTTACATAATTCACTTTTATTTATTTATTTACAGTATCTTACTTTAGACAATAAAATGGCATAATAATTTTCCTCCAAAATTTACATTTATTTCAAAGTATTTGTTGATCTTGTTATCTCTGTTGCTGTTGAAGGTAGGTCTTACCTATGTTGTCATCATATACTTCTTTATTTGATTCATGTCTTCTTTTCTTAGGTGCATCTTCTGTTTCAACTTGAAATTCTGCCCTACAGTTACTCGATAACATTTGCAGCGGGAAATCATTGCTTTCCTGATGTAGGAGTCCATCAGGGGCTATCTCAATATCTGCTGAAAGAGAGTAGACAATTGTTTGATTCCACAGTGTCTTTCACAGCCGTACACCTTGTACATATGAGGTTCCATCTAGATGGCCAGGTGCTATGATTTCTGACTAATTTTCCACAAATTATGATGTCAGGATCTGAAAAAAACCTTATAGTAGCTCAATGTCCTCCTCAAAACTTTGCCTGAGCTAGTGAGATCTGTCTCAGGTTTAGAAATTGTCACGTCAACTTATGCAGCTGTCTTTTGTTGTGAACAGGTATGATTGCTTGAATAGCCTGTCTCGTTTATCATACTTCATCTTCAAAAACACACATAATATTTCCTTACCTTTCTTTAAACAGTAGTCTTGGTGCTCGGACACGTTCAAGGATGCCATAGGTAGAGATTCGCCCATCTTTATTTTCTCCATGTCATTCATATGGTCTCTTCTTTCTTTGCCTGTGTTTATATCACTGCCCTGTTTTTGCAATATGGATGAGATGCCATTGGTTTCAAGAAGTGCATTTTTTCTTGAATTGACTGGACTTTCTGACATGTTGGGAGGATCTATAAAATCAGGCAAAGTTAAGTTGGACTTCACACTATCTGTCTCTTGCAGGTCCATTGTGTTAATTTAGTGTGCCTCCTTAGCATTCCAGTAAAGAGTGTTCCTGACCTCAGTTGTGCATCTCCTTTACAATCATTTCCAAATACATTCCAGTCCTCTCTGTCAAAGGCCACATTAAGACTTTTTCACATTTTACATTAAGACAAGGTTGAATCCTTACCGTTGTCATCAGCAGAAGATATCACTCAGTCTTGAACGAAATAACGATCCATCGGGGAGCTCTGTGCTTATATATAAATGTCTGGTGAGTTTTGTAGTCCTCTCAACACTGGTCCTAGAGGTTGCTTGAATGTAACGTCCTCCTCTTCCCTGTTTGTGTTTAAGAAGTAATAGAAATCCTCTGTCTTAGAAAAAGCTGTATCAGTTACCAGGACATTGTTCTGTTTCTGTCTCATGGCATCTGTAGAGAAAACAAATCGGTCACTGTTAGCAAATAACCATGAGGTGTTCGATGAGTATTAAAATATCCTCCTCCTATCTCAATCTCTCCCTTGTTCCTCTCTCACTCAGGCATGTTGTGATGTCTATAATTAAATGACTGTCAGTGCACCAGTGAGTCACAGATCCAAAATGGGAACAGGACAACTGGCTCAGATTGGTCACCAGGTGCGAAGGTCACATTAAACCTAAAGGGGAAAAACCCACAGTGAAAAAATATAACCTCTCTTCAACTTAAAATAACTGAGGTAATGATTCACACTAAATAGTATTAATCTGAACTGACATAATTATTTTAAATTAAACTGAAGATTTTTTGGTAAACAGTGCTACCACGTAAAATATACAGTATAAATTTATCTAATTTTTGAAAACTTTTTGAAAAACAAAAAACAAAAACACAATGCAATTCTGTTTTTTTTTTCCATTTATGAAATAAATAAACTCTCCTTCAGAAAAAAAAAGAACAGCAATGTAACTACACAGAGCAAACTCAAAATCAATACAGTAATCAACATTTGTGAAAATATTAATATATGCAAAGATATACTAAGAAATGGTTGCTTCCATAATGTTGATGATGAAGTTTATACACTGCAATAAGCGATATCTCAGCAAGTGAAAATATTTTGAATCTAGTCAAATTAATCTAAAATTACTTAATGTAAGACTACTGTACAACAAACCAAATATAAGATTATTACGCCTATTTATACACAATTGTTTTTAAAAAGTATTTTGCGGTAAGAGATTTAAGAGAAATTAGCATTTTCACATTACTATTTTCTGGTAACAGACAAGGGTTCCAGCGACACAAGCTATTTGTATGTATATTTGTCTGGACATGGGCTATAGGATGTGTTACCATATAAGGAATCAGGGGCTGTTTTAAGGGCAAAGAGGCATGGCGTTCACTGATATGATACAGTATGATGTTCACTGATCAGAAAACCTTACATACAAGTAATAATAACAATAAATATGGGAAAGAAAGTGAAGCCATGAACAATAAACTTGTAGTATCATTGAAGCGCCGCCCCATAGGGCAGCACCGCATTTTGCTCTTACTGCGTGAGTGGTTAGAGCAGCATTTTCCAGGACGTTGGCTGAGATGACGCGAAGTGCACACTGGAGGACTTGGAGACACAGATTCAGGAGGTTCACAGCAATATCCAAAATGACTTCCTTCAAAAGCATTTCCCTCCAGCCATTTGAGCAAACTGGTTAATGCCACCGGTGCCTATGTTGAAATTTAATGATTTGCTTTTATTTTTCTATAAAATAAAGTACATGTACAATTTGTTTCAATAAATTTGTAATAGAAATATGGTCTTTATTATGAATTATTAATTACTTATTATGCACCCAGTAGTCTAATATGTTTTCCTTTTGAAACTTTATGCTTCACCATTTTAAATCTTGGTAATATGCTTAACCTACGCTTGTCACCAAGTGATATTGTGTAGGTTAATTTTGTTCAATCCTAACCATTTAAAATTATCTTAAACAACTCAACAAAGTGTGACTCATCAAAATATGTAGACATTTGCAGTGGTGTGCATGACAGAGCTAAAATAGTGCAGTTCAATTGAAATATATTTTTTTGGTGAACGGTGAACTGAACAGTTCAGTTAGAAACATACTGTAAGAACGTGAATATGAGGATTGGTACCATGCAGATTGATGAAGATAAGCAGCTACACTTCATTTATTCGATTTCTAATATTGCTAATATAGATATGCTGCAAAATAATAGCGCTTCCCTTATACCTGCAAATCGTATTTTTCAGTCGAAAATAGATTTTTTTTAGAGCAAGCAACTGTGTGAGCGAAGAGAGAGAGAGAGAGAGAGAGAGAGAGAGAGAGAGAGAGAGAGAAAGCATACTGATTCATCTGTCCTTGCGCAAAATTCTCACTGTTTTTTTTTTTTTGTTTGGTGGACAGGGTTTAACATTTACCTTTAGTGAAATTAATGGCAATTTTGTTCACTGCATTTTTCTATTGCCATTGTTTGTCAAATACATGTTAAGCTGACTTTAACAGTCTCGCTTTAACAGTCAGTTAGTTGTTGGTTCCTGCTTACATGGTTAAAGATCTAACAGAACATATAAACGATTGACTGATGCTAGTGATAGAATAGAACATCTTTCATGTTACATTTTCTAAAGATACCCCCTTTTTTTATTAGGAACACTAAGCATTGTTATATTATTATTATTATTATTATTATTATATAAGGCAATATATAAAGGAAACGATGAAAATGCTTTTTTTTGTGACAACAAAACTAGGGCTGTAGTCACAGATATGCAGCTGAGTTAAAAAAAAAAAACTGTCTCACAGAGAAGGTTACTAAGGTAGTTTATACCTTCAGTTGTCGAGCAAAAAATTTCCATGTGTGTAAGGTTTACACATTTCTCATGGGTGGGAGTGGAGGGCATGTACGAGTACTGATCAGTTGTCAGGTGTTCTGTTAGCTGAAGAAGAAATATGTTACTCTTCACTTTAGTCAAATCAAATGAGAATCTGATTTCTCAGAAAACATAGCACCTTTTTTGGAATTATCTCTAGGGCAGGTGGGGAGATGCATAGAAGAAGGTTTGATTGAAAAAAATGAATTTTACTGCTCAGACTGGGGGAAAAAATGGGACAAATTAATTTGCAATAGTTAATGATTTTGGGCTGTGAATTATGTGGGCAGTAACAATTCTAAACTGTGGATGTGAAATTGTTCTTTGTAATGTGCATGAACTAGCACACAACATTTGCTAGTTGTGTGCTATATGGTCACTACATCATTAAATTTAATGAGGAAAAAGTTAATTTAAAAAATAAAAATAATCCAAGATTTTTATTTAATACCGTAGCTAAATTAACTAAAAACAGGACCACTGCAGAAATCTCCACAACAACATCATGCAGTAGTGAGGATTTCATGAACTTTTTCATGAAATAAAAGGTATTTCATGAATATATTAGGCAAAAAATTCAGGCTTTGAAACCAGACAATTTAAGTAACACAGATGAACTAACCACGTCACATCAGAACTTAGAATAATTTACTCCCCTTGAAGCGAGAGAAGAGACAGCACTTGTTAAAGTAGTAAATGACCTCCTACTGGCCTCTGATCTGGGTTGCCTCACTATACTTGTGTTACTGGACCTTAGTGCAGCTTTTGACACCACTGATCATAGTATTCTCCTTCACAGATTAGAAAATGTAGTAGGAATTAAGGGAACTGCCCTCTTGTGGCTCAGATCCTATTTGACTGATCGTTATCAGTTTGTAGATTTAGATGGTGACCATTCCTCATGTTCTCAAGTGGAGTTTGGTGTTCCATAGGGCTCAGTTTTAGGCCCACTGCTTTTTTCCCTTTACATGCTTCCTCTGGGCAACATAATTCGTAAAAATGGTATTAGTTTTCATTGTTATGCTGATGACACACAATTATATGTCTCAGCAAAACCAGATGAGAAAAACCAGTTTGTTAAAATTGAGCAATGTGTGCTGGACATAAGACATTGGATGTTAATTGATTTTCTTCTGCTTAATCCTGATAAGACGAAAGTTTTAGTCATAGGACCACAAGCAGCTAGAAGTAAGCTTTCTGATCACACTGTAACTTTAGATGGCCATGTGCATCAGTGAGCCTTTGCTGCAGTTTTGGAGTTGCTCTGACACAGTTGTCTAGCCATCACAATTAGTCCCTCAAATGCTTATGTTTGCCTTCAAGGAAAAAGTATTCACTTTCGTAGCCTTATGTCATATACCCCACCTACTTCCAGGTGCCATTGCACTGAGATAATCCATGATATTCACTCCACTAGTCAGTGGTTATAGTGTATAGTTTTTACCCATTTACAGTACTCTGACCTGACAGATGTTTGTCTGGTTGTTGTTTAAGATTGTGAAGCCTCATTTAAGGGGAATTTAAATTACGAGAGCATATGCGGAGTCACACTCAGGAGAAGCGGTGTGATTATAGATTCCAACCTTTTCACATGTAGATAATATTACCAGGATAGCTTTCTTTCACCTTAGAAATATTGCCAAGATAAGAAATATACTGTCACTAAATGATGCAGAAAAATTAGTTCATGCTTCTATCACCTCTAGGTTGGACTATTGTAACGCCTTACTGTCTCGTCTATCTTATCCCTGTGAAATTTCGCATAGATTTTAAGATACTACTTTTGATGTATAAAGCATTAAATGTTCTCGTGCCGCAGTATCTGAGTGAACTGCTAGTGTCTTACGATCCGCCGCGCCTACTTCGATCAAAGGATGCAGGCTGCTTGTCAGTACCACGTATTATTAAAACTACAGCAGGGGGCAGAGCTTTTTCTTACAAAGCCCCAAAGTTATGGAATAATCTTCCTATTAATGTTCGGGACTCAGACACAGTCTCAGTGTTTAAGTCTAGGCTAAAAACCTATTTATTTAGCCAAGCATTTTTGTAAATAGATCAGTCTTAGGTAAAGGAGCAGATTTGGGGGACTCATGGACGTAGAGTATTCTGGTGAACTGGTATGTTTAGATGCTGTCCTCCCCACTCTCATTGTTCACTCAGGTTTGTTGACGGTGAGGTGATTGGTCGCTTTACATCTCAGGGAGCCCTCATGTCTGTGTTTCCTTCTGGCTCTACCTTTTAGTTATGCTATTATAGTTAGTCCTGCCAGTGTCCCTGCTTGCAATTTGCACTAAATATACATTCACCTTATACATGTTTGACTGTGACCATATCTAACTGCCATCTCTCCTTCTATTCTGCTCTCTCCTCTCTCTCTCTCTTCCTCTCTCCTTTTCCCTCTCCCTGTCTCTCTATCGAGCTATATATGTCGCTCCTGAGCTGCCAGTGATCCAGACCCCGCTGCCCTCTGGACCTGTCTAACTCGTCCTGGAGTCCTGCTTCTGGTTGGAGATCTCGTCGCATGGATGCCCCGTGTGGTCTGCCTGGGATGCATGTGGTGGCTGGGGATGGTTTCCACGAAGACTGTCCTGTCCTCGACTGATGCAGACAGCTGTTCTCTGGGTACCTGTGACTTCGGTCATTCAATAGTTCTGGACTGGAATTTCCTACAGTCTACCTGAGTCTCCAGGAAAAAACTGGACTCCTTTTAATATAATTTGAGCACATCTCCTGTTATACTGAACTTCCAGATTTAAAATGGTGGAACTTTAAGGTGACAGTTTCTATTACTTAAGTACTTATGATTACTTAAAATATCAAATTTGTTCAGCCAACTTTAAATTAATACAAATAGGATTTGAGAGTATGTGTATACATACATTCGTGGCGAAACAAGTTTTGAGAATGACACAAATATTAGTTTTCACAAAGTTTGCTGCTAAACTGCTTTTAGATCTTTGTTTCAGTTGTTTCTGTGATGTACTGAAATATAATTACAAGCACTTCATACGTTTCCGGCGTTTATCGACAATTATATGACATTTATGCAAAGAGTCAGTATTTGCAGTGTTGGCCCTTCTTTTTCAGGACCTCTGCAATTCGACTGGGCTGCTCTCAATCAACTTCTGGGCCAAATCCTGACTGATAGCAACCCATTCTTTCATAATCACTTCTTGGAGTTTGTCAGAATTAGTGGGTTTTTGCTTGTCCACCCGCCTCTTGAGGATTGACCACAAGTTCTCAATGGGATTAAGACCTGGGGAGTTTCCAGGCCATGGACCCAAAATTTCAACGCTTTGGTCCCCGAGCCACTTAGTTATCACTTTTGCCTTATGGCACGGTGCTCCATCGTGCTGGAAAATGCATTGTTCTTCACCAAACTGTTGTTGGATTGTTGGAAGAAGTTGCTGTTGGAGGGTGTTTTGGTACCATTTTTTATTCATGGCTGTGTTCTTGGGCAAAATTGTGAGTGAGCCCACTCCCTTGGATGAGAAGCAACCCCACACTTGAATGGTCTCAGGATGCTTTACTGTTGGTATGACACAGGACTGATGATAGCGCTCACCTTTTCTTCTCCGGACAAACCTTTTTCCAGATGCCCCAAACAATCGGAAAGAGACTTCATCCGAGAATATGACTTTGCCCAAGTCCTCAGCAGTCCATTTGCCATACTTTTTGCAGAAGATTAATCTGTCCCTGATGTTTTTTTTTTTTTGGAGAGAAGTGGCTTTTTTGCTGCTCAACTCAATTAGCTGGATTTGTTTGTTGTGGATTTGTCCTGTTTTATTCTTCGAAGAGAATCTCGCACTTGCTGTCATAGCAACATGTCCGTAAGCTTAAACCTGCTTGGGAGCAGGTTTATTTCATGTAAACAGGATTTAGGCTGCGCTCCTGGCGGGTTATGATTGGTTGAAATTGCGAGATCACATCTGATTGGTTAAAGAGCATGACTGATGCGGACTGACTCACGTGGGAAAAGAAAAGTATCTTGCATATATATATGGATGGATGTATTTAAACATACATACAGTATATGTATACATGTGTGTGTGGCTGTGGTCATCATTCGTGTGTTAATCTCTGTGTGTGTCTAATAATATGTAACAATCCCCCGAATGTAATATCCCCCGATTGTGTCTATATAAGTGGAGGTAATTTTCTCAAATCTGTCGCAGACATGTCTTGTCCGTTTATGAGAGAGCAACCGGTTACTGTAGGTGTCAGGATTATACGCAGAGTTTTTCAAATTCCTTGTGTATTGCGTGATAGACAGGATCCTTTAGCACAGCATGACAATATACTTCTTACTATACTTGTTCTTGTACTTCACTTTTACACTGTAAACCTGATTAAGTTGGCAAAACTCAAAATATTTTAGGTAATCAGTTACATCAATTTTTAAAAGTAATGATGTTTCCAATTTTAAGTAAACAGAACTATCAATATTTGAGTTTGTTGAACTTGTTGCAAATAAAGTAAATTAAATCCAGCATGGGAATCAAATCCAGGTCTTTCGCATGGCAGGTGAAACACCTACCACTGAGCCACCTGTGCTCTTTAGATTTAAGTTGGTGGAACTTTGAGGTGACAGTTACTGTTACTTAAGTACTTATGATTACTTAAAATATCAAATTTGTTCAGCTAACTTTAAATTAATACAAATTTTGATTTGAGGATTTGAGAGTATATATACTCCAGGAGCCAGTGGCAGGGACTAAGAACAATAACGGACTATAAAGCACCAACATCTGGTATGACGAACGCGGACATGACTCTGGCAGACAAGCTGAACACATTCTATGCTCGCTTCGAGTCTGCAGCTAAAGACGCTAGCGATGCTAATGCTAGCGGCGCTAACGGCTGCAGACAGGAAGTCACTGCCAGCACCGGAAATGTGTTCATCATCTCCGAGCATGACGTAAGAAGAGACCTTCAAGAGAGTGAACACCAGAAAAGCAGCAGGACTAGACGGCATCTCAGGTAGAGTCCTCAGAGCCTGCGCAGACCAGCTAGCACCTGGGTTCACAGAGATCCTCCTTATCTCAGTCGGTGATCCCTACATGCTTTAAGGAGTCCATCATTGCTCCTGTTCCGAAGAAACCCCATCCTGCTTCCCTCAATGACTATCGACCTGTAGCCCTCACATCAGTGGTGATGAAGTGCTTTGAACGGCTGGTCAGAGACTTCATCATTTCTTCACTACCAGACACACTGGATCCACTGCAATTTGCATATTGCCCGAGCCGCTCTACGGATGGTGCCATCTCTCATCTACTACACACATCACTCACTCACCTGGACACTAGAAGGGGGAATTATTTTAAAATGCTCTTTGTTGACTACAGTTCAGCATTTAATACCATAATTCCCTCCACGCTCACCACCAAGCTGGAGCACCTGGGACTCAGCTCATCTCTGTGTCAGTGGATCTCCAACTTCCTAACTGGCAGACCACAAGCAGTAAGGATGGGCGGCCATGTCTCAGCCCCCAGGGTTGTGTTCTGAGCCCCCTGCTGTACTCTTTGTATACCTATGACTGCGTAGCCACTACAAACTCCATCACCATCATTAAGTTTGCTGATGACACAGTGGTGGTGGGCCTGATCTCTGACAACGATGAGAAGGCCTACCTGGAGGAGATTGGAAATCTGGAGAACTGGTGCCAGAGGAACAATCTCCTCCTGAACATTAGCAAGACAAAGGAGTTGATAGTGGACTTTAGTACTAAGCAGGAGAGGAACTACCAGACCCCCGCGATCAACGAGAGACCAGTGGAGAGAGTGGACAGCTTCCGATACCTCTGTGTTCACATCATGCAGGACCTGTCATGGTCCTGTCACATCAGCACCGTGGTGAAAAAGGCCCGGCAGTGTCTCTACCACCTCAGATGCCTGAGAGACTTTAGACTGGCTTCTAAGGTGCTTAGGAACTTCTACTCCAGCACCATAGAGAGCATCCTGACGGGAAACATCTCAACCTGGTTCGGGAACAGCACAATGCAGGACAGGCGAGCCCTACAGAGGGTGGTTCGATCAGCTGAACCAAGCGGAGCTGGACCAAGGCCAGGAAGATAGTGATAGACCTCAGTCATCCCAGCAATGGACTGTTCTCTCTGTTGCGGTCAGGAAAGCGCTCCCTGAAGGCCAACACAGAGAGACTGAGGAGGAGCTTCTTCCCGCAGGCTATACGTGCTCTCAACCACAACACCATATAGGACCTACACTCACAGTTGCACATTTTGCACACCTCAGGACTGCAAACTTTTTAACTTTTACTTTTTACCAGGATGCACAATCCATTTACACATGGAACATTTGCAAACTTGCACATTTTGCACACTGTGAACTTGAACTGCATGCCTTGCCCATTATCCTGCCGATAACTGGACACTACATTACTGGACTGCACTACATTACATTTCTATCATATTTCATTTACTATATATATTTTCTATTTCTAGTTTTTATTAGATACTCTTTAACTTTTTTATATATATCTTATTCTAATATTTTATTTTAATTTTTATTCTTATTGCTGTATATTATGTAAATAAGTGTTTCTTTATTTTTTAAATCTCATTTCTTTTTTTGTTGTAATATTGTAGGTTGACAGCAGTCGTATAAGCACTTCACTTCATATCATACTGTGTATGAGACGAATAAAATTTTAATTTGAATATACACTGGTGATCAAAATTAGAGAATAATTTATAAACAATTGAACAATTCTGAAATAATGTCATCTTCACTGCTCAACAGTTGAAGGAGTTTTTGTCCTGTCGATACCATGCTACCAGAACACCTTTTCCACAAAATAACTAAGGCATTTCAACAAAAATACATTATTTTGCAGAAAACACTCTGATCAAAATTAAAAAACAACAATGACTGTAGCATGAAAAAAGATTACAACCAAATTTTCTGAAGGTTACAACAGTCAGCAATTAGTAGGAAGTGTACAGGCCTCTGCTCTGAATGACTTCAGCACATCTGTGCCCACAGGACAGTACTAGTCTCTCGCATTGCTCTGGTGTGATTTTGGTCCACTCTTTTTCCAGTCTTCTCCACAGTTCGGTGACTGTAATGGGTTTCTTTGCCATAATTTTGTCGCCAAAGATTTTCCAGAGGTTCTCTATTGGGTTGAGGCAGGCCATGTGATTATTTCAATGTTTTCAGTTTCGAGAAACCGCTTTACCCGTTTTGCTGTGTGACATGGAGCGTTGTCCTGCATGAACACTGCGGGCTGATTGGGTGATGAACGCAGGGAAGGAACCATATGTTTTTGAAGAAGATTCTGATAAACATTTGCATTCACTCTGCCATGTACAGTAGCTGTATAAGAGGCCCAAGTCCTGCTGCAGAAAACATGCCCCAAACCATGACACTTCCTCCTCCACTTTTCACTCGCTTCTTTACACACTTTGGGTTCAGTCTTTCTCCAGTTTGTCGTGGAACATAATGTTTCCCATCGGACCCAAATAAATTAAACTTGCTTTCATCACTGAAATGAACTTTGGATCAGATCTCCTCTGTCCACACAACATGGTCCTTAGCAAAGCTTAGTCTAGCCTTTTGATTCTTTCTGCTAATGAGAGGTTTGGTCACCGCAGAGTGGGCTTTCAGTCCAAATGCTCTTAAACGTTGAGACAGATCCTTACTCTGTTCAGTGCTGAACTGGCGAGCAATTCCAGCTGCAGTGTGGAAATGATTGCCCCTTGAGATCCTCTGCGTTATCCTGTCCTCTCTTCTATTCGTCTTCCGTGGACGACCAGCCTTCTTGGGGGACTTGAATGAGTTTGTGATGTTGTAAAGATTCAATATTCCTGAAATCATAGATTTGGAACGACCAAATTGTCTTGCTATGGATGATAGGGTCATCCCTTTAGCTTTCATCTGGACAACCTGCTGCCCGAGCCTTTCAGTCACTTTAGAATGGCCCACAATCTTGCAGAGTCTGTGAAACTGGAAGTAAGGCTGCCAGTTAAATAGGGTTTGACAGATAATCAAGGAAATTAGCACTGGGTGACAGATTAATACCAATAACTGGGAGGTATCTGAAAGTGTTCTCTAATTTTGATCAGTGTGTTTTCTGCAAAATTATGTTTTTTGTTGAAATGCCTTTGTTTTTTTTTGTGGAAAAGGTATTCTGGTACCATGGTATAGACAGGACACAACCTTCTTCAACTGTTGAGCAGTGAAGCTGGTGATCAAAATTTGAGAACAATTAATAAACAGTTGAACAATTTTTAAATAATGTCATCCCAATAATGTCATTATAATTAGCACGATGATCTCATCTTAGATGTGTCAATTCATCTTGGATGTTTCAAGCGACGTATGAAGAACGGACCCCAGGCCATCTTCCAAAAGTCTTCGCCTCACTGTGCGTGCAGATGCGCTCACACCTGCCTGCTGCCATTCCTGAGCAGCTCTGCACTGGTGGCACTCCGATCCCGCAGCTGAATCCTCTTTAGGAGACGATCCTGGCGCTTGCTGGACTTTCTTGGATGCACTGAAGCCTTCTTAACAAGAATTGAACCTCTTTCTTTGAAGTTCTTGATGATCCTCTAAATTGTTGATTTAGATAGCCACAATATCCTTGCCCGTGAAGCCATTTTTGTGCAACACAATGATGGCTGCATGCGTTTCTTTGCAGGTCACCATGGTTAACAATGAAAGAACAATTTTATCATCCACCTTTTAACAAGTCAAGTCTGCCATTCTAACCCAATCAGCCTTGTGCTCGTCAACATTCTCACCTGAGTTAACACGACGATTACTGAAATGATCTCAGCAGGTCCTTTAATGACAGCAATGATATGCAGTGGAAAGTTTTTTTTTTTTTTTTTTCGGGATAAAGTTAATTTTCATGGCAAAGAAGGACTATGCAATTCATCTGATCACTCTTCATAACATTCTGGAGGATATGCAAATTGCTCTTATAAAAACCTAAGCAGCAACTTTTCCAATTTCCAATATTTATGCAATACTCAAAACTTTTGGCCACGACTACATATATACACGGGCAGCACTCACATATTTAATAATTACTTTTATTTTAAATTATCTTTATTAAAGTTTGAAATTCTCCATAACCCTCTAATTAAAGCTCTTGCTCCGCTTGAGGAAAAAAAAGAGCTGTTCTTTTGTCATTTCGTCAACCAATCGAAGAGGTATTGATCAGTGTTTCTACTGTCGACGCATATCGCCTTTTAAACAAACGCACGACCGCGCAATAATCCTATACAATCCAGATATACTAATCATCAACCAAAGGTGTGCTCGAAGAACCAAATTAGCCGCATCGTAATTAGCACTATGATCTCATCTTAGATGTGTCAATTCATCTCGAATGTTTCAAGCGACGTACGAAGAACGGACCCGGTCCCGTTTGCTCGCGTTTCTTTACCGGCCAGTCTTGCCATGACCAAAATGGCGGCCGCGTTGAGGTACGTTCCAGGTCTACGTATACGGTGTCTCAAGAATGCAGCATAACCTATATGCTCGCTTCCTATCTCTCTGTGTGTGTGTGTGTGTGTGTTTGCATCCACTAGTTGTGCTGTTGCGCTCGGTTTCATAAACAAATCCAAAAATGATCCTTTTAAAGACATTTTAAGCGTAATTTAGACGACATGGATACAAAAGTTAAACCGTATACTGTCCTTTTAAATCTCTGAAAGACAAGGGTGACCGACATTCCACTAGGGTATTGTCGAGCCTCTCGGCATATTTCCTACGTTGTAGTTTAGACTCGGTTTTGATTCGCATTGCTGAGTCAGTTGGTTTGAAGTGAAATAGTTGAATTTGCCACTTAGATTGTCATCAGGAATTTTGCTACAATTCCGATCTTGTTTTATATGGATTGCATGTATTCTTAACATTTCGTCGTGCAGGTAGCGTGTGAATGCTTTTTTAATACTTGTTTCGTTTGCAATTTTGAATCGTTTCACTCGACTCGCTTAAACGAGCCGTTCTTGGAGAAGCGATTCATTTGCCAGTCACACGTCTCTGTTCACAAGCTTCGGTATTCGCGGGCACGAGTAGATAGATTTATCACATGCAAAAGAAGAAGGCGAGAAGAAAGATTCGTGGGACTATCCAAATGTTCTTGTAACTTGTTACTTGTATCCGCAGGATTTGTCTGGTGTTCAGGTGAAGTGTGGAAAATTAGAGGAAATAATTTTGTCTAGCTAGTTAGCAAGGCATGGCCGACATCGACAAACTGAACATAGACAGCATCATACAGCGCTTACTTGAAGGTAAGGTTGACGAAATATCAGACAGTTTTCTTGCAAGCTCTTTAAAATTTATTAGTATTTGGGTTAACGTACGACTTGATCTGTTGTTTAAACCGGATGAAATGGACTGCTTGGCTGGTTAGCTTGGCGGCTAAACTAGGACAGACGATTAAGACCAAGTAACCACACTGTAGAGATTGTTGTGTTTAATTTTAAGGTGCTAGTCTTGTTTTGTCTAGTCTGTGTCGATGACTATGCAGCTAATTGACATAACTTGCAGTATTACAGTAACGACTGTCACTGTAGTTTAGTATTTTCTAACCTTGGTGTTTTTACGTTATTGGTAATAGAAGGAAAATTAACATGCGCTAGCTGACGATAAGATCTTTTTTTGATGACCATGGAAATGCTAGCTAGATTAGAAAAAAATGGCTACTGAGTATGCAATCTCTAGCTAAACGTTAGTAAATAAGGGTGTTGACCAATGACTGGCACTTTTTTTTTTGTGTCAGTTTGGCAATAAGAGTTTAAAAGATTTAAGATTCATGACTTTAGTGGTTAAATGAATTATAAATATTTAAATTTAGATTAGCAAGGGCAGATTAGCCAACATGATGTAAATGAACGGTGCCCTGGACACCACAGTGCATCTCTGATGAGTAGAATATTGTGAAAGTCTTTTATCATTATTATTATAAATGTAAAAAGCACAACTGTCACATAGTATACATTCTTTACACGTCATGCAAACTATTTCATGCTTTTTTTTTTCATTAAAAAAATTCCACCAAAATCCAGCATCTCAAAATATTTGAATATTTCATTAGAAATTGAGTAAATTACTGTTCTTATGGTATACATACAATTTATCCCTCAGTCTGAATACATGTATAGGGAAGACCGATGACTTGATTGTCCAGAAGATGATCATCAACATTAGACAAGGATTGTAAGCCACAGCAGGTGCTGTATTGAAGCAAGGATTGACTTGAAGGGAAAAGTGAGGTAGGAAAAGGGTCAAAAGCAGCAGTTATGACAGCAGCCTTAACAGTAGTTCCAAGCAAAGCCAATTCAAGAACATGGAGAGCTTCACAAGGATGGGAGTGAGGCTGGAGTCAGTGCCTCAAGAGCTACCACACGCAGACGTAGACGGGACGTCTACAATTGTGTTCCTAGTATCAAGCCACTCCTGAACCAGATAGAACGTCAGAAGCATCTTACCTGGGCTAAGGAGCTTGACGTCCATGGAGTTTCCATTAGGGGTGCTCCGATTGATCGGTCGCCGATCATAATCGGCCGATAATTGCCTTGGGAAGTTTGATCGTCATTCTTTATAATGGCCGATATCGAAAAGCCGATCAGATGCGGGACAATTTTTTGTGTGCTGCTAAATTGGCTTCACAGGTCTGGCGATTCTATGTGTTGTGTGAAAAAGACAGTACATTAGCAATCTGCAACCTGTGTAACATGCCAATTCCGTGAGGCGGGAAGCACCCAATGCATTTTAACACCACGAACCTCATCAGACATTGGAAGGTTAGTTACGTAAAGGAACACGAGCAGCTTTCAAAGTTGGCTAGCGCTAAGAGGGCAGGTGAGCTCAGCAACTCGCACGCCGCCACTCACTCAGCTGTCGGTAATTCCCCTATCTCACCTACGCGGTTTCGCTCGCTGGCCGTAAATACGGTTCATCAAATTTCACCGCAAGTTTTGGCGCTGTGATTACTTTTCCATCTTTCCGCGAGAAAGATTAAACATGTTAAACATTTGGGCAATCCTTGCGGATACTTGCAGAACTTCCGGCGACTCGCGTCCTACTTGTCTAATCTACAGGAAAGTTGTATTTGTCAAGCTCTAAGCTGTTCCCAATTACTAACCAAGCACAGGCTGCTATGTTTTAAGTTGACATGTTGCTTGCCAATAAATACAGTCGTCAATTCATGATATTCCTCTTCTTGTAAGTTCAATACTTAATTTACATTGTTGTTAGATATAATTTAATAAATAATGCTACATGATGAGGCTTCGAGTAGACCCTGTAATCGGTGATCGGTATCGGCCGATAGAGCTTCTAGTAATCGGCGATCGGCCGATTGCTGGTGCTGGTGCTGCTCCACTGTGTTTTATCAGGTCCAAAAATTACTACTGCTACTGCATGCTGACAAACTTTATGTGGATGTCTATTTCTTTTCCCAGCAGGATTTAGCACCTGCCCAGACAGGGAAAATCAGAAATCTCAAATCCAACTAATCTTTATAGTAATGCGAGTGGCCATGTTATTTCAAATTTACCTTAAAAGCACAACTTGGGAAATGAAACCATCTGGATGAATGCCGTGCATGCAGTAATTACACTTGGTCAGATGGAAGCTGACTGTAACGTTAGCTCAATAAGTAAAACGTTTAAATCAAAATGCCTAAAGCTAAATGTCTTTGTGTGTGGTTGTATTTCACAATACAGAATTACAAAAATAAAATGACAAATTGGTTGAGAGATATAATGTAACATATAATTATTTTAGAATGTATGAGAGAGAAAAATAATTTTTCACAACATAATAGATTTTTTCCGAGATGCACTGTATTTATACCACATTCAATTGATCCCCATTGCCAAATATTGCTAGTGATCGACATTGCAAAATCTAATTTGTAGTGTAAATGTGAATGTATCTGAACATGTCTTGGAAAGGAAAAAAGGATAAATTGATTGTGTTGTTGCATAACCAGAAAATATGTAATAATATTCTATTACTTTTAGAATACTCTAGATCTTTTAGAAATTGCGCTGAAAGTAGGAGTCTTCTACTCCTAGGTTTATGGATAAAGACCAGCAGAGGCAAAATCAGCTACTTTTCATAGCATCTTTTGTGGCCTTCTCTCTTATTCATTTATAAGTTTCTGTAGCAGACCTTGTGATTAAAATGTTTGAATAGTCTTTACAGGTTTTTGCCTTTGTTTTTGCTATGCTCTGAAGATATTCAGGATTACAGTAAGATCAAAAGATGAATACGAGATGAGTTAGAAACTTTAATTTCCTGATATTTATGTATAGCAAATGTGTTAAGCAAATTAGTACAAGCATATTTGGTGCTATCCAACTGATCCATCCAACTGTTGGGTAAGCAAAACAATTTGAAATGATCTTAATAAAAAGTAATAAATAATTTAATATATATAATTTAATATATAAAAATAATATTTGATAATTATTTTTTTATTACATAAATTCAAGAAAGTAAGCATTAGAACACAAACTGACCATTAAATAACAAGCAAACAGTTACAAACAAAATATGATGCAAACTTATACTAAAAATAATACTGGGTGAGGTAAGCCTCTCCGTGATTTTAAATGTATGTCAGGGTTTGTATAGTCATCAATCATGTACAGTCAATCATTTAGAAATCACATTTTCCAGACCTGGAAAAAGTCATGGAAAATAAATAAGATGTATTAAAGTTTTCTAAAAGTCATGAGGCTTTTGAAAATATATTTTTTCTTTTATTCAACATTTGTGATTTTTAATAATGATTGCTTTAGTGCAAAATGTGCTGTGCCTGTCCGTGTGCACACGCACATGTAAAGCCTCATTTATGCTTCTGCATCAAGTCTATGCCTAGTATACACCATGGGCTATGCAAGTGGCCTATGGCGGTGTGAGCATTTATTCTTGTGCGCTGCTGTGTCTGTGTCGCTCTGCAGTTACACCTCCGAACCGGTTGGGGTAGTTGGCGGTGGGGTTTCTAGGCCGCTGTGCTGAGTCTCTTCGCCACTCTCTGGTGAGTGAGTTTTTTTGGTGTACTACAAACAATGGCGAATGGAACTGAACTGATCTTGTTGGAGTTTAGGCTGATAGATGTTGAACCGTTGTTTTTGCTGAAATCACTTCAACACATAATCAAGAGAAGACGACAGAGGATATAGTCAGTACATCGTTCAACCTACTAAAGGAAAATGGAAGCACAGAAGAAGAAGTAGCCAGGAAAATGTGTTTCTACCAGGTTGACCATTCAGAGTTGTTGCAGTCTGTGTCGCCATGAAATGTAGTTACATTTCTGGGTTGGTGCACTTCAGTCTTCACCGTAAGGTATGCAACTAAGCCTATGGTATAGACTTGATGGAGAAGCATAAAACAGTCTTAACGGTGGGTTGATGTCCATCACCAATCCTGGTCTTTTAAGGTTATAACTCTGTATAGGACCCATATGGCGTGCCCTTGGGTATTAAATACATTAGCTTATATGTATTATATATTAGGTTACACATATATACACACAATAATAATAATAATAACTATGGAGGGAGGACTCTTTCCATTTATTCTGCTTTTGAATATCAGCTGTGTTAACTTCAAGGTTTTGGTATTGAAACCCAAATAAGCATAAAATGGAAAGCTACTATCCTAGTGTGTACAATCAATTGTTACACACACACACACACACACACACAGAGCAAGTACGGCCCTTAATCAGGGGTTGGAGAGCGATTGTCTTCGGCGATAGCTTTTTAACTGTAAACAAAAGGACTGGTTCTACTGGTTCAGAGGCAATTCAGAACAACTTACAAGCAATTAGTAATGATGTATATTTTTACAGATGACAAAGTTTACATATTTCATTTAGTTGTTCTTGCTTTAGTGACTGGTTGTAAATGTGGTTGTTTGGCAGGCAGTTGCTCTGTCCTCAGGTTGGTGCTTTGTATAGACTTTCACCCATGCTCCTACTGACAGTTAGTTTAAATAATGGTTATTTGAACACCTGCAACGCAGAGTGATGCATATAGTTAAACAGCCCAGTGGCATTAATATTATAATAATACTATTAAAAATAATAATAATTATTAGTCTTAATAATTATTCCAATAATAATTGGAATGCCTCTTATCCAGTTAGATTGCTCTGCCAGAAAGAACTGTTTTTGAAAAAACTGGCCATTTCAAAATTCAATCCCACATGCATCCGCTCAGTTGTCATCTATTTGCTCACAGTAAAGATGAAAGTATTTTACTATGGAATTTTCTAATTAATTGATTTATGAAATTCATTTAACGTGTCAATACAATCAGAACCATCACCGTTTCCTACAGGATTGAAATTTACCTGCAGGGGTAGTCAGCTGAACAGCACGTATCTCTGTCATCAACCATAATTATCATTTCCAAACAAACTGGGCAAATAATTCACTCATACCACACACAATGAAATAAATTGAGAAGTACCTAGCCGGGTATAGCTAGATCAGATATTATAGTACGGTTAACCAGTCCTCCAGCTCATCATCTAAACATACCAGTTCACCAGAATACTCTACGTCCATGAGTCCCCCAAATCTGTTCCTTTACCTAAGGCTAATTTATTTACAGAAATGCTTGGCTAAATAAATAGGTTTTATGCACAGTTGTACGTCTCAGCAAAACCAGATGAGAGAAACCAGCTTGCTAAAGTTGAGCAATGCATAAAGGATATAAGACATGGATGCTAATTAACTTCCTTCTGCTTAATCCTGATAAAACAGAAGTTCTAGTCATAGGACCGCATGCAGCTAGAAGCAAGATTTTAGATCACACTGTAACTTTAGATGGCCTTTCTGTTCTATCTAGTGCAAAAGTAAAAGACCTCGGTGTGATTATAGATCTAGTCTTTCATTTGAAGCTCATGTCAGGCCCAGGATAGCATTCTTTCACCTCAGAAATATTGCCAAGTTAAGGAATATATTGTCACTAAACGATGCAGACAAACTAGTTCATGCTTTTGTCACCTCAAGGTTGGACTATTGCAATGCTTTTACTGTCAGGATGTTCAACTAGGTACATAAACGAGCTTCAGTTAGTTCGGAATGCAGCAGCGAGAGTCCTCACTAAAACAAGAAGATACGAGCACATAGACCTCCATCTTATCTTCACTTCATTGGCTCCCTGTGAAATTTCGCATTGATTTTTAAAATACTACACACTCACCACCAAGCTGAAGCACCTGAGACTCGGCTTATCTCTGTGTCAGTGGAAAATCTCCAATTTCCTAACTGGCAGACCACAGGCAGTAAGGATGGGCGGACATGTCTCAGCCTCCCTCCCTCTCAGCACTGGAGCCACTGTAATGGTGTTTTAGCCAACGCATTGGTTTACCTATCTGATGGATTATTTGCGGGGAAAAAAAAATTGTTGAGAGAAAACAATTCAAAGCTTTATTCAAATTACATTTACCTAAATGTCTAGGACATTGATCATCATTAGCAGCATCACTCAGCTAGTTAAAAAATAGTTAAACAAATACATGTATGGGTAATGCTTAGAGTAAAGTAGCACGTACATAATCATGTATTTGTGTATGTACAGTACCTTATTTAAAGCACCCAATTGCATTTAAAATGTAACCCATAAAGGTACAAATGTTGTGAGGCAAAATTGCTGTTCAGACAACACTACAGTTTTGTTAGCTTAGAAGCTTGTAATTGTAGTTGACTGTAACTCGAATTTTACTTAATCTGCTCTGTTTTCTGCAAAGGCAAAAATGGTAATATTGTAAACATGCATGTGCATTTCCTTTGCAGTGAGAGGGTCAAAGCCTGGTAAGAATGTACAGCTGCAGGAGAATGAGATTCGTGGTCTCTGTCTGAAATCTCGTGAAATCTTCCTTAGCCAGCCTATTCTCCTGGAGTTGGAGGCCCCTCTAAAGATCTGTGGTGAGTTATACCTACACAGTTGTCACACTACAGCACCAGTGCCACAGTACAGCTGTAGGCCAGAAATGCTGGTCCTGTTTAGCCGTTCTTCAAGTGGGCCGACTTTTCTCTTTGCAGGTGACATCCATGGGCAGTACTATGATCTGCTGAGGCTCTTCGAATATGGTGGTTATCCACCGGAAAGTAACTATCTGTTTCTTGGGGACTATGTGGATCGGGGCAAACAATCACTTGAGACCATTTGCCTCCTTCTAGCCTACAAAATCAAATATCCTGAAAACTTCTTCTTGCTCAGGGGAAACCATGAATGCGCCTCAATCAATCGCATCTATGGCTTCTACGATGAGTGTGAGTATATGTTATCTGACATGCAATTGTGTGTGCTTTTCAAATCTATCAAAATGTTTTAAATGTTCTGTTGGTTTAGCTCCAGCCACTCTCAAGAGCCGTGGCAAAGACTTGCTATGAACTCTAAATCTTGATTCGTATGAGTGAAAACTGTAAGTGTATTTGATTCGACCTTGTTATAATTTATTCAGTTCAATTGTACTTGTATAGCGCTTTTAACAATCGTCATGGTCGCAAAGCAGCTTTACACAATCAAAAGAATAATTTAAGTTTGTATGAATTGTGAATGTGTATGAATCAAAATGGTCAGATAGTCCCTTAGTCCCTGATGAGCAAGCCGAGGGCGACAATGGCAAGGAAGAACTCCCCGAGATGTCAGCAGGAAGAAACCTAGAGAGGACCCAGACAGGGAACCCATCCTCATTTGGGTGAAACAAAAAGCAGGAATTGATCTGCGTTCATACTGTGTGTTAGGTGACAGGCAGTTCAGTAGACTTGTAGGAATTCCAGTCCTGAGCTATTTGAGCGACTGCAAGTTCTCAGAGAAACAGCTGTCAACATCAGCCGAGGCCAGAACCGTTTTCATGGTAGAGTGAAACCGTCCCCAGACACTACACGCATCGCAAAGAGACCATACGAGCATCCATGTGACAAGATCTCCAACCAGAACTGGGACACCAGGACGAGTCAGACAGGTCCAGATGGCAGAGGGGGACTGTATCACTGGCAGCTCAGGAGCGACATGTGTTGCTCGACAGAGAAGAGGAGAGGAGAAAGAACTGTTAGATATGGTCACAGTCACATAATGCAGATCTGGCCATTAAGAACACACGCTCCGAGAAAAGGGATCAGCTTCTCTCAGGGAAGCTGTGAAAATTACTTTCATTACCTGTAGGGGGCAGTCGTGTTTCAACTTTGTGAGTCTACTATTGTGTGTCTACTGAAAATGTGTTGTCTGTAAATACTGGTATATAGGGCTGGGTGATGTTTTATTTTTATTTTTTTAGATTTTTTTCAGATTAATTCGAATTTACGTTTTAAGACTATTTAATTTTTTATTAAATCGAGGTGTCGCGATTTTTAGTAAAATATTAGATAAACTGCAATTGCACCAATGGCAGAATAATTAAGAGGCAAGATTGCCCGCATGATTAACCGCTCACTTGTGATTTTACATTTTCACTTTGGTGCGGCACCGCGAGCTTCTGTAGTTCTGCCACGCCCCCTCTGTGACTCACACGTGGGAAATACGAGATACAACATGGCAGCGCGCTCTATTGAAACCAAAGAGCTCGTGTCCAACAGAGGCGCGGTATCTTCAGTCGTATGGAAATTATTAGGGTTCGCAACTTTACACATTGAACAAGCCAAAGCCCGGTGTAAAATCTGTCTGAAGTTTGTGGCAACTAAAAGAAGCTAATTTCCTCACGCACCTCAAACAGAGACACATTGTTGAATCGGCGTCGTGTTTGGCGCTGAGAGATAAACAAGACAAGCGGCAGCGCGAAAACACCGGCTAAAAGCCAGGAGAAAACAGTGAGCACATTTCCCCACTGTATCCCATATGATAAGAGAGGCCTCGATGGAAAGATATCACTGATGTGGTGTCGTGTTCTATCGCTAAAGACATTATGCCCATATACACGGTAAAAAAAAATTTGATTTTATTCAGCATGTAAGCTGCATGTGGTTTGCAAAATTGTTTAAGTGATTTAATATATATACTTTTAACCCAAATAGGCAGGTAATGTTTGGTTATATCGGTTTGCTTAAGTAAATAATAATAATAATAATAATAAAAAACCTATACTGTCTGTTTTTTTAAAGCAAAAAAATAGTTTTAAAATCGAAAATCGAATTTGGTCTTTAAAAAAATATAAATTAAATTTATAGGGCATATCACCCAGCTCTATATATTATTCTTCATTTCCTTCTCTCCTTCAATGGTGTATCTTCTTTGTATCTTTCTCTATTCGGTCTTATTATTATTATTAGTAGTAGTAGTAGTAGTAGTAGTAGTAGTAGTAGTGCTGTGAATTAATTATTGTAACACACCCACACGTGTGCAAAAGTACAAAGTACAACAAAGAATACAAAAATGTATGATAAGTTAGCCTAAAACAATATTGTTTTATTGTGTATATGTGCTTTAAATAAACACTAAACATTAAACACTGCCTTTTGCAAAGTGAAAGTGAGTTCCGTGTGCGCGCTTTTTGATCAAAAGGCTGATAAACGTGCGCACACATATGAGCAGATTCATCAATAAAACTGCAGACATACTCCCCCAGAAATGCAACAAAGACAAAATTATATGCTACTCGCTGAATACAATGCGACAGCACGCAGAATCCCTGGGCTTTGACTGTGTAGCAGTAGTAGTAGTACACTAAAAAATGCTGGGTTTCTGTAACCACATCGTTGGATTGCTTATGCTGGATCAAAATTCTGGGTTTTTTCGGGTACTTTAATCACACTGTTGGGTTGCTTTTGTTAGGAATACTAAAAGTGCCACATGATTATTTTCTCAATGCAAAAAACAGAAAAAGAAATGTCTCCTCCCTTGACCTTTTGTCTGCCTAACAATGTACTGAAGCTCAGCACGCCTTCTTTCCTTGTTTTAATCTGTAATATTTAAGTGAAATATATTTTGTGTATAAATATAAATTTTTATTTATGGACAGGTATTAGTGTGTGTTATCTAGAAGTGCTGCAATTTTTGATGGTTTCAAAACACAACGTTTTCGGAGATTTGATCTCCAGACAATCCCGATGCGCTCTGAGCTCATGTAGCCGCCCAATGCGGCCACACCTCCAACCGAACTTCTGAAAACTACCGCTGGCTAACTATCTCTGCAATGGTTAAAACAGCAGATTAATTTCATTTGGGGTATTTCCAACAGGCAATCTACTAAATAATAATAAGTCGATAAAATAACCCAGCACTTTAACATTTAACCCAGCAGTGTTTAGAGTGTAACATAAAACTATTCCATTTGTAAAATTCCATAATGAAATCATAGGTTGTGTTTAGGGTGATTTTTAAAAACAATACAACACAGGTTATGGTAAAGAAATTCTCAGACTCCTCCATTGCAGGGATTAAAAAAACAGTAGCAATGTCAATTTTAGAATCCGTAGAAGCGCAGTGGTCCGCACACACTCCCTCGAAGCCTTTCCCTGAATTCGCCTTTTTTCACGGAGGTGGGGCAATATAAGAACAGTGCCAGCTGGCACACCTAAAATAGATGCAGAATTATTTTTTATAGTCTAAATATTTTTTTATTTATATCGCCCACTCAAGTTTAATACAAAAATTATATTTATAATAATGAAATGAGATGCCCTAAATTGTGCCTTAAAAATTAATCTAAAATGCATTGTAAAATGTGTGTAAACCCACGGATTGCACTTTCACTTTACAAAACGCAGCATTTTGATCGAAAAGGCTGATAAATGTGTGCGGCTTATCGATAAAATACTCCCCCAGAAATCCAGATAAATGCTGGCTTTTCCAACACAAGAGCGCGCTTCGATGTAAGGCGATTTATTCAAGTCATAATATAACGTTTTTGCTGTGTAGTTTATATTTTGTGTCCATAAGAATTGTATTTCAATCAATGTTTCATGGTGCTCCAGATGCCCAGTCCTCCACTGCTCAAGACTTTCAAGACAGTCTACCAGGTTTGTTTATTCTCCAGAGAAAGCGTTCTACAACTGTCCTTACAGTAAATAAAAAAAAGTATTAAAATCAACAAGTATCGAATCCAACTATGAAGTCTCATTTAATTGCTATCATTAAGCAGTGCTCGCCCTATCATCCGGAGATCGCAAGTTTGATCCCCTATGCTGTAACCTCTCGCAGCCGGAGGTCTAGAGAGAGCTGATTGACCGAGCTCTCTCAGAGGGGAGGGATGAGAGGTACATAGTGCTCCCACATTAATCACGGCTCTACAGGCAATCGGGCACGTCTGTAAGCTTGCGCAAGCGGAAGAAGCAGATAGTGGTGTCCTTCGTGTGTGTTACGCTGCCTCCAATGGTGCCTGAGCGAGCAGTTCAAAAAGATGTAGTCGTCTGGCGTCACATGGTTCGGATGAAACACGTAATGGTCTTCGGCCCTCCCGGCTGAGTGGTAGTAGTAGCCTTAATGTGAGAGCCCCTTTGTGACGGGGAGGAATTAGAAACTACTAAATTAGGGGGAAAAAACGGGGGGAAAATATAGAGAATAAGAATCGTATTTATAATAGGATATTTAATTAAATAATACAATTATATTAAATAAGGACTTTATCTAAATGCCAGAGCAAATTTCTCATTCACTGTTGAAGTAGTTAAACATGCTTATACCAGTCGTGGCCAAAAGTTTTGAGAATGACACAAATATTAGTCAAGTCTGCCATTCTAACCCAATCAGCCTGACCATAATGATTTCCAGCCTTGTGCTCGTCAACATTCTCTGAGTTAACAAGACGATTACTGAAATGATCTCAGCAGGTTCTTTAATGAAACATTCTGGAGTATATGCAAATTTCTATTATAAAAACTTAAGGAGCAACTTTTCTCATTTCCAATATTTATGTAATTCTCAAAACTTTTGGCCATGACTGTAGATGCGTATGTTACATTTTAAAAGTGCATGTAATGTTGTAAAATATGAATAAAACAGTAGACACAATTGATATGGTAGTATATACAATGAAAAAGCTATTTACGCATGAGTGCTCAAATGTGAAGCAAACGCAATTATTAATTTATTGTGTATAAATTAATGTGTGTATGAAAAATAACATGCCTACCAGCTCACTATTATTTTCTGTCCAAATTTAAAGATGCCCGCATGTGTGCGAAAAGACGAAGTACAACTATTAAAAATTATACACTTTTGTATTTTTTTTTTAAACCTAAAACAATATTTCCAATGCTGAAGCAAACATGATTGTTTTTGTTTTAGTCTACTCGCGGAATACAACACGACAGCGCGCTCCGAGGTGAACACCCGCAGTTGTTGTAAGCCCTCTTCTCACCTTTCATTCACAATAGGTGTGAAGTTATCGAACCGATTTCGCTGATGGGGGAATTAGCAGAATTGAGGTGTTCAAAACGAATTAACGAGACCGAGCAGACGTCTCTTCCTAAAATGTATTTCGCCAGCAAAACATAAATAGAAACATAAACGTAAATAGAAATAAAATGTTTAATTGTACCAATTAAATCAGACTTCATAGTTGGATTTGATACTTTGAGTGTAATTCATAAATTTACTGAATATATTCAGACTTTGTAAAATAATGAAACCCGTTTCCTTCCTAGACCTTTTGTCCTCCTCACAATGAACTGAAGCTCAGCATGTCTTCTTTCCTTGTTTTAATCTGTATTATTTAAGTGAAATACATTTTGCATATATGCTTAAATATTCTTTTTTATTTATGGAGGGGTGTATTATGTTTGATCTGCAATGTTGCGAGACGCGATGACTTTCTGGGGGAGTATGTCTGCATTTTAAACGCTAAATTGCATGCGTTTATCAGCCGTTTTAATAAAAATGCTGCCTTTTGTAAAGTGAAAGTATGACCTGCGGGTTCACGCACGCCGATGAACAGCTTTATTTTGGTCATAAATTCTCAATCACATTCCAGCTATTATTTCCAGCCGTGGTCCAATAATGGATGAAATAATTATTCAATGCTGGACACAGACAGCAAAAAAAGCATGATTGATTATTATTATAAAAAGCCCGAAGCACTTCGTGTGCATATATGAATATTTACTTAAAAATATAGATTCTTTTTTTCATTCATGTCTTTTGATGGTGTTCAAAGTCGACATATTTTTACATTTTAACGAACATATGTTGGCACACACACACACACACTACACTTCGTGCAGATACACGGAGATTGTCTTGAAAGTCTTAGGCAGTTGCGGACTGGTGCTCCATGAAACATTCATTGAAATGCAATTCTTATGCACACAAAAAATAAAAATGTTATGACTTGAATAAATCGGCTCACATCGGAGCTGTCATGTTGGAAAAGCCAGCGCTTATCTAGTGAGTAGCCTATATATTAGTGTATGTCTGCGTTTTTATTGATAAATCACACACGTTTATCAGCCTTTTGATCAAAATCAGAAATAAATTCACAATTAATTACATTCTAGCTATTATTTCCAGCCGTGGTCAAATAATGGATGAAATAATTATCTGATGGTGCTCAATGTCAACACATTTTTATGTTTTAATGAAGATGTAATGGCACATTCACGAATCAGGACATTTGCATAGTTAACAAATAGCATACTATCAGGAAATTAAATTAATTGGGCATTGCCATGTCTTTCATTGTTTTTTCCCTGTTAAGACATTACAAAAACTATATAAGAAACTTTTTATTATGAAGTTTAAAGCATGATTTAGGTCATCACTATGAACATGATATGAAGCACATATATGCACAGTCATTGTGAAAGATACAAATATAAAAATTCATGTTTGCTTCAGCATTTAAAACTATTGTTTTAGGCTAACTAATTACACACAATTCTTCGTTGTACGTGGTCTGCTTTTAGATAAAGTCCTTCCATGCGCCATGCGGTGGATATTCAGTGAAGCACAACACATTTATTTATGCTCCGTAATGTTGCTTGTGGGATTTCGCTGCATGGTGAAATTAACCTAAAGCAAATCTTGGCAAAATAAATAGCTTTTTAGCCTAGACTTAAATACTGAGATTATGTCTGTCCCGAACACTATTTGGAAGGCTATTCTATAACTTTGGGGCTTTGTAAAAAAAAAAAAAAAAGCTCTGCCCCAAGCTGTAGTTTTCATAATACGCAGTACTGACAAGCAGCCTGCATCCTTTGATTGAAGTAGGCGGATTGTAAGACACTAATAGTTCACTCAGATACTGCGGCGCGAGACCATATGCTTTATATGTCAAAAGTAGTGTTTTAAAATCAATGTGAAATTTTACAGGGAGCTAATGTTATGTGGATAAAATAATGGGATATGCTCATATCTTCTGGTTTTAGTGAGGACTCTCGCTGCTGCATTCTGAACTAACTGAAGCTTGTTTATGCACCTAGTTGAACAACCAGACAGTAAGGCGTTACAATAGTCCAACCTAGAGGTGATAATGAACTAATTTTTATTGTTTAGTGACAAAATATTCCTTACCTTGGCAATATTTCTGAGGTGAAAGGATGCTGTGATAAGAATGATATCCAATATTATCTACATGAGCTTCAAATGAAAGACTGGAATCTATAATCACACCAAGGTCTTTTACTGTTGAACTGAATCGAACAGAAAGGCCATCTAAAGTTACAGTGTGATCTAAAATCTTGCTTCTAGCTACATGAGGTTCTATGACTAGAATTTCTGTCTTATCAGGATTAAGCATAAGGAAGTTAATTAACATCCAGTCTCTTATATCGTTTACACATTGCTCAACTTTGTTAAGATGGTTTTTCATCTGTTTTTGATGAGACATATAACTGAGTGTTGTCAGCATAACAATGTAAACTAATACTGTGCTTACGGATTATGTTTCCCAGAGGAAGCATGTAAATGGAAAAAAGCAGTGGGCCTAAAACCGAACCCTGTGGAACAGCAAACTCCACTAGAGAACATGCAGAATAATCACCATTTAAATCTACATACTGATAATGATCAGTCAAATAGGATCTGGGCCAGGAGAGGGCCGTTCCCTTAATTCCTACTACATTTTCTAATCTGTGAAGGAGAATACTATGATCAATGGTGTCAAAAGCTGCACTGAGGTCGAGTAACACAAGTATAGTGAGGCAACCCAGATCAGAGGCCTGACTGATGCAATTCGTGTATGCTATTTCTATATTGGTATGAGCATAGCTGCCCCGCTACTATCTTTTCCAGAATCTTAGAGATAAAGGGAAGGTTTGATATCGTAATATCACAGCTGTAATTGGACAGCTGACAAGGGTCAAGGTCAGGTTTCTTAATTATTGGTTTAATAACTACTAATTTTAATTTAATAACTACTGATTTCGGAACCTACCCACTGCTGAGTGAAGAATGAATTATTTTCAACATTATTTTCTGTTATTTCTGACACTATCTGTTTGAAAAATGCCGGTATAGGATCTAAAACACATGTTGATGTTTTTGCAGAAGAGATGAGTGAAATTGGTTTATTCCCTTCAAGGGGAGTAAAGTAATCTGACATGGTTAGTTTAACATCTGCATCAATTAAATTGTCTGGTTTCAAAGCTTGAATTGTATGCCTAATATTTACAATTTTGTTATTGAAAAAGTTCATGAAGTCCTCACTACTGCACAATGTTTTGTGGAGGAGTGGTCTTATTTCTAGTTAATTTGGCAACGGTATTGAATAAACATCTAGAATAATTTTTGTTTTTTTATAAGAGTGGAGAGATACGTTGATCTAGCTACACTAAGAGCTTTTCTATAGTTCAGGATGCTCTCCTTCCATGCTATTTGAAATACTAACAATTTAGTTTGACTCCATTTACGTTCTAATTTCATTTCATTTATTATACCAGGGAGCGAGTTTCATATCTCTAATAATTTTTCTTTTTACTGGAGCTACATCATCTAAGATAAAACGGAAAGTCGACTCTAACTATTCAGTCGCCTGATTGAGTTCTGTGGGGTTAGACGGTGATCCAATCAAAGTTGATAACTGTGGGAGATTACTGATAAAGCTCTGTGTGGTAATTGATGTGAATGTACATTTAATGCAGTAGCGTGGCTCTGTGCGTAAATTATTACCATGACACATTATAATTGAGACAAGATAATGATCAGAGATAACTTCAGACTGTGGAATTATACTTAATCCGAAGGATAATATTAAATCTAAAGTGTGACCTGCTTTATGAGTGGGTCCTACTAAACACTGATTTACTCCTAACGAGTCGAGTATGGACATAAATGTTGTTCTCATAGGGTTTTCTGGATTCTCAAAATGAATAATAAAATCTTCAGTAACTAACGCTTTGTCTACAGAAATGACCAGGAAATTTGCAAATTCACAAAGAAATTCCGAGTACGGCCCTGGGTGTCTGTAAATGATAATTAGCGGGATCAACTGAGCAGACTTAATATTTGTAGCTGCACTTTTTATGTTACTATAGAGAACTTCAAATGTATTAAATTTATGTCCTTGTTTTTGTATGATAGACAGATCATTGTAAATAACTGCAACGCCTCCTCCTCTACCACTTATCCGAGGCCGGTGTATGCAGCTGTATCCAGGAGGACTAGCCTCATTTAAAGCTATGTACTCGTCCTGTTTAATCCAGGTTTCTGTTAAACAGAGTACATCAAACCTGGTCTGTGATCATTTCATTAACAATAACTGCTTTAGATGCGAGAGATCGAATATTTAACAGTCCTAGCTTCAGATCAGAGGTGCCGGCTGGGCATTCAGTGTGTTCTGAATTTGTGTTCTCTATGTTAATTAAGTTGCTAAAACAGACTTTCTGAATCTTTATAAATGTTTAGCTCGGGGAACTCAGTCTCAATATGATGAACCTTGATTGACAACTCTATGCAGCTTGCAGACGTTTGGATTAGCCTATCTGTCTGCTCCCTGGCCTGGGCTCCGGGTAGTCACGGATTAAATAGGCCTCTTCAGAGACTATGCTGTATACTACAAGAAATGAGAGCAGCACCTTCCCGAGTGGAATGGGCATCGTCCCGCCCTAACAGGCCAGCTTTGCTTTACTCCATTTGTCTATAAAGCCCACATTATTTTTGGAGCTCTACCTGGACATCCAACAGTTCAGCGACCATAATCTGCTTTAAGCTATGTCACCACGTCGTTTATTGACATGTAGAGGCCATGCTTTTTATAACATAAACATGTTTATCATCAATGGGGCCAAACTCTTCTAAGTAGTTTGACAACACATTTATGAGTATAGGGAAATAATGTTAAATTCCTTTAATACAGGTAGAAAGAGACTGTTCTCAAATGTTGATCCATGAACGTTGATCCATGTGGTGAAGACGGCTTCACGAAGGGCATCCACAATCTGGAACTGACATTCGTTTTTGTAAACTTCCCTTGCCATCCATCTCCAAACATTCTCAAGGGAATTTAGATCAGGGGAACACGCCACAGGGGTGGTCCAGAAGTGCAATCTTATTGTCTTTGTTAGAAGTCATTCGTCAGGCGGGTGTTGTGAAGTGCAGGTGAAATTGTCTCATGGTTTTTTGTCTCATAACTCTCAGGATCTTTTAAGAAATTTAAATCTCACTGTGCCATTTTATTGAGGAACAGGTTTTCTGCAAAAAACAAAACAAAACTGGGAAATATCCGAGTTTGACGGTTCTAATTTTTTATGATCCTTAAATGACATTTTCTGCAGATACTGTATATCTTGGGTTGTTTTCATATTGTTAGACCGTTAACCCAGTAAAGAGTTTGGCTGTTTATCCTCTGGGTTTTTGATGTTACCAGTGCCAAAATGATACTTTTGAAAGATGTCATAGTGTGCAAGGGCCCTATTGTTTTTTAAGGGATTATTAGGGCCCAAGCACTATGAAATTGTCATAGGGTATGAGGGCCCTCCTTTTCTTCTAAGGATTATTATTATTATTATTATTATTTTTATTCCTCAATAAGAAGTCAGTTATTTTAGGTTGTTTACATCCTGTTTACACTGAGACTAAATTTTATTTCATGCTGCAAATTTATTTAGGTTTTTGCACAATTAATACTGCACTATTGTCACTTTGCCACATTTATCACAAAATTGCACCATGACCATGACTGGACTGCAATTAGCCTTTTTTTTTTTTTTTTACTTTTGATTTCTTATTTATATGCTTAACTCCTTCTATATCTTGCAGTGTTTGTTCTTAGAGTTTCATTGCAGTAGTAACTTGGTCAGTTCTCACATTACCCCATGTTTAAAGACCATATGTAAGATGTACAGTGTGCAATTCTACAACCTGTCTTTTTGTTACTGTCTCTCTGGATGGATATCTGGAATTTCCTTGGGGATCCGTCTGTCCGTCCGTCCATCCATCCCTATGAGTTGAGCAACATATGCTCAATGCCAGATGATGTCTGTTTCAGGGAAGGCCTTGTCTATTTCAGCAGGACAATGCAAAAGCACATACTGCAGTTATTACAACAGCATGGCTTCATAGTAAAAGAGTCCAGGTGCTGAATTTGCGTGCCTGAAGTCCAGATCTTTTACCTATAGAGAACATTTGGTGCACCATTAAACATAAAATACGGCAAAGACGACCACAAACTTTTCAGCAGCTGGAAACCTATATCTATATTAGATCTTTTTGATTCACCTGCATTTTCTCAGGTGGGAAGTATTTTTTCACATGCGAATTTTGGACTGAAATGCATTTTTTATGTTTTCTAGTACTCTGCCATGTAACATTAGCATAACTGGTCTGATAGTGTGTGTAAGAGGTTGAATATAAAGCCCCACCCACTAACAAAATTGATATGTTCACTTAGCACAGAGAGATGAATCTGTATGCATGCTCTTTTTGATACTTTTGTAATTAAGTTGTATTTGATATTCCAGCAGTAAAATGTACTTTTAAGAAGTGCTTGTGCAATTTGTTACAAAGATTAGTGTTATAAATTTGAGCAGTATATCCGGACCTTCATCTTTTCATAGTTTTGCACTGAATCATCAATACATTTTCATCTAGCTGGAGGGCTTTGAAACTAGTATTTAAATCCGCATCAAGATTTTCTATTTCCATGATTTTCACAATTACTAAGAACTGTTCTGACTATGTAACTGATTTGAGCATTTCACTGCATATCGTACTGTGTATGACTGTGTATGTGACAAATAAAATTTGAATTTTGAGTTCCACACTTGTGATTTCAGGCCGAAGGCGCTATAACATTAAACTGTGGAAAACATTTACCGACTGCTTCAACTGCTTACCCATTGCTGCCATTGTGGATGAGAAGATCTTCTGTTGCCATGGAGGTGAGTGGCTGCTGGGCAAAGGTTTGAAGTGTAAAGGCAGGTAAAAGGTTAGGCACTATAGCGCAGAAAAAAACAAATAAGAATTACACACCAGCAATAACCAGCATTACTAAAAAAAATTTTTTTATGTTTTAATTTTATCTATTGTAACTATATTGTAAAATGTAACGTATTGTAACAGTATATTGCACCAACGGTATATCACAGTAATGACAGTGTGCAATGTGTGCAATGCTCTGATCGTACAGTCTAATAAGTAGCAAGGAGAAAAGACCTTTTGATATCACTTCTTCAGACACTTAGAATACAACGGTCTGTCACTAAAGAAGTTTCTCAGTGATGAAACTATTTCATTCAGTGAGTGAGAGTCATTCTTGAGCAATGATGATAAATTAGTTACCATCCTCCTTTCCCCACCTCCTGTACATTGTCCAGGGGAATCCCCAGAACGGAGCTGGCCTTATTTATCGCCTTGTCCGTTCTGCCGTAGCGATTCTGCTACACCAGCAAACCACTCCATAGAAGATGGCTGAGGACACTACAGAATCAAAAAGGACCTCAGTAGTGCGCCCTGCTTTTAAAAAAAACCTCAGTCTCCTCAGCAGGAAAAGTGTGCTCTGTCCTTTTCTATAAATTGCGTCTAGGTTGTCTGATCAGTTTATATGAACACCTGGGTATTTATAAGAGTCCACTCTCTGTGTCCTTTCCCTGAATGTTCACTGGTAATAGTGAAGGATATTTGTGCCTGTGGATGTCCACCACCAGTTCTTTGGTCTTTCCAGCATTTGTCTGGAGTCGATTTCGTTGGCACCAGACCACAAAGAATCAGTGTTCTGAATGAGTCCTCTGGTACTCCTTGTCATCATCCTTTATGATCAGGCTGACAATGGCAGAGTCGTCAGAGAACCTCTGCAGGTGACATGAAGTACCGACTTCATGTTGCTCAGCAACCCGTCACCTGCAGAAGTTCTCAGTGTAGATGGTGAAGAGTAACGGAGACAGGACTGTTTCCTGCAGGACTCTAGTGTTGCAGACAATCGTATCAGACTCCTCACATACTGTGGTCGGGTTGTGAGGTAGTCCAGTATCCATGGAGATGGATGATAGGCCACTCTCATGTACTAAAAAGCTGTTTTAAAAGCACCAGAGAAGCCAAAAACCATAATTCACAGTTTTCTCAGGCTTTTTGCATGCATGAAAAAGCCGTATTAGGAAGGAAAGAGTCTTCCACTCCAATGCCTGGCTGGTAGGCAAACTGAAGTGTTGGGTCCTTTGATGTGCTTACCAGAGGTTGGAGATGGGTAAGCACCAGTCTCTCAAACGTCTTCATGGAGTGAGGCCAATGCAAGGCCAAAGTCTTTTGAGCACGGCAAAAATTTCTAATCATTCATTAGTTTGAAGTTAGTTAAATTTTTTTTCCATTGTACCATGTCACGGCGTATGCCAGTGACGGGCGTGCGCCTCTATCTTTTGTCGTTCTTCACTCATGCTGTAGGCACACTTAAGTTGATGGCCTCCACTTCTGCGTGTTTACGAAGGAGCGGGGAAACTGGAAATTGGCACGGCTGGATATCATCTTTAATGTATCTCTTGCTTTCTCCATTTTATAAAAACGGGGCAGGGAGTTTCGCTCAAAGCCCTGGAGGATTTCAGAGCAGAGTCGTGCGCTGGAAGCTAAATGCGTGGTGATGTAGCGGGTCCCAGGGACTTCAAAGGCACAGAACTGCATGCCGCTGTTTGATCTTCGCGTTGAGGACAGCCGCGAAACACTGCGCACTTTCACTCTCGCTAAAAAGCCAGGCTCTGGGATCCTGCTGCCGAAGAGGGGAAAAAAGGCAGCTGTGCTCCATGTTAAGGCCCCCGTTCCCAGCTGGTAAAGCTGCCCAACCGCTGGACGTCATGAGGAACTCCCATCTGAGGCCACGCTCTAAGAAAGAGCTCGGAGGGAATGGTTGGCCAAGACAGCAGGAGGAGTTGATTTTTATTTGTGTTCTTTAGCCCAAACGCGTCTCTTCTGCTTGTTGCCTGTCCTTATCAGTGGTTTCCTAGCAGATATTCTACCATGAAGGCCTGATTCACACAGTCTCCTCTTAACAGTTGTTCTAGAGATGTGTCTGCTGCTAGAACTCTGTGTGGCATTGACCTGCTCTCTGATCTGAGCTGCTGTTAACCTGCGATTTCTGAGGCTGGTGACTCGGATTAACTTATCCTCCGCAGCAGAGGTGACTCTCGGTCTTCCTTTCCTGGAGCGGTCCGCATGTGAGCCAGTTTCTTTGTAGCGCTTGATGGTTTTTTGTGACTGCACTTGGGGACACTTTCAAAGTTTTCCCAATTTTTCGGACTGACTGACCTGACCTTCATTTCTTAAAGTAATGATGGCTACTCGTTTTTTTTTTCTTGACCATAATACAAATTCAACCTCTTTGAATGAGAAGGTGTGTCAAACTTTTGATCTGTACTGTAGATGTGTTCAAAAACTTGGACCATGGCATGTTTTATGATGGACCATTCCATTTTTGTGTAAGCAAAAATAACTGAAATAGGTAGACTTAATATTTGGTTACTTATTCCTGAACTGAATGTTCATATTCAGAAATGGGGAATGCAGAATTCAAGCATGCACACACTCGCACACTATGGGCAATCTGGAAATGCCAGTTAGCCTAATCTGCATGCATTTTAACTGTAGGAGGAATAGGAATGTAGGAGGTGGCACACAGACACGAAGACAAGTCACAGTGCTAACCACTATGCTACCATACATACCAAGGCTAGCTTTGCACCTTAAATTTGGATATGGGTTTATGGAAAAGAATTTAATGCTATTTTGTAATTTACATTTACAGTATATTTAGATACATTCTATACTTACCCAGAGCAACTTGTATTTTTATCTCATTACACATCTGATCAGTTGAGGCTTAAAGGCCTTGCTCAAGGGCTCAACAGTGGCAGCTTGAGGTTTGAACCTAGGACCTCCCGAACTGTAGTCCAATGCCTTTACCACTAAGCTAGCCCTGACCCCCATTGCTCCAGGTGACCAGCTGCAGACCCTCAGACATCCAGCCAGGTGCTTCACTTCTTGAAATACTTTAAGTGCTTATGATCTGAAAATAAATAGTACAAACATTAAGCTCAAAACGGCAGCAGTACATCAACTTGATTATTTGCATGTAACATTATGCTTTTTGTAAAATGAAGTAATTACCTTGTCCAAGCTGCTAGTAACATTAGTATCAGTTGTCTAATAAAAATGCTTTCAGTTTATTAGGGGACTGTAACAAACAAAATAGAACATAGATGTGCCGCCACAGTCTGTTATTAATGTGAAGCATTGAAGCTCAAGCCATGGCACAACCTCCACAATGATGTATGTTTCAGCTTATAAGCAAATACAAAATTTGGATTGGGGAAAACAGCCAAATGTACTTTTAGGTACTGATGAGAAAGCTCAACTTATGGTATCACCAAAAAGTACATTTTCCCCAATCCAAATTTTACATGCTTTAACTTGTTTTAACGCAATTAGGTGTATATAGATATAATAAAAGCTGAAGTTCTTGTAGTATATTTAGGTATTTATCAAAAAATAAATTTTCCTTGCCATTTCAATACATTCTGTGCAGACCGTAGTTGCAAAAATGTTTGGAGCCAGAAAACTATCACCATATTGTATGTTGGTTGTGCAGTTTAATTTAAGTGTAATCAATTAGTGAGCTCAGTCCACCTTAATCTATCAATAGTCATGTTCAAAAAATAGTGCCCACTCTTCTAACTCCTTTAATGTGTTTGTGTAAAAACATAATAAAAATTGTCTGACCATTGTACGTATTAGCAAAACAACATACAACTTCACCGTGCCATTTATTATTATTTTTTTTTTTACAAAAATGGGCAAAAGGGGGGGGGATTATATGAGCAATACTAAGTACCCCCATGATTCAATAGCTTGTAGATCCACCTATAACAGAAATAACTATAAGGAATTCTTTCCTTTATGACTTTATCTGCCTCTTACATGATTGTGGAGGAATATTGGCCCATTTGTCTTTACAACATTTTCATTTTATTGAGGATTTTGGGCATTTGCTGTTTGAGGCCGTTCCAAAATCTTGTTTTTTTTTATTCTGATGCAGATTTACTGGAGGATTATTGTCCTGTTGCATGACCGAATTTCACCTAAGCTTTAAATGTCAGTCAGATGGCCTCACATATATGCCTTTAGGATACTTTAGTATACAAAGGAATTCATAGTGGACACTCTGACTGAGATGCCTAAGTCCTATGGCTACAAAATAAGCCCAAATCTTCACCCCTCCACGACTGTGCTTGACCGTAGGTAATGGGTGTTTCTACTGAATTGCTGTTTGGTTTTTGCCTAATATGGTGCTGGACATTAAGGCCAATCAGCTCTAGTTTGGTCTCATTTGTCCATAGGACATTGTTCCAGACATTTTGTGGTTTGTTTAGGTGCAGGATTCATGCTTCTATGTTCTTTTTAGAAAGAAGAGATTAAATCTGGCTATACTTCCAAACAAAAACCATACTACAGGGTGGGCCATTTATATGGATACACCTTAATAAAATGGGAATGGTTGGTGATATTAGCGTCCTGTTTGTGGCACATTAGTATATGTGAGGGGGCAAATTTTTCAAGATGGGTGGTGACCATGGTGGCCATTTGGAAGTCGGCCATCTTGGATCCAACTTTTGTTTTTTCAATAGGAAGAGGGTCGTGTGACACATCAAACGTATTGGGGATTTCACAGGAAAAACAATGGTGTGTTTGGTTTTAACGTAACTTTATTCTTTCATGAGTTATTTACAAGCTTCTGACCACTTATAAAATGTGTTCAATGTGCTGCCCATTGTGATGGATTGTCAATGCAACCCTCTTCTCCCACTCTTCACACACTGATAGCAACACCGCAGGAGAAATGCCAGCACAGGCTTCCAGTATCCGTAGTTTCAGGTGCTGCACATCTCGTATCTTCACACCATAGACAATTGCCTTCAGATGACCCCAAAGATAAAAGTCTAAGGGGGTCAGATCGGGAGACCTTGGGGGCCATTCAACTGGCCCACGACGACCAATCCACATTTCAGGAAACTGTTCATCTAGGAATGCTCGGACCTGACACCCGTAATATGGTGGTGCACCAACCGTTCCCATTTTATTAAGGTGTATCCATATAAATGGCCCACCCTGTAGTGTAGTCTTTACCTAGACTTTAACATTTTACATAGTAAGGCCTGTAGGCTCTGAAATCTAGCTCTTGGGGGTATTTTTTTTTTTTTTTGTGTCTGTTTTTTTTTTTCCCTCAGAGTATTGGGACTGTACACTCGTGGCCAAAAGTTTTGAGAATTACACAAATATTAGTTTTCACAAAGTTTGCTGCTAAACTGCCTTTAGACCTTTGTTTCAGTTGTTTCTGTGATGTACTGAAATATAATTACAAGCACTTGATACGTTTCAAAGGCTTTTATCGACAATTACATGACATTTATGCAAAGAGTCAGTATTTGCAGTGTTGGCCCTTCTTTTTCAGGACCTCTGCAATTCGACTGGGCTGCTCTCAATCAACTTCTGGGCCAAATCCTGACTATGAAAGAATGGGTTACTATCAATCACATCTTGGAGTTTGTCAGAATTAGTGGGTTTTTGTTTGTCCACCTGCCTCTTGAGGATTGAGCACATGTTCTCAATGGGATTAAGATCTGGGGAGTTTCCATGCCATGGACCCAAAATTTCAATGTTTTGGTCCTGAGCCACTTAGTTCTCACTTTTGCCTTATGGCACGGTGCTCCATCGTGCTGGAAAATGCATTGTTCTTCACCAAACTGTTGTTGGATTGTTGGAAGAAGTTGCTGTTGGAGGGTGTTTTGGTACCATTCTTTATTCATGGCTGCGTTTTTGGGCAAAATTGTGAGTGAGCCCACTCCCTTGGATGAGAAGCAACCCCACACATGAATGGTCTCAGGATGCTTTACTGTTGACATGACACAGGACTGATGGTAGCGCTCACCTTTTCTTCTCCGGACAAGCCTTTTTCCAGATGTCCCAAACAATGGAAAAGAGGCTTCATCCGAGAATATGACTTTGCCCCAGTCCTCAGCAGTCCATTCGCCATACTTTTTGCAGAAGATCAATCTGTCCCTGATGTTTTTTTTGGAGAGAAGTGGCTTCTTTGCTGCCCTTCTTGACACCAGACCATCTTCCAAAAGTCTTCGCCTCACTGTGCATGCAGATGTGCTCACACCTGCCCTTCCTGAGCAGCTCTGCACTGGTGGCACTCCGATCCCGTAGCTGAATCCTCTTTAGGAGACGATCCTGGCGCTTGCTGGACTTTCTTGGATGCCCTGAAGCCTTCTTAACAAGAATTTAACCTCTTTCCTTGAAGTTCTTGATGATCCTATAAACTATGGATTTAGGTGCAATCTTAGTAGCCACAATATCCTTGTCTGTTAAGCCATTTTTATGCAACGCAATGATGGCTGCATGCGTTTCTTTGCAGGTCACCATGGTTAACAATGAAAGAACAATGATTTCAAGCATCAGCCTCCTTTTAACAGTGGACATTTTTGGGGGCATTAAGTTAATTTTCATGGCAAAGAAGGACTATGCAATTCATCTGATCACTCTTCATAACATTCTGTATATGCAAATCGCTATTATAAAAACCTAAGCAGCAACTTTTCCAATTTCCAATATTTATGTAATTCTCAAAACTTTTGGCCACGACTGTAGATGAATTTCTCTCGATATCTAGATTTGACAACTGTCTGCTTTACAAGAGCCTGGTTATCATTGATGCAGGATTTTTAGCAGATGGTCGTACTTATGATGCCAAAACTCCCAACATGAACCTAAGTTGCAAGTCTACCATATGGCCACTGAACCAAGTTCAAACAATTATTGTTGTAAATATTTGTACATTTGTAAATAATTCAGTTCTTCTAATATGTTGGACACACTAACTTGAGTGAAGTTTGTGAGTGAAGCAGTATATATCTTTTATCACCTTGTTTAGGTTTGTCTCCAGACCTGCAGTCCATGGAACAAATCCGACGGATCATGAGGCCCACAGATGTTCCTGACCAGGGCCTGCTGTGTGACCTTCTGTGGTCTGATCCGGATAAAGATGTGCTAGGCTGGGGCGAGAATGACCGCGGTGTCTCCTTTACCTTTGGTGCTGAAGTGGTGGCCAAATTTCTCCATAAACATGACTTGGACCTGATCTGCAGAGCACACCAGGTTATTTAATGTTAATTTTGCTATATAATTATTTGTTGTTAATGTATTTTTAGTGCTCTCTAGCTATTTCTCAAACCTAGCTATGAAGTGGAATTGTCAACCAAATGTGAACTTGAATTTGTAATGCTTGAGTGTGTCTGCGTGTATGTGGTTGGAGTTGTGGGGGTGTAAATTTATAAAACGTTAAATTATTTATTAAATTTTTTACTATTTTTACTACTATTTTACAATTTAATTATGCTATATTTTTTGTCAGAAAAGTATATTGAGTATTTCATTGAAATATCAACAATGCCATCTTACTAACAGCTTAATTTATTGATTTTGACTTTTACAACCACCATAGGGTCACACAACCACAAGCAAGCACTAAAAGTACATAAATGTACATTTCTTGTCTCTGGTGACAACCCTTACTCCATGTACCACCCAACCATTTCTTCACCTCTGGTGACAACATTCACAGCATCATGATTAATTAAATGTAGTCCATTCCTTATAACATTAGTTTTCTCAAGGGCAGCATTAAAACAATACCTAATAACTTCAAATACAAGAGGTTAACATTTAACTGAGCAATTTAATTCACTTAAATTTTATTTATATAGCATATTTAACAATGGTTGCAAAGAAGCTTTACAGAATCAAAATTATGACAAATGAGTATGAAATGTGTGAGGAAAATGATTAGATAAGCAAGCCGAGGGCAATGGTGGCAAGGAGAAACTCCCAGTGATGGAAATAGGAAGAAACTTTGAGAGTAACCAGACTTAACAGGGAAACCATCCATATTTGGATGATAATGGATTGCAGGAATCTTTGCGACAATGACCATTGTTAAAAGCACTATATAAATATAGCGATTTGAATACATTAACTTTGGGGCAAAAAAGCTCTGCCCCCGCTGTAGTTTTTATAATACGCAAGCCGTCTGCATCAGTTAAGTAAAGAGAAAAGACAATCTTTACTTTAAGAAATGAAGGTCAGTTAATTTGAAGAAGAAGAAAAAACTGTCCCCAAGTGCAGTTGCCAGAACTATCAAACGCTTTGATGAAACTGGCTCTCGTGAATGTTCGTTCCAGGAAAGGAAGACCAAGAGCTATCTCTGCTGCAGAGGATACGTTTATCAGAATGACTGGCCTCAGAACCTGTTGATCTACAGCACCTCAGATTAGAACCCACATAAATGCTTCTGTTTTGACAGAATTACCAGTTGCTAATTTGTCACTTTCTTCATGATGGGATTTGAAGTTCTGTATGTACTGGGACTGTGATTTTTGCTGCCCTCTTTGGCCGTGATCTTTGGATGTGATCGTGCAGGCTGGTTAGGACAACTTCATGGAGCTCAGTTGGTAATATAAGCTGGTAGAACTTTTGAGACCTTACTTGGCAACTTATACAAGTCAAGAATGGAAAACCTTTGCAAATTTGCATTGTAATAGGACAGACATGGCAGACCTATATGCAAACAAGACCCCGTACAAACATGCCTACGCAACAGGCCTTTTTCAGTCTAATAGGGTCCAATATAACAGTGAGAAGTTTAGTCACGTGGCTATGCAGTGATACCAATTTTTTGTTGTGGTCGACTACATTATGTTCAGATGACTTTTGATCTGATGCTGCCAGTGTATTCTCATTCTCATTAACGTGTGATGCACTATATGATTGCTATATGCTTCAATGTCTTGTGGGAGTATTGGCCGAGCACAATATTTAACACTTTTTTTTTTCTTTGCAAGTGTTTTTGTTAATTCAACTATATTGTAGCAAACCAGAAAAACATGTGCACAAAGGGTGAACGGTTTTCTCCACTCACATGCAAGATTTATGTAAAGAACTCTATTCTGATGTAATTAAATGCTAATGGCTGTGTTGTTTGGGGGGAGTGATGTGCTGATGCATGTACGTGTCCAACAGAACAGGAAGGGCTTGAATGAAAAAACGAGAAAAAAAAAAGTTTCAACATGTTTCCTCAAATGTTTTTATAGGAGTATTGGCCGAGCACAATATTTAACCCTTAGAGGTCGACGACATCATTGACTATCACTTTTTTCTTAAGTGTAAATGAAACTATATTGTAGGAACCCATAAATGATATGTACATAAATGGTTGACGGTTTGTGTACTTTTACCCAGTTTGTTTAAATAAATAAGGAAATGTATTAGCTACTATATTGATAAAGATATTAAATGTATCAATTCAAGGGGAGGGCTGAATCACTACAGGTTTTCAGAAAGGCCACATACCCCTAAGGGTCTTTTCCTTATTTATGTAGGGCACAAACTGGGCTTTCATAATGTGGCTGATGTAAATATGTTATAGGGGTGTAAAAGTGTTTGCCCCCTTTATTTTTTTTTGCATGTTTGTCACACTTCAATGTTTCACATCATCAATCAAATTTAAATATTAGTCAAAGATAACACATCATGCTGTTTTTAAATGAAGTTTCTAATATTAAGGTAAAACACAATCTAGTATTAAGGGAAAACAAAATCTAAAACTACATAGCCCTGTGTGAAAGTGTTTGCAAGTCCACTTCTGAAGAGCTGAGCAAAACAAAATGAAGACTTTGGAGTGGCCTAGTCAAAATCCTGACCTGAATCCAATTGAGATGCTGTTGCATGATCTTAAAAAGACGGGTTCATGCTCGAAAACCCTCCAATGTGGCTGAATATCAACAATTCTGCAAAGATGAGTGGGCTAAAATTCCTCCATGACTCTGTTATCTCATTGCAAGCTGCTAAGGCTTAATAATAAAAAGCTTAATTTAAAAACTGCATGATGTGTTTACTTGTGTTCTTTCACTAATATTTTAATTTGTTTGATGATCTGAATCATTGAAGTTTGACAAACATGCAAAAAAAAACAAAAAAAAATCAGTAAGGGGACCAACACGTTTTCACACCACTGTAGATTCATGGCAAACCTGGCAGATTGTTTTGAACACAGAACTGAGTTCATGAAAGTCTTGGGTGTGTGCCCATAGCAAAACAACTACATTTTAAGACTCATTATGTTTTATTTGGGGATAAGCGAATGATGTGCCTACCTTTTTTCAGCAGAGCCTGTTTCACTGAATAATCCATTATTTTTCATGAATAAGTAAGACCTGTTGACACCTAGTTCAGGTGACGCCATGTTCACACCTATAGACTCAGATTTCTGACAAAAATAAAGCATGGTTTCTGAAACATTAATTGAAATGCAATTCTTATTCACAAAAAAAACTTTATTTCAGTCATAATATACTCTGATCACAAAGAGGGGCAGCTTTTGCAAAGCAGACAAAATGTTAAATCAGTATTTCAGTCAGGGGTAGCTCAGTGGTTAAAGCAGTGGACTATGGTTCAGAAGGTCCTAGGTTCAATCCCCAAGTTGCTACCAAGGGCCCTTGAGGAAAGCAGTGGACTATGGTTCAGAAGGTCCTAGGTTCAATCCCCAAGTTGCTACCAAGGGCCCTTGAGGATGTCTCTTAACTCGCAACTGCTCAGATGTATAATGAGATGAACATGCAAGTCGCTCTTGATAAGGGCGTCTGCCAAATGTCATAAATTCACAGCCACATTCCAGCCATTCATGGACAAATTATTAGTCAGTGCTGGAAACAAACAGGAAAAAAGCATGATAATTAATATTATTTAAAAAAAAAAAACACTGAAGCCCTTAATGTGAAAATATTGAAAACATTTTTTTTGTTTCTTTATTCAAGCCCTTCCTGTTCTGTTGGACACAGACATGCATCAGCAATCAGTATATCACTCCCCCAAACAACAAAGCAGTTAGCATTTACTGAATAGAGTCATTTACATAAACCTTGCAAGTGAGTAGAGCGTTAAGCGCAGGGACGGGTCTCCAACGTGGGAATCTGACATAATGTTCTATTCTTTATTATTTATTTATTTAGATTTTCGATTTTCTCCCTAATTTAGTCGTGTCCAATTCCCACATTAAGGCTACTACTACCACTCAGCCGGGAGGGCCGAAGACTATCACGTGTTTCCTCCGAACCACGTGACACCAGCCGACCGCATCTTTTCGAACTGCTCGCTCGTGCACCGTTGGGGGCGGCGTAACACATGGAGGACAGCGCTATCCGCTCCCTCCGCTGCGCGAGCTGTAGAGCCATGATTAATGTGGGAGCACAATGTACCTCTCATCCCTCCCCTCTGAGAGAGCTCGGCCAATCAGCTCTCTCTAGACCTCCGGCTGCGAGAGGTTACAGCACCACCCGGGATTCAAACTAGCGATCTCCGGATGATGGGGCGAGCGCTTTAACCACTGCGCCACTCGGAGGCCTATTCTTTATTTTTAACACTTATTTGGCAATAAGGTTTTTGGAAAGAAAACTGTTTACCATTTGTGTACATATTTTTTTTCTGGATTGCTGCAATATCGTTTAATTTACAAAAACACTTGCAAAGAGAAAAAATAGTGATTGGCATCAACAATGCTGTCGACCCCTAAGGGCTAAAAGTTTTTTTTGTTTTGTTTTTTCAGAGAGAATGTCACTTTGTTCTCTCAAAACCCAGGTTAGGATGCAGCTAACACATCAGTGATACAATCCATCCACTCAGAGTAAATTGTCAACTATCCAAATTTAATCTAAGCTTGACCTCTTGGGGGACTCAGTCTTTGGGGTATTTACCAGGCTGTGTATCTGTGTCCAGATGAACACTGACTCCAAGGATTTCACACTTTGTATTGATACAATATCATGGTCAGACTCATTGTTGATTGCAACTGGGAGCTTTTAGGGCCATTTCTTAGGAAAATCAATCAGGCAGTTTTTCGCCACCAGGTAAGAGGGATCAAAATGGGTGGTTAAGAACAGTAGATCTTATAGAGACCACGTGCTATAGTGAAGCCCTCTAAGACAACAGTTTTCCAAGTTGGAAAAATATCTCATTGTTTACGTACAATTATTTAAGTATTCACTTATGTATACATATTATCAGTTATGTATTAGATATAGTGTATATACACATGTATACTGTACATATGTTATATATTATTCACTTATATACTGTATACATATGTGTTATGTATTATATACATATATTATGTACATAGGAATATTATATTCTTATGATTTCACCTCATTAATGCACCTAAATGTACATTTCTTAGAAACCCCCTGTTGTATCATAGGTGTTTTTATCACTCAAATAATAAAATAATGTGTCAGATTGACTTGCAAGGTTAGTACTTGCAACAACAAAAAAAAGTTGCGTATTTAGTGTCTGGCTTCAAGGATGGCTTCATGAACCATTTTCTGTACACAGCGTCTGTGTTTTAGCAACATTGACTCGTATTGTCTCATTGACTCATGCAGAATAACCAAACCTCAGTTGCATAAGTGCAGCAAACAGGTTAAGAATTATAATTATAGGTTTATTTTTTTTTAATTGCACATGCTCATTTATAAGGTAATTGTTCCTCAGGAAGTAGCTATAAAATTTGTCAGTCCAATAATTTAACATGAGGTTTACTCTATGTTCACATCTTTTTTCTGTAGGTCGTGGAGGATGGCTATGAATTCTTTGCCAAGAGGCAGTTGGTGACACTTTTTTCTGCACCAAACTACTGTGGTGAGTTCGACAATGCTGGGGCCATGATGAGCGTGGACGAGACCCTGATGTGTTCTTTTCAGGTATAGATGATTCTGGGTAAATGCTCTGAATTTGTGTTTGGCTTACAAATGTCAGACATGGTGGGTGTGGGAAGATGCATTAAAACACCTCAGTCAGCTTACGCATATTGGATTCACAGTTTTTTTTTTTTTTTTTCCTGTTCTAGTATGTGCCTACCTGTAAGCCAATCTGCAATGACTGAAATTCTTAAGATTTTACTTAGTGTGTGTGATTTCCAAAAAATAAAAACAGCTATGAGAACAATTCTAGATCCGATGAAGACTGGCATACGCCTTTGTTTTCTACTAAAAATGGAAGAAATCAATGTGTGTGTAATATATAAAAATAATTTACTGACATTCAGATTATGTTCTATAGCTGTATTCTATGGTCTGTGTGTGTGCGCTCCTGCTAAACAGCTTTGCTTTTACATTTGTTATTAAACAACATAAACAAAGACTAGATGTGATAGAAGTAAATTTAAATGTCACCACAGTACTACTGTTGAGTGATGAGAGTAGATTGTGTTGAGTATGTCCGAATATTGCTCAGAAGAATTGTGTGTATATATATGTGTGTATACACACTAGGGCTGAAACGATTCCTCAAGTAATTCGATAAAAAAAATGTTTGAGGTAAACTCTTCTACCTCGAAGCTTCTTTTAATAAATTTTAATAGCTTGCACTCTATTTTTGCGCAATTATTTGTTTGGCGTGACAGCAGCTTCCGGATGCAAGCCGTCAGTAAACACCGACGAAGAAGAAGCCATTTCTTTACGTCACCCACAAAGCAGAAGGAAATGCAAACAGTTAGCTGTGTATTGCTTTGAGGGAGCGTTCTGTTGCGGCTGCAAAATGGAAGGGAGCAATAAAAATATATTGTAATATTTATTTTGAAGTGTGCCTTTGTTTTTTTTTTTTGTTTTTTTAGTCATTTGAAATACCTTTTTTTTTTTGTTAGTTTTTGCATCTGAGAAAAGGCTTTAAAATAATGTATTCCACTGTAATGCACTTAATTCATCTCAGTCAACTTTAAGCTATTCCTTGTATTGTGAATAATGACTGTTTATTTTCTATAAAATGCTATATGCATTAAAAAAAAAAGTAGATTTTTCTAAAAAGAAAACCAATTAATCTTTATTTCTCTTATATATTTTACATTGCTGTTTAATTGAGCAAAAATAGATTTTATCCAATTACTCGATTATTCGATAAGGTTTTTGGTAGAATACTCGATTACTAAAATATTCGATAGCTACAGACCTAATATACACACACACACACACACACACACACGCACACTGAGAATAGTATATACTAATCCCAATAAATTAGGGATATTATTCATGAGTGCTTTTCCTATTTGCTTTTAATTTTAATGACATAAATAAAAATTCCCTTTGATATTACTTATGTATGAGAAGAAAAATCATTTTCATTAGTTTAATATCTATTACCCCAAAATTTTACACAATAACGAGGATAGCTTCAAATAACACAAAAATTGACAATGTCATTAGTGGGTATTTCCACCATTTGCCGCAATGACACCTTGACAGCGACGGTTCCTGCTCCTCACTAGCCTCATCATGATGTTCTGAGGCAACGTTCCACTCTTCTGACTGAGCCGTCTACAATAACCAAATCTGTTTTATGCTGTCTGGTGATGCCTGCCCAGACTGTTGCACCTCCTCCACCAGAGCAAGCCTTGGGGACCATGTTGACCTCAGCGTATCACTCACCTCGCCTTCTCCAGCAATGTTGACGACCACCATTTCTGTGCAAGGTGACCCGACACTCATCAGTGAACAGGACAGGTGCTGCATTGTCCAGGTCACATGGTTTGTGTCCACTGCAAATGTTCACGGCAGTGTCTTGATGACACCTGCAACAGTCGCCTGGCATTCAAGCCAAAGCGGGGGAGTCGGTTGCGAATGGTTTGTCTGGAAACCCATAGCACCCCTTACATTTCGTTAACGGGCTGCAGCTGTGTGGCAGTTGCTTAACGATGTCTGAGAGCATAGGTCCGTGGGTACTGGACATCGTTGCAGTCTGTCACTCGTGGGGCTCCACTCCTGGATATGTCATGAACTCTGCCGGTAGTTCTGTGTCTTGAAGCAAGTCTGCTGATGACCCTTTGAGACACCAAGGTCACAAGCAACATCTGACTGCCTGCCACCGACCCAAAGGCGCGCTATGGCCAGGTGGCGCTGCTCGTCCATTAAGTGACAGTGTGTTCATGGCTGTTTGAGTGATGAACTTGGAATGACTTACTGACAATACCAGTTTTTTATACCCACAGAATGTTAAAATTGATGCCACATTGAAATGGGTTGTGGTTTGGTATTGGCCCCAATATAAGGCACACCTGTACACAATGAGACCATTACATGGAAAACACAAAATGAGGTGTTTCTATCACCCCAGTACAATTGCCTCCCTATCCCAAAAATATCTGAAATGAAACAAACACTGTATGTGTGACATCCACCGAGTCTATCACAATGTTTGTTGTATAAAGTTCTCCGTTGTGGAATTTACCAGCACTGTAGTGTAGGGATGAACAGGCCCCCAAAGATCGATCACATTCCAGAACCTCTCCCCCCAGACAGCATGGCGCCATCCCGATAATCTTATCTCATTCGTGAACGTAAAGAAGAGCTTGTAAAGTTAAGCTGCAGGAAACTTAATGAGGCATGGGACAGGAAATTTGCTGTGCCTGAAGCCACGCTAAGGCCAGATGCCTCTAACTAAACCCAAAGCCATGGTGTAAATTGGCCCTCCTGTAAACAAAGCGGACAGTTTTACAGCTTCACCCCGAGTTGGGGGGTGGGGAACCACCAAGTCACGCTTTAACCATCTCATTGACCCCAGGACACAGGAGGTCTCATGTTTCTCCACATGCCTTTCAATGAACAAAGAGTCATATGGCAGAGACACCATATGTATGCCAGTAGGGCAAAGTCTATATACATATATTCCGTATGTTTTATGTCTTAGTGTTATATTTGTTAGTTATGCATAACTTTAAAGCATTTACAAACCTTTTTTATTAAATGAAGGCATGAATGATTGTGTAAGAAACGGGATGTTCAATCGAGAGCTTATTTTATTCACAGAACAGTGGTGTACATGGAAAATTGGTAGCATGAACAGAAGTTAATTGAAAACTTACTTTATAAAAGATATTAAAACTAGAATCGGATGGGCTCCACTTGACAGTCGAAACCCGGCCTAATGTATGCACAAAAGGGGGAACCACGTGAGACGTGGCTAAGCCCTGCAACCACATATGATTGGACCAAACAACCGTGGGACGGACTGACACAGAGAGTCAAAACTCAGTGTCCAAGCACGTCCAGACACGTCGATTCTTCATCATGACCATCTGAAGAAAGCAGCTCGTTAACTCTCGCCTACTTTGGCACTTGCAGGCGCATACCTTCGTCATCGGAAGAATAACCTCTTCCAAGCAGCTCAGGCTTCCGCCTTTGCTGGCGTCATCCGCTCTCCGAGAACTCTCGATGAGACTTCGTGCCAGAACTCCAAATTCCTGCAATGAAGAAACCCACAGAAGTTTCAGAGCGCCGCCATCGGTAACCAGACAACCAAGCCTCACCGAAGGGCTTTCCCTAAAGACAACCACAGCGCACCAACCAATCAGCAACGTCGTGATTCCCCTCGCTGGAGGCGAACCATGCGAACAAAACATTATGCAAGTATACAAACGAAGCTGCATACCTTGCTGAAAATTGGTGCTCGTTTCATAACTAAAACCATAAGATTAAACCCAAGACTCTCTTGTTTCTTTAATCTAGTAAACAGTACTAGATGAACTTCTATAACTTTCACCCTCCAAACTGTTGGTATGTTTGTGTGTGTGTGTTCGTGTGCGCGCGTGTTTAAGTAACGTAGTTTCATGTGTCGTTAGGTTAGTCAAATAAATTCTTGTTTCTTTATAAAGAACTGTTGTTTTGGTCATGTTATTTAAAGTCTAAACATTTGCCCAGATCTTACGTTACCTTGCTCGTACGCTATAAATTTTAATTCAGTTTAACAAAATTTAACCCTAATCGTTAAAGATTCGATATACCTCTGTCACCGAACTAAAACACTACATAATGGAGGCAAAGAATGCAGCAGTCATCCTTGGTCTACTTTATTGTAAATATTAATGGTAGAAAATGCATTGGGTATTTTGTCCACTTTAAAATATGCTTACATTATGTAAAAACCCTTACAGCAGTATTTCTTCGATATGACATGTTATGATTTATTTTGACTGTTGTCGTTTTGCGGCTGCGGATAGCATGGCGGTAATAGGCATTCTGGTTGTCGGCTGTGTGTGTATATATGCACATATACATACCTTTGCCATCAGAAAAGTGATGTGCTGTGTTCTGGCTCCTTTCTATGATTACCAGAATGAACCTTTTAAGCAATTTGAGCTGCAGGAGCTCTTCTATTGGATTGGACTGTATGTGCCAGAATTTACTCCACACGCACATCAGTGAACCTTGGCCGGCCATGACCATGCAGTGGTAAGAACCTACCAAATATGGTCCAAAGAAGGTGAACCAGTGGCAGAGTCATGGATGGTATTGATGCGTGTCGGGTGCGAACGCTGGCATATGAAGCCTGATCCAATAGAAGAGCGACTGTAGCTCAAATTGCTCAAAAGATTAATAGGTTAGAAACATGCAAGAAAACACAGTGCATCAATGTTATCTATGTTTTGGTGGTAAGGGGGTTGCTACTCAATATTATACATGTGGTCACAAAAGTGTATTGGTGAAAAAAAAAACTATTTAGATGATGTATCTATTTGGTGAGTATTTTTTTTATAATCGCTGTCTAATGAAATCAAACTGTACAGCAAGTTTTACTTGCCCAGATCTGATCAGTGTGATTGACCTGATTGATGGAGTCATGTTCCAATGCTGGTACACTGTTAATGCAAAGTGTAAAATTTGTTTAATAGAAACCAATGTCAGATTGTTCTGTGCTCTCCTCAAAGATTTTGAAACCAGCAGAGAAGAAGAAGCCAAACTCGAGCCGTCCAGTGACTCCACCAAGGAACATGGTCACGAAGCAGGCAAAGAAATAAAAGACCAGCTACCACTGCACTGGCTATTTTTGGACAGTTTGCTGACTTATGTTTCTTTAATTTTTCAGTTCCAGTGTTTTGCTTTTGCATAATGGTTGTATGGAATTCCTTGAAACTGTTGATAGTGTAGACTTTTTTTGTGTGTTTCTCCTCCTTTTTCCCCCTCCATTTTTATATTCCATCTACTTTACAACATCAGATGAGAGAGAAAAATAAATCCCAATTGCGGGGGCCTTGAAAACTTATATATACACATTTATTATTGCAGTTTTTGTCCCGTATATTACTTCATTTTGATTTTATATACGTATAATGGCAAAGCATTCACACTCATTTGACACCAGTTAATGCAGGGAATTTTTCTATTATTTTTTGTTTGGCTCCCCATGTACTCACTTAATCCACTGTGAAACAAATATATATATTCACTGTATGAATGAAAACAATACATGTCTGAAGTAAGATTTCACACTAGCTTTTGTGTGACTGTGCCAGATTTGCCAATTGTATTTTAATGAATGTTTTAGGTTTATCATGTTTTCTTTGTAAATCATAATGAAAACCATAAAATAATTTATACTTAATGAAGTTGTTGAATTGTTGCATTATGTTAAAAGCTGAACAGATCTAGCTGGGGCATGTATAATGAAACGGCTTGTATCCAAATTAAACAATTCACAGTTTTTATTTCTTTCATTTCACTTTTTAGTTTACCTAGATACCACCTTTGCTTTTCCCTTAATTACACATTTTAAGATTTGGAAGCTGTTGCATCAGGTATGAGCATGTCTAAATATACACTGCCTGGCCAAAAAAAGTCAACACTTCAGAAATGGCACATTATTGGCCTGCATCAAGCAACGAAAACAACAGAGGACATTTGAAATTAATGGTATTGAGTTAACAACTATCCAGTGCATTATTAAAACTTAGTGGAAGAAATATGGTCAGAGGCAATGTTCTGGCCTCTGACGTTCACAGTTGGTCGGATCTAGGCTCAGCAATGTTGTGGCAATAAAATAAAGCCAGATGACTATCTTAATGCACTAAATGATCAGGTTATTCCATCAATGTATTTATTTTTTTTCTTCCCTGATGCGTGGTTCTTGGAGCAGGAAGAACTTGCTACCACATTGGCTCATAATCATAACTAAAGTTAGTGCAATTAAATATTGGCGTGTGACTGTTTTTTTTTTAATGTATTTATTTTTGGCTCGGCAGTGTAGTTTTCTCATGAGGACATTGTTGCGTTCTTACTCAGGGCATGGATGCTTTTGGCATGTCTCTAAATGATGTAGCTTAATGGCATGTACTACATTAAAATTTTGTTTTAAGATACCTTTTGTCTCTCAAACCAGCTAACTTGTACAAAAACAACCTTTGTCCTGGCACTAACTATATTTTCCCCATCATAAATAATTGTATTTAATTGATTTAATAAAATATATCATACATCATACAAACATACAGGTATTAGAGAAAAAATACCTCTGTGACTGATGACTATGGCATAGTTGTTATTGGTAAAGTATGGAATTAGATTTGTGAGAAAAAGAAAAGAACAAAAAATAAAATATCAGTGATGAGCGGGCCCAAGCACCCTGCACCATCGCGACCCCGGGCACATTACACAATCTCTGCTTTTGACCTCCTACCCCTTTATAAGCAGTCAGGACACTTCTGAAGCAGAACAATAAAACACAATGACAAAAGACAAATGACCATGACCCACAGACTCAAGAAATTAGACCAACAGAGCCAAAACATTTTTGTCTGTGCACTGGTCTAGCTGGGTTGAAGAAACACCCGAAGAAGGGGCGGGGGCTGGGCTCTCAGATAAAGCAATGGTCTGCTCCCACAAGAGAGGATGGTTTCATCCCATATGAAACCATCATGGCCCTGTCAGAGACAATTAATTTGAAACAGACAGATGTAGTAAACTGGTAGAAGAGAGTCACAAGTCTATGACTATACATTTCAGTTTGCTCCCAGTTGGCCTCTTGATGTTCATTGGAGCACTTAGACTTCTTTTATTTTTGGTTTCAGTTTGTTATTTGAGACGTGCGAGAAGAAAATATTGTACAAAATAAAAGTTTAAACGACTTGAACCCTGCATCTGCGTCCGCCCTTTGTTCCGACATGACACAGGCCATCTTTGTCAGACAAGTCATTATGCATTAAAAAATTGGACTAATATCTTGTAAAAAAATTTGTGGTTTAATTGATGGTATGTACATAGTATCTAGGTTGCAGGTTGGATATCTATATACATATATTGTGTTCTTTTTTTTATTGTTGTTTTATCACCAATTTTACAAGGAAGTCAGTATTTTTGGGGGGTTTTTGTGTGTGAAAGAAGGTGGAGAGATAATGAGTGAGTACAAGACATAACTGTATAATGAATAACTTGCTACTACATTTAAATGATATTTCTGCAGAAGATTTATGATTTCTTTTTATCAAAAATATCTGTAAAAACAGGAATCAAGTAGAGTTTTTTTTTTTACAGACTAATAATGAAATAAATTAGAAAAAATTATTCTCTTAAAAGTACATCACCAGATTAATATTCCAGTTGTAATGAATTTGCCTTCATTCAAGCAGGTCACAGTCATATAGAGAATGCAGATACACTGTTGCATTGATTAATTAGATTATATTAGTCAAACTGACTTTTTGTGCGACTCTTACAACATGAAGCATTTAACAACAAACTTTAGAACATTTACAATAACCTAACCTAATGTTATTATTAACTATTCAGTATGTTAAAGTTTTGTGAAACTTGTAAGATTTTTGGGGATATATATAAAAAAAAAAGTCATCCTCAGGATTCGCACCCTTTGGATGCAAATCTTAAAATAACACTGAAATTATCAGTTTATAACAAGAGGGAAACAGCACAGACAGTAATAACTCAACATTCCTGTTCTTCTTCCTTTCTCCCCCCTTTTCTTCTTTTCGAAGATTCTAGGTTCGACTTCTGGCTGACTTGGAAATGCTTTTAAAAATTTCCCTACTGTGGGACGAATAAAGGAATATCTTATCTTAATCTTATCTTAATGACACTCTTACGTGCACTCACACGTTTTGGTCCCCGAGCCACTTAGTTATCACTTTTGCCCTAACCCTCAGCAGTCCATTCACCATACTTTTTGCAGAAGATCAATCTGTCCCTGATGTTTTTTTTGGAGACAAGTGGCTTCTTTGCTGCCCTTCTTGACACCAGGCCATCTTCCAAAAGTCTTCACCTCACTGTGCGTGCAGATGCGCTCACACCTGCCTGCTGCCATTCCTGAGCAGCTCTGCACTGGTGGCACTCCGATCCCGCAGCTGAATCCTCTTTAGGAGACGATCCTGGCGCTTGCTGGACTTTCTTGGACGCCCTGAAGCCTTCTTAACAAGAATTGAACCTCTTTCCATGAAGTTCTTGATGATCCTATAAATTGTTGATTTAGGTGCAATCTTGCCTGTGAAGCCATTTTTATGCAACGCAATGATGGCTGCGTTTCTTTGCAGGTCACCATGGTTAACAATGAAAGAACAATGATTTCAAGCATCACCCTCCTTTTAACATGTCAAGTCTGCCATTCTAACCCAATCAGCCTGACATAATGATCTCCAGCCTTGTGCTCGTCAACATTCTCACCTGAGTTAACAAGATGATTGCTGAAATGATCTCAGCAGCTCCTTTAATGACAGCAATGAAATGCAGTGGAAAGTTTTTTTCGGGATTAAGTTAATTTTCATGGCAAAGAAGGACTATGCAATTCATCTGATCACTCTTCATAACATTCAGGAGTATATGCAAATTGCTATTATAAAAACTTTAGCAGCAACTTTTCCAATTCACAATATTTATATAATTCTCAAAACTTTTGGCCACGACTGTATATCACAGACACCCATGAAAAATCTTGAGGCAAAAAAAAAAACACCCCAATTATCAGAATGAATCATTGGTTTCTTAGAACAGACTTTACTGAGGCACAATAAAGCTGAGATATTCTGTCAGAACAACTGGCAAAACCCACCTCAGTTTAAACATAAGGCACTTTTTATTGGGTTCTTTAGCCAAAGGCTTCTGAAACTTCAAAATATTAAAAACAGTGCTGCTAGAATCCTGCTGAGAGTAAGGATATTTCATATCACACCCACCCTACAAGGACATCACTGGCTCCCTGTTTCCCAGAGGATTGATTAAAAAATTCTAATTCTGTCCCACCAGTGTATTCATGGGTCTGCCATTGTTCATCCTAAAGAAATTCTGTCTCCACTTCAATGAACCACCATCTTCACTTTCATCCTGCCTATCCTCCATACATGGCTAGACATACAGTACATAGTCATGCGCTTATGAGAAGGATAGATTTTTTTTTTTTTTTGTACAGCAGGTAAAATTGCCATAGGCCAAAATATGGTTAAAACCAACATCTGAAATAAATAGCACCATCATAAGTTTACATTTATTTACATTATTATTTATCCTTTATCTTGTTTTTACTGATCAACATTATTCTAGAACATTGTTTTTCTTTACTCTTGTATTATGCAAATTATATTGGAAAGTGGTTTTGGGCCTTGTTATAGTGAAATTAGAGGATATTGTTGACATTTCATTGTATTCTTGCACAGCAAAAAAAAAACATAATGGTGCACTAGTCATCTATCATGTATCTTACCATTTTTTATAGTTTTCATTAATGATTAATAAGATTTGTCAAATAAATAATCAGAGCAGAACACTTTACTATGCATGTTTGCATTCATTTGAATTTCATCTCTATTTTAATCATGACATTAGCTCTGCTTTTTTTTGTGTCTTTTTCGGATAACAATGATCATAAGCTTAGTCAGGAGTGATTTTAAATAATGATTTGATGAGGAGTGATTTTCTTTTGTGCAGTGGACTAAATATATGTGAGTGTCAATCTCAGATTAATGCACACAACAATTGTACACATTCTTATACACACTGATGGTTTATTGTACACATTCATAATACTCAGAAAGGCAGGTCTATATAGGTCCTAGATGTGCCCAAAGTATGTAAATTCATACATGCTTGTTTACCATGAAGAGTTTGTTCCCTCTTTGCTGACATCATAGTTTCTACTTTTCTGGGAGGGTTTCTCCATTGCTATATGTCTTTTGCAATTTGTGCCCATTCACATGTGAGCATTAGTGATACCTCATATACATGAGGTCAGGTGCCCACACAGTATACTTTAAAAGTGTCTTGCCCCACTAGTCTGTCAATACAGTACATGTAATAAGTGTTTTTTTCTGGTTGTGGTTCTGGCATTTTGTATACATTAAATTAATTAAAATATACATTCCCCTATGTCATTTTATATGTACATAGATACTAAAGTGTATAAAAAAAAACAATTTATATGTTCTACAAGAGAAATAGCAGTAACTACTGATTGCATGCAACTCCAATTGGTAATTATTTGAAGGTTTCAGTTTCCAATAAAGGTGTATTCTTTGAATAAAATGGACCATTAAAGACCAATAAGTAATGTTATGTGCTTTATGTAATACATTACATGGTCCAAATGTCTGGAGCCATAGCAACTGCTGTAAACTTCCACAGCACCGTCTCTATGGGAAGAATTCTGTATTGCATACATGAGAATGAGTTGTATTCAGTCCTCTAATGTTACCTCTAATGTTAGTTCCCTTTCATTCGATTCACTCGGTAGAACACATGATGTATGGGATATCATGTCCTCTCGTGTCCTGGCTGAACACCGCAGAAGCAGGAAAATCTGTGGTGACATCGGTATAGCCACGCCTATACCTATAAGCCATCGTCACCACGGTTGACACCTTCTTCCATGGAGTTTTCTAGGTGCTGCTAGCCTCAATTGGTGAGGCGTCTACCTGCGGAACGCTAACTAAGTGCACTCGCTGTTACAGTATTAGTTAAATCTCAGTTTGGTTGGCTTCTGTTTAGCCGCGCTAACATCATGGCTGGTTTGAGCACGGAAGCTAATGTGGCAAAGAAGAAGTCCGCTGTTCGCACCTGTTCTCAGGGGTGCGGCTTCTCTTTGCACGAGAAGGATCAGCATGATGCATGCCCCATCTGTTTGGAAATTCTCCACGCTAGGAGAGCACTAGCTGAGCACACTTGTTACCAGCTCCGGCGTTCAATGATAGAAAGACGGGTCATGTTCGTGGAGAGAATCCTGGCAAATCCTCTCCAAATTAGCAGTTTCATCTTCGCCTGTGTCTGCTGACGAGGAGTTTTCGTCAGAAGTCCCCAGTCTTAGCTGGGCAGACCAAATGGAGTATTTCAAGGGGTCAGAGAGCTCTCCTACAGCCAGCAGCCGGGCAGTGAGCAGCCTGCTTTCGAGGATGATGACGTGCTCGACATTGATCTGGAAGCTTTATGGAGGACGAGCAAGAAATTTTGCCATCTGCTTAGAGCTCCGCTGCTGGTGCGCCTCGGTACGAACAGGTTTTGGATTTGGACGGAGTGGAGAAAGCAGGAGACTGCTGAGGGCTTTTTCGGCTAGTCACTTGATGTCATTCAGGAAAAGTTTGACTTTAAAACGAAATAGGCTGAGGAGTTGCGAGACATCATTCTGCAATGAGAGGTGAAGCCCAAACAGGCTCGAAAAATGAATACTCCTTGGCCCCCTCACTGAAACAGCAACCTCTCGCGCAAAGCTCATGGCAGTCACCCCGGAGTATGGGCCCCAGGAAGAATCCTCACTCCTCCTAGCTCAGATAATAAAGGGAGAGGAGCTCTGGCAGCAGGGAGACACTGTTTCTCCTCTCTCAATGTCACCCAAGAGGCTGCTATGTTATGTTCAGGGAATCAGTTCCAAACAGCATTGCACTTCCCTCCCAAGCACAACCCCCCCCCCCCCACTTCACACACAAGTGTATTATGAACCCCAGTTGAGGCATGTTAAAAAATTCTCAGGGACTTACAGGAAGTGCCCTCGTTGTTCTGGTGAAATGCCAGCCCCCATTCGGTGCTCAATGTGAGCCGGTTGGCTTCCCACTTTCTCGCATGACTGTCGCTAATTCCTCGAACGTTCTAGACAGCGCTAGTTCTGTCTCACCTTCAGGCTCTAGGGTAAACTCTAGTAGAAAAGCTCACTGGCTCCAAGTCAAAAGTTTTGATTCCTGGGTCTGGAGATATGCTACCAGCCAAGCACGTCCATTAGATAACAGAATAGCTCAGCGTTGCCTTGCTCCGTTTCAGTTGCAACACAAACTTCATTTTCAAGTGTTTATACAATTAATGGGAATGGTGGCGTCTATGATCACTGTGGTGCCTCTTGGGCTGTTGAACATGCGCATGTTTCAACGCTGAGTGCGCACTCACGGCCTATGTGTGGCAAGGGGCTGCCAGTAATTCCATCATGCATGTCAACTCTTCTGCCCTGGAGATAACCCATGCTGTTACGCCAGGTCTCTCCAATAGACTGGGTGTCATTTCGCAAAGTGGTGTTAATGGAAACCTCTCTCAGCGGCTGGGGAGCTGTGTGTGACATCAGCCTTGAGACATTTTCGTCTTATTCGGATAGGCCATCATGGTCTAATCAGAACAGACAACACGACAGTGGTGTCATACATAAACAATCAAGGAGGAACTTGTTTACTTCCCCTGCTGAAACTCTTTCATTCTCTATTGCTTACCTGCTGAAAGTTCCAATCTGATAGCTAAGGGGCTTCCACAGAATGTGATTGAGACAATTCAAGTTGCTTGGGCCTCGTCCACTAGAGGTTTATAAGGCATACAAGTGGCAAGCTTTTGAGCAATGGTGTCAAGAACATAATGTTCTTCCATTTCAGTGCTCCATGGTGGAGGTTTTGGCTTTTCTACAGGAACTGTTAGAAAAAGGCCTTTCCTTCTCTACTATTAAAGTATACTTGACGGCTATATCAGCAGGTCATATTGCTTTTGACGGGGTGTCACCTGCTGGCAGTATGGTTCATCTCATCTGCTGGCAGATTAAGGAGAGTGTGATGTCTGCGGCCCACTGTGAGGTTCAGTATTCCATCTTAGGATTTATTGTTAGTGATTGAGGCCCTCTGTGGTCCTCCGTTTGAGCCAATTGAGTTTGTAGCTATGAAAATTCTTTCATATAAGACGACAGTTCTTCCTTTAGCATCTGCTAAACGAGTGGGTGATCTCAACAATTTGTCCGTGCATCCATCTTGTACACAGTTTGCTGCTAATCGTTTAAAGGTTACTCTACAGCCAAACGTGGCCTATGTACTTAAGGTTGTCTTCACTGATTATAGCTCTATGGGGTCTTATAGCTTCTGCCCCTCCTTTTCCTTCTGAGAAGCAAGAAAAATTGCATAATTTGTGCTCTGTACGTGCACTACGGGTCTACATGGACCATACAAAAAATATGCACTTATGTGATCAATTCTTTGTCTGCTTTGCCAGTCTGGTAAAGGGTAAGGGTGCTGTCTAAAAAACAGCTTTCCCATTGGATTGTGGAACCTATTTCATTAGCTTATAGCAGCAGGGGTGTCTCATTGCCTCACGTGTGAAGGCTCATTCAACGAGAGCTAGGGCAACATCATAGGCGCTGTTCAAATGTATGTCCATGAGTGATATGCATGGCAGACAGTTGGTCCTCACCGCACACTTTGATATAACGGCTCAATCGGTGGCCTATTTTGTCCTCTCTGCGGGGTCCATGATGTAGTAGAGTAGCTATCAGGTTTCTAGATGCTCGGCAGGGCGTCATGTGTTGTACCGAGTGAATTGACTGAAAGGGAACGAATGGTTATGACTATAGACTATATGACTATATAACCTCTGTTCCCTGAAGGAGAGGTACGAGGTACAACACATTGCTGCCCCGCCTCACAGCTATGCTAGGCAAAGAGCGGCTGTTGAATTGAGAGTCAACCGTGGTGGCGATGACTTATAGGTATAGGCAGCCCTACATCAATGTCACCAGAGGTTTGCCTGCCTTTAAGACGTGAATATAGGTGGCATGTGTTGTACCTCGGTCCTCTCCTTCAGGGAACAGAGGTTATAGTCATAACCATTCGTTTTGAGACCATATTGGGTCGTATATACAAGAAAAATATCACATTTTATATAAAGAAAAGTGCCCACGGACCCAGACTTTTGGGTCACACTGTATAATGCAAACTGTATGATGCAGCCAGAGATGTGGTGTAGTTTCTCATGTTACTTTCTGTATATTAGGAGAGATATTAATTAGGTTAGCTGCATATTACCTGTACTATCTATCTATCTATATATATATATATATATATATATAGATCATTGATTACTTAACAATGACGGTGTTCATTTAAATGAGTACATAATGTGGAATTGACAATGAAAATGCTCAGAAAGATAAGCAAGACTTTAGACTACTCAAAACAGCCTGCCAAACTTGAATACATTCACAAACTGCGGCCTCCCCAAGCCCAAACCTTAAGACACCACTGACAGGAAAACAACAGACACACACACACATATATATACACGCAGTTGTGTTCAAAATAATAGCAGTGTGTTAAGTGAGTAAAGCTCCATATCCATATAATAACTTTTAATTTAAATCACACACGTGCATTGGACACCCTGCACGTTCTATTCTGAATCACAACATGAAGGAAAATGTGCTAAATGTATTATTAGTTTATAGAAAGTGAAGAAAAACAAATATTAGTCTGTTAACAAAAATAGCAGTGTCATCATTCATCTTTACAAGAATTCACTGTTTAAACAAAAAAGTTTAATCTTTCTTGTGCATCTGTGAACTAATATTAAGTTGTATAACCATGCTTTCTGAGAACTGCTTCACATCTGTGACAATTGTACTACACACCACAATTCCTCTGCATTTCTTGGTTTTGCCACAGAAAGAGCATTTTTAATGTAAGCCCACGAGTTTTCTATTGGATTAAGGTCTGGGGATTGGGCTGGCCACTCCATAATGTTAATCTTGTTGGTCTGGAACCAAGATGCTGCTCGCTTACTGGTGTGTTTAGGGTCGTTGTTTTGTTGAAACACCCATTTCAAGGGCATTTCCTCTTCGGCATAAGGCAACATGACCTCTTTAAGTATTCTGATGTACTCAAATTGATCCATGATCCCTGAAATGTGATAAATAGGCCCAACACCATAATACGAGAAGCATCCCCATATCATGATGCTTGTGCCTCCATGCTTCACTATCTTCACAGTGTACTGTGGCTTGAATTCAGTGTCTGCAGCCTCTAGACTCAAAAAGAACAATCTAGCTTTCATCAGTCCACAAAATATTGCGCCATTTCTTTTTAGGCCAGTCAACGTGTTCTTTGGCGAACTGTAACCTCTTCAGCACATGCCATTTTTTCAGCAATGGAACTTTGCGGGGGGATTGCTTGGCTTCACATGGCCATCTTCTAATAGTAACAGTACTCATAGGTAACTTCAGATATTCTTTGATCATGCTGGAACTGATCATTGGCTGAGTCTTTGCCAATTATGTCATTCTTCCATCCATTCGCATGGTAGTTTTCCATTTTCTTCTACTTCTTTCTGGTTTTGGTCTCCATTTTAAAGCATTGATATCATTGTAGCAGAGCAGCCTATCATTTTCTGCACTTCTTCGTATGTTTTCCCATCTCTAATCAACTTTTGAATCAAAGTCCGCTGTTCTTCTGCACAATGTCTGGAATGACCCATTTTAGTCTGATTTTCAGAGAGAAATGCACAGGACAACCTTTTCTGCATTTATCCTTAAATGAGGGCAACATGTTTGACACCTGTTTTTCACAGAAAATTTTACCTCACTCCACACTGCTATTATTTTGAACACGCCTCATTTCAATTAATGATTCAATTACACAGAATCAGATGCATGCAAGTTATGACTGTTGGGTCTGTTGGTTTTCTATTACTCCACTATACCTACAAGTAAAATATTTACTGTGAAGAAATACAATTTCTCCCAAAAACAATTATTGATCTGGTTACTGATGTTGGACTGCTATTATTTTGAACACAACTGTGTGTATATATATATATATATATAAATGCATGTATTTGGAGAGACTTTATGTCAGTATGTTGTATTTCTCCATTATAAGAACCAGTGCTGGAATTAATGCCCTGCTATGTGTCTATCAGAGGGAGGTCTCATTGGTATGAGGGTGTGACGTCTCTTCCTCCAGAAGGGTAATACGTCGTTTGAGCATGTGCACCTGTGTTTCGTGTCTCTCCATCATGGCCATCATTTGGGACTCCAGTTTCCTCAACTTGTTTTGATGTTTCTTTTTGGATTTATCATATGCTGCCACCAGGTGACTGTTCACACACACACACACACACACACACACACACACACACACACACACACACACACACACACACACACACAGACAGAGAGAGAGACAGTCAAGAAATGTTATACATTATTACCCATTACTGTAAAACATGAAATAAAAGATGTTTTTGCAAATTAACAGATTTCAAGCTACTTGATGTGATAGAAAACTACTACCCGCTACAATAGGTTACTTCCTCTTTACACTATTCAACAGGTAGAAACAAGATGGTGTATGATTATGTGATGTGGATTATATAATGAGACCTCCCTCTTTACACTATTTAAAAGTGGTATGGGACCTGGAAGACCTCTGAGCAGGTAGAAACAAGATGGCAGATTATTTTTAGCGCACCAGTAATAGTACTTGTCAATGGGCACCTAAGAGAGATTAACACATTATCGACTTCAGTAGACATGCAATGCCTGAGGTTTAAACACAACGTTCCCCAACACGTGATGGACGTCATGTGTCTGAGAACTTCAGTCAGTGACCCGTTCACTGCTCTGGCAGTTTGTACGATTCCTTTTCTTGTTATGCGCATTCTTCATGGCCACATCTGTGTGTGTTTACTGTGTACCTGTTCACTCGTTTGAGGTCACTGACAAACTCTTCTGATTGCTGGTGCTGAATCTCACTGCTTTTGGTAAATTTCTCCAGCTCAGACACCAGGTCCTTCACTTGGACCTTCAGCTGCATTTCTCTGCCAACAAAAACACCAACACATCAAGAAATAATACTAAATAGTGGCATGTTTTAGTGGACAACTTATTCATATTTTCTCACAGAAAATGGGACAAATATGTCATGAAGGTAGTGTTGTGAAGTGGTTTTCTTGTTGTTTGTAAAGTCTCACACACAGAAATTGGGGGGATGTAAGAGCATCCTGTTGATCAGAGTGAGGAGGAGTTCATTAGCCGAGTTAGCTATAATGAGTTAAGTCAGGTGCATAAAATATTTGGACAAAGCCATCGTTGTTTTAGCTTTCCATCATAGTACAGTGGAACCTCCCATTGCGAGTACCCCGGATTGCGAGTAACCCGATTTACGAGATGAGCAAAAATTTTGTTTAATAAATTTTGACTTGAAAACTAAAGTATCATCGAGTAGCATACATGCGCTTCTTGATCACAACTGAGCCAATGGCTATTCTCTCTCGGCGCTGCGGAATTGTGGGTGATCGTCTCCCATGCTGGGTGTCAGTGTGTATGTGTCACTTGTATAGTCAACATCTTGTGCGTGCATGTAAACTACTGTTAACTATAACACTGTGACCATGTGTGTGCACGGAAAGCATCTTTTTTTCTGTTTGTATGCGCGTGTAGAACGACTTTCACACATCTACACCAGTTTACCAAATAGAGATTCATTCGCGTGAGTGAAACAACTTGTTATGCATACTGCACTAACACTTAAAAAGTAAAGAAACTGTTACATAAACAAAGCGACATAAGATAAGCTACATACTGTAAAATGACGTGCCCACTGCATACATGAGCACTATCTGACTCTGCTCTTCAAAAAAAAAATAAAAAATGGGAAAAACACATCACCCATCTATAGATTGTACTAATTAATTATTTTTATACAACAAAAATAATATCTGAATAATTTTAATAGGTAAACAAATATTGAAACATACAAAATTGTATTGTATAAAAAATAATACATAATTAAAATAAGGAAAGAAAGAATAATGACAACATAATGCTCATTCATATCAACTGCCATTTCTCAGAGTTGTAAATCTGGCCTTAAGCAGAAGTTGAAATTTTTATGCTGGTACAGTAGGTAGTCGACCGGAATGATGGTTTTTACCGCTGCGCCTCACGGTGGCAGCATTTGGGTTTGTGCGTTTGCTGCCGTTTACCGCTGAGTGGCGCTGTATAACGATAACTATAGACTGACGCCTCAGGCCTTAGTTCATTCTCTCAAGGATTAATGAGCCGCAGCTCCTTTAGAGCTGCACGTAGTAGCGGGAAAAAAAATCAAGTGAATCATTGTAGTTAAACAAATTTTATTTGGAGACGATTACCCACAACTGCTGCACAAGAGAGAAACTGTTGGCTCAGTTGTGATCACGTGACACTCGGCGTCAAAACAAGAAGCGCATGCGTGCTACATGATACTTGGTATTCGTAAACTCGCAATGTGAGGATCCACTGCATTTGCATTTGAATGTGTTCAGACATTGTGAGAACACACGGTATCAAAACAACAACAGCCGAGAAACCAAGAAACCTACTGCTTGGAGTAAACCAATTGAATTATTATTATGATTATTATTACTATCCAATGTAAGACAATTTATTTTGGGTCAGTGCCATCCAAAGTGTGAACGAATAACGAATTAAGAAGCCCCGATTATACGAGAAATATTATTTGGTACAAAAATAATGACGTGGTCCATTACGCATACCCTTATGGACAGATCATTAACAGATGTTTTATGTGGTATATACAGGACCAGGCACATCTATACGCTTGCCTATCATTAAACCCCTTAAATATGGATAATCATCTGAAACATGCAACTTTACATGGCCACTTGCTCTATGCTTGCTTTATGCCAAGCTGAATAGTAGTGCACGCTCACTGCATTATAGATGTGACGACAAAACGTTATGATTTTGTCAAACTATGAAAGCAAACAGGGTGCGCTATTGTGTACTGGTTTCTGTGAAAAGAAAAAATGAACTGAAACCCTGTATATACTTGCCTCACAGACATGGAAAATACATACTTGGCTTTTACATAAACTAATGGAAAACAAATGATGTAATATTTAATACTAAAGTAACAGAAGATGAGTGATCGGGCAAGTTTGCTGCCATTAAGTACATGAACATTAAGTGGTCAACTTAATGGTATAAAGGAGATCTTGAACTGAGAGACCGTGAACAATGAGATTAAGTTTTGGTCTGCTCCGGTGTCAGGTCATGTGTGACATGGGACCAATTATAGTGGGTCAAGGTGACAGAAAAACATGACTGCTGATCTGGGGAGAGATAAATGTCAGGCCCTCTGCACCTTCAGAACTGCCAGGGTGCCGGACTTTTGTAGTGGACAGGTATGCATGATGTGGCTAGCGTGACCGCAGTAAAGACCGGCACCATCGTCCTGACATGAAGGTCAGATGGGAGATTGTGGACTACTAGCTCACCATTAACTATGTCAGAGAGCCTGTGAACGACCATGATGAAGAGTGCCTACTCTTCCCAGCCACAAGAGGAAGACAGGCGATAATGTGGAGGTGAAGCGCTGGCATGTGTAGAATGCAAACTCCCAAGTCAATGCCATGCATCAGGCAGAATAGTTGATCCGTGGGGATTAATCATGGTTGTTGAACAGGTGAGGTTCAAAGCCAGCAGACCACAATCTATATTTCTGGTCGATGAGGAGTGATTGGAGCAGCAAATCAGGTGGTGAAAAACAAGGAGTGGGGTGGATTATGGAAGGTGGATTATGGAGGTGCACAGGTGATCATGGAGGGTTTCCAGAGAAGGACGTGGCTTGGCCTGTCATGACTAATATATATAATAAAGTTAATAAAACAAAGTCAGTATTTGCTGCGACAACGCTTTGAGGGCTCTTTAATATTAGTTAAGTTTTACTGAGCATCCTGAAGAAACACGCACCAATTCTTATGAGTACTTTGACTGTTCACCTGCTTTGTTTTTGCATGCAAAAACCCAGCAACTTCCATTTTGTTTTTGTCAAAAAAGTGGTCGCTTATATATTAAAAAGACACGAATGGCTGTCATCACATGTCTTGGCAAAAGCACTTTAGCCTTTATGAACGGATCGTTTTAATATTATTTGTTCAAAAATATTGTGTGTGTGTGTGTGTGTGTGTGTGTATGTATGAGAGAGACATTCTCACTTATGGAGGGCATTATTAAGCTCTGCTGCCAGGTCACAGTCATTGAGGCTTCTCAGCTCGGATACATTAATCATTGACGTATCTGAATCCTGAAAACACAATGAATGTCATAAGAATTAAAGATAGAAAAACAAACTGATCAATAATATATAAAGATCACACTTGCAATATAAAAATGCATCTAATCAGGGCAGTGCAGTTTCCTACAATAAATTGTGCTTTTCTATAAACTATGACATGCGTACAGTATGTAGCATTAATTAAAGCCATTCCTCCCAGATACATTTACAATAAGATTCAACTTTATTGCTATTGTGGGGCTATAACCAACATGCCCAACAGAGCCAGGACACTAAAAGAAAATATACAAAAACAAAACAAAACAAAAAAATGGCAGCATGTCCTCCAGGACCAGGGTTGGGTAACCACTGCATTAACTGTTTTTTTTTTTGTTTTGTTTTTTTGATGGAAAAAGCCCTAACAGTAGAATAAGCAGATTACCAGCTTTGAGGGGAGATACTTGCACATTGTGGTTTCTCCTCCAGCCAGTGGTTCTACCAAGCTGATATTACTCCCTGTCCCCAGCTATGTCTATCTGCATAATTTTTAAGACCAGAATTATGCATAAGCCATAAGACATAAGCCCAGTCATAAAATGTAATTTTTATTATATTATTTTTATCTTCTTCTTTTTTTTGGAGAGAGAGAGAGAATGTAACCAAGTAAAAATTATTACTGCTAGGTGAAGGTAAACGTCTACTTTAGTTTAAAACTTGTCACAAGTAAAAAATTACAAATGTTCTCAGTATTGTAATAAAATAGCTTTTCTTCAGGAACTGGACTGTAGTTTATGTACTTTGAGTAGTTTAAAATGGATATGCTGTCACGAACTGGTATTACTAGCTGTTCGAGCGGATGTAGTCGCCGTGGGCATAGAGGACAGGCATAGGCGCAGAAGGGTTGTTTCAACATACAAAGTCTTTAATAGGGAACAAAAAACAAACCAACATATACATAGGGCTCTTTTCGGGAGCACATGGGTCTTGTAGCACAGTCTCTTTAAGCGTACTCAGACCCTTAACAACGGTGGTTAAGAGCTGCCACAGAGGAGCTGGGGAGACACAAGAGACAGGGACGGAGCTCGAGACCGGGCAAACTCAAGAGACTAGAGGCTTAAGGGGAGACACAAGAGGCTTAGGGGGAGACACTAGAGGCTTAGGGGCAGACACTAGAGGCTAGAGGAACACACTGGAAGCTAGAGGAACATACTAAAGGAACACACTGGAGGCCAGGGGAACATACCGGAGGCTAGGGGAACACTAGGAACAGGAGAGAAACACTTAAAATACAAGACGAAAGGAAACTTTCTGCCAAGAAACACATGGCACAGAACTCACTTAACTCACCGGAACTAAAAGCTACATTTAAACAAACACATCAGACAGATAACAGAACAATTCAGAGCCCATATAAACAAACAGGAATAAAGTAAAATAGTACAAAACCAAACCAAAATAAATGCCCACTTGACACGATTAATGCTCGACCCAATTTCCCAGAACCGGCAGCTATTTATAACACTTTTAATGAGCTACCTCGGTTCAGGTGAGCTCCATCATCACCTGACCGAGGTGCCTTCTGGGAAACTGAGTCGACTAACAAAACTACAAACAAACACAAACTTGCACACAGTGCCCTCTAGGGGTGTTCCCTTTTTACCTTTGTGCTAATTTTTACTTAAATAAAAGTGTGTTTTAAGTGCTGTAATGGCTCTTTCCCACTACCTCTTTCTTTCTCTTCCCTGATTTTATTAGTTTGTTCACTGTTTTCCACTTCTTTTGACTACATCTATGACAATATCAAATTATATAGAAAACATTAGGTGGTTTTCTTTTACGAATTACACAAAATATATGTCTGTGCAAGGATTTGTTCCTGTAGTTTTTTTTAAATGAATGCAAGCAAACTACAAAGGAACAACTACTGATAACGACTTGTAAAATCAAAATCATCCTTAATTTAAGAGCTAATCTTGGGTCTGCAGTGAGAGGTTTTACCATGTTATTTATTTTTTTTTTTTTCAAAGACTTGTTTCATTCATGATAGATGTGAAGTTATCAAACCGGTTTTGCTGGTAGCAAATTGGGGATTTTAAGACAAATTAACAAGATCAAAGGATACAGGCTGCTTGTGGTGACTGGGGACGGATCCACTTTTCCACAAAGACAGTCCAGGCCTCGGCTGATGCTGACAGCTGTTCTCGGAGGACTCGTAACTACAGTCGCTCGATAGTTCAGGACTGGAGTTTCCTACAGTCTACCTGAGCCTCCAATAACGAACTGAACTCCATATTAAATTCTACACATCTCCTGTTATACTGAACTTCCAGCATCCCAACACACAGTATAAATGCAGACCAATCCCTGATATCCGTTATCACCCAAATGAGGACGGGTTCTCTGTTGAGTCTGGTTCCTCTCAAGGTTTCTCCCTACTGCCATCTCAGGGAGTTTTTCCTTGCCACTGTCGCGGTCACCCTTGGCTTGCATGCACATTCACATTTCATACAAACGTCTATAATTTTTATGATTGTGTAAATTTGCGGCGGCACAGTGGTGTAGTGATTAGCACAGTCGCCTTGCACCTCCAGGGCCTGGGTTCGATTCCCGTCTCTGTGTGCATGGAGTTTGTATGTTCTCCCCGTGCTTGATGGGTTTCTTCCGGGTACTCTGGTTTCCTCTGTACTGTACTTTCCGGGTACTGTGGTTTACTCTGGACACAGTCCAAAGACATGCAGATTAGGCTAACTGGGGTTCAAATTGCCCGTAGTGTGTGTGTGTGTGCCCTGCGATGGATTGGTACACTGTCCAGGGTGTTCCCTGCCTTGTTCCCTAAGCCTCCTGGGATAGTCTCCAGGCCCCCCGTGACCCTGAATACAGAATAAAGCGGTATAGAAGATGAGTGAGTGAGTGTAAAGCTGCTTTGCGACAATGACAATTGTTAAAAGAGCTAAAGAGATAAAATTGAATTGAACATGACCGAGCTGATGTCTCTGCCTAAAATTTATTTCCCCAGCAAAACATCAAATAAATATACAAAAAATACAACATGTTTTAGTTTAATCCAATGAACACAAAATATGACAAAATGGTCATCTCAAGTCCCGCACGTTTCGGGAAAAGCGATCTCCGTGGGAATGATGTGAACATGACATATTCTGAGGTATTGTGTGTATATTGAAGCTGAAAATGTGTTAAACTCTCTTAGGCGCCCATTGACAGCAAGCAATAGAGCTCATAAACGTGTCGAGCTCAAACTGTAAATACTGATATTTATTTTTACTTCATTTTCTTCTCTCCTTCAATGATGATTCTTCTTTGACTTCACTCTCTCCATTGTTATTACACTCTAAAAAATGCTGGGTTGTTTCTGTAAACACATTGTTGGGTTGGGTAACGCTGGGTCAAATGAGATGCAGTGGGTCATTTACAAATGAACACCTGGTTGGGTTATTTTGACCCAACAACTGGTTTATTCTTTATTTCTCCAAACGGCAGCCTGCAACATGTTTGAAATATTACTGTTATTGTGTCACAAAGTGTAGTTTTAAGAGTTGTTTAAGCGAGAATGTATGTGTGTACCGCTCAAAACATCAATCGGTTATTAAAGATGGCGTCTATTTAAAAAAGTGAAACCCCAACGATTTCGGAGATTTGAGCTCCAGGCAATCCTACGGTGCTTCGCGCTCATGTAGCCGCAAAACACAGCCTCATCTAGGCAGAAACTTTTGAAAACGACCGCTGGCTGTGACGTCACTGCAGTGGTTAAAACAGCGGTTTTTTTTTTTTTTTTTTTTCATTTTATGTATTTCTAACAGGTAATCTTTGGTATAATACGGTTATGGTATAATAATATCGCGGCTGTCAGACGCATCCTGTACGCTGCATTCTATTTGCACTATACCCGGTGTCCTCAAACCCTCGAGTGTGCACTTCTTTGCGTTTTTGGAATTGACACACGGCATGAGGAACTTTCTGGATTCTTCACTTCTGAAGCGGGGGGTGGGCACGAGGCCACTTAATGCTGCCAGTATTTTATGGTAAGTTTATATAAAAATTTACCTAAATTTTAAATGTTGTAGTTGTGGTAGGAGCAAGCTCATTTTCATGTTTATTCGCTTTTCCGCCTTTTTAGTCGCACTTTGATATGGGGGTGAGAGGAGTTCATGTTTTAATATTCTGTGCCAACAGTCGGCTATAGTATATTTTATGATAAAAGCGCATTTGTAGCACACAAAAAAAATACTAAATGTAATCTTAAATGTAATTTTAGGTAAATTACTAGTAATATTCGCTAAAGCTGTGTGTGTGTAAAGTCTCTTGGCATATTTTATAATATTTAATAGATGTCAGAAGAAGCTATTGGGATATGTTTAATGACAGTCTTAATATGTCTTCTGTTTCTGTCTGTTAAAAAAAAAAAAAATGTTATTTTGACCCAGCAGTTGGTTTATTCTTAGGAGAACTTTCTGGATTCTTCACTTCTGACTGGATCATGCTCAGAGCACTCAGTGTTTTATGGTAAGTTAATGTAAATTTTTACTTTTTTTTTAGTAACTTGTGGTAGGAGCAAGCATATTTTATTGTTTAAAATAAATGCTTTGATATTAATATTGTGTGGAATTAATATTGTTTTCCCATTCTGTTTTGTTATTCAAAAAATGAGAACGCATCATGGATAAGTCATAGCCTTAAAACAAGCTTTTTCTTTAAACTTATGAAATATTTATTATAAGTTGTAAATTCACCATTAAATATCATATTCATCTAGTCTTTGTTGAGAATTTGAAAAGATGGAGCACCGTATCCTGTTATCCCTCACATGTTAAATAGTAAGGTAAATTAGTGTCAGAAATATACGCTAAATTCATGTTCACGTTATGTATTTTTGTGTATTGAAAAGAGAAAAGATGTTTTGCATTAAATACATATGTACGTCCTTAACAAAAATACTCAACGTAAATTTTATTTATGTTGCAACACTAAGTGATTCTGTATAATCCATAGGTGGACCAACATGATGAGGATGATATCTGCAAAATATGGAGATGACTGGAGCATGGTTCCATGTTTTGTTCCTTGGGGATGAGACAAGAGGGACCTGACAGACCTTTCCCATTGTTGGAGGCAACGCTATTGATACAGACTCTTTGGTGAAGGCTGTTTTTTTTTTTTTTGTCATTGATGTTAAGAAGTGTCTTCTCACCTGGGAGTTTCTCCAGCATACTGTAGATCAGATTGATGGACACGAGTACTCATCTCGTGTCATAAAATTTTTGAGGACAAGAGTTTTTTCAGCCAACATTTAAATCAATAATATTTAAAAATGTTTTATCATTTTTGTTTTTAATGTCATTTTTGAAGGAAATTAAATAGTAATAGTTAAATAACAGATAGTTCAAATATTAAGATGGGACATATTTGTCATGTGGGCATTATAAGATTTGTATTGAAAACTTCTATATAAAAAGTTTTTAAACATTGTATTAAATGCAAAAAAATGCAATTCAAATCAGACTTACAGGGGTCTCTTGTTTTTGTTTTACAGAGTGTTTATGTTACAGTACATTTATTTTATATTTAACAAAAGGTCATCTTAAGATTATATGGTTTTGTCTGACATTTTGGTAAAAAAAAATGTTTTTATTCACATTTTCTTATTATGTGACAATCTATTTACATTATGTGAAGTTGTGTACATTTTGTGTCGTTTTTGAAAATAAAACAATCAAATGGAATGTGTCAACCCAGCAAGAGTGTTAATTTTACCCACTGGTGGGGTGAAATAAAATAACCCAGCACTTTACCAATTTAACCCACTGGTTGGGTCAGATAAAATAACCCAACACTTTAACATTTAACCCAGCAAGAGTGTCAATTTAACCCACTGGTTGGGTCAGATGAACAACCCAGAAATCTGGGTTAAATGGTACAACCCAGCACTTGGGTCAAAACAACCCAGCGCGCATTCTGTCCAATAGTGACCCAGCAGCTGGGTTAGGCTTGGGTTGTTTTTTAACCCAGCAGTTTTTAGAGTGTAATATTTTTATTATTAGTTGTAGTAGTAGTGCTGTGAAATTATTATTATTATTATTATTATTGTAATGCACCCGCGCGTGTGCAAAAAGACGAAGTACAACAAAGAATACAAAAGTGTATGATAAGTTAGCCTAAAACATTATTGTTTTATTGTGTATATGCACTTTAAATATACATTAAACAATAAACACTGCCTTTTGCAAAGTGAAAGTAAGTTGTGCATGCACGCTTTTTGATCTGAGATATGAGCAGATTTATCGATAAAACTGCAGATAAACTCTCCCAGAAATCCAACAAACACAACAATACATGCTACTCACTGAACACAACACAACAGCACGCAGAATCCCTGGGCTTTGACTGCGCTTTCTCCATTTACTATTTTTAGTAGTAGTACACTCACTAAAACACTGGGTTTCTGTAAACACATTGTTGGGTTGTTTATGCTGGGTAAAAATTCTGGGTTACTTCGGGTACTTTAATCACACTGGGGTTGCTTTTGCTATCAATACTAAGTGCTACATGGTTAAACTCAATGCAAAATCAGAAAAAAGAAATGTCTCCGTTTCCTCCCTAGACCTTTTGTCTGCATCACAATGAACTGAAGCTCAGCGCATCTTCTTTCCTTGTTTGAATTGGTAATATTTAAGTGAAATATATTTCGCATATAGGCCTAAATATTAATTTTTATTTATAGACAGCTATATTATGTTTTATCTAGAAGCGCTGCAATTTTCGCTGGTTTCGAAAAAACAATGTTTTTGGAGATTTGAGCTCCAGACAATCCCCAGGCGCTCTGAGCTCATTTTCGGAAAGGATTTCTGAAAACTACCGCTAGCTAACTATCTCTGCAGTGGTTAAAACAGCGGATTAATTTTATTTGGGGTATTTCTAACACGCAATCTACTGTATTTACATTATGTAAAGTTGTGTACATTTTGGGACTTTTTTGAAAACAAAATGGTTCTATCTACTTAATAAAATGGAATGTGTCAACCCAGCAAGAGTGTTAATTTACCCACTGGTTGGGTCAAATAAAACAACCCAGCTCCTAAACATTTACCCTGCAGTTTTCAGACAGTAACAAAAATATATTCCATTTGTAAAACAGCATACAGAAATCTTAGGTTGTGTATAGAGTGATTAAAAACAATACAACAAAGGTTATGGTAAATATATTCTCAGACTCTTCCATTGCAGGGATTAAAAAACAGTAACAATGTCAATTTTAGAATATGTACAAGCTCAGTGGTCCGCACACAACCTTCCCGTGGGGGAGCCTTTCCCTGAGTTTGCCATTTTCACGGGGTTGGGGCTAAGAAACACGCATCTTGATTCATTCATACAGATTTACCTGTTTTACAGTACATGAAAATTTACTCTGACAAAGAGCAATATAAGAACAGTGCCAGCTGGCACACCTAAAATAGGTGCCGAATTATTTTTAATAGACTAAATATTTAATTTTCTAAACTTGTGCTTTGTTGTTTACTTACAATATTTGTCAATTTAAAAATGTAATTTAAATGAGGTTTGAGCTCCGGGATGTTGGGCCTATTTCCTACGTAGTCTAATCAGAGCCCGCTTGGTTCATCTTCATAGTTGGATTTGATATTTTTCGAGTGTAATATAATATAACATATTTTTGCTGTGTAGTTTATTTTTTTGTGTGCATACAGATTGATTCATTTCAATTAATATTTCATGGTGCTTTAGTTGGCCAGTCTTCCACTGCCCAAGACTTTCAAGACAATCTACCAGGTTTGTTTATTCTCCAGAGAAAGCATAATTCAACTGTTCATACAGTAAATAAATAGAAAAGTACCAAAATCAAAAAGTATCAAATCCAACTATAAAATATGATTTAATTGCTATCATTAAACATTTTTTTTTTTTTTTTGGTATCTATTTTATGTTTTGCTGGGGAAATAAATTTACTTTCAAAACTTTAGGCAGAGACGTCCGCTCTGTGTTGTTAATTCATCCCCCATCAGTGAAACCGGTTTGATAACTTCACACCTAAATGAAAGGTGAGAAGAGGGATTTTTATCGATAAATCGCACGCGTTTAATAGCCTTTTGATCAAAAAGCTGATTTTGGTAAAGTGAAAATACGAGCCGCGGGTTTCCGCAGAAAGAACAGCTTTATTTCAATTCACAATCACATTTCCCGCCGTGGTCAAATAAAGGATGAAATTTATATTTAACTTATATATATTCATGTCTTCTGATGGTGATCAATGTCGACACATTTTTACGTTTTAACGAAGATATGTTGGCATTCACGAATCAGGACAGTGCATAGTTAACACTATCAGATAGCCTACTATCAGGAAATGAAATTATTTTTAAGACCATTTAAACTGAGGCATTGCCATGTCTTTCATTGTTTTGTCCCTGTTAAGGCATTGTAAAAACTATATAAGAAACTTTTTATTATGAATTTTAAAAGAACGATTTTGGGCATCTCCTTTCATCATTATGAAAATAATATGAAGCACATATACACACATTAATCATGAAAGATCTATTGTAAAACAAAATACAATTCATGTTTGCTTCAGCATTGGAAGCAATATTGTTTTAGGCTAACTAATTATAGACAATTCTTCATTGTACTTGGTCTGGCTTTTAGATAAAGTCCTTTCATGTGCCATCTGGCGGAAATTCAGTGAAGCACAACACATTTATTTAAATTCTCGAATGTTGCTTGTGGGATCTCACGGCATGCAATTTTAAATTAAAAAAAATGGTTCGAGTTTAATCAAATTAACACAACATACGACAAATATATAATCTCAAAGCAATTTTTTTGGGGTCATAAATACAGTTTTTTGTTTCATTCCATCCCTTTGTTTTCCATCCATTTGTTTCATATGTCCACCCTGATTTTTAACGGCAACTGGAAGAACTATTATGAACAACAACCTATTTATGTATTTATTACATGCCTCTTCTGTAAGTATCTCAAACCAGAATTTATTAATGGCAGCAATTAAGTCTGACATTGTAAATTAAGGATGTCTTGAAACATAATGCAATAACTAGTTTTATTTGCCTGGTTTTATTGGCCCGTATTTGCCTGGTAGCAGCAGAATAGTCAAATAAATAAATAAATAGTTATTGCATTATGTTTCAAGACATCCTTAATTTACCTTTAGTACCTAATGTTTTGTCCTAATTATATGTCCAAAAATATTTTGACAACATGCACTTATAAGCCATAACATTTACACTGCAAAATATTAACATTGATTATCAATTATTCCCCTGGAAACTAAGGTAACTAAGGTAAATTAAGGATGTCTTAAAACATGCAATAATTAGTTTTTTTTTTTTTTTTAATTGCATTAAAATCATGGATTGTATTTTGAGTGATTAAAATAACAATACAATGCATGTTGTGATGAAGAAAATCTCCATCAATTGAAGTCTTCTTAGCTGTTCCCACCTATACACTCGGATTCCTCAAACGCTTTCATTTTGTAAATGGGTGCAGCAGTTTTGCCATGGGTTCCCGCGAACATTTTAAATTCGCTAAAAGGCATATTCACAACCACTTTTCAGCCATTCACAGACAACGTGCATTGTGATCTGAATATTTTATGAGTGAAATAAAGATGCTCACAGGGCACTCACTTTCACTTTGCAAAAGGCAGCAATAAATAAGTATATGTTTGTGTTTTGTTGCATTTCTGGGGGATCAGTCATAATATACTTAGATCACAAATAATTATTCAATGCTGGACATAAACAGTAAAAAAGCATGATGATTACTATTATACATGTATATATAAAAAAGCCTGAAACGATTCTCGGGGAAAGATTCTTATTCTTAAGATTTTTATTCTCTATATTCTTGTTGAATATAGTCCTTCAAAGCATGCCACACCATCTCAATGGGATTCATGTCAGGGGATTCTGCGGGAATATCTTCTCAACTTTCATTCACTATAGGTGTGAAGTTATCAAACCGGTTGTGGCAAATAGAGGTTTAAGATGAATTAACAAGGCAGTGCAGAGGTCTCTGCCTAAAATTTGTTTCTCCAGCAAAACATAAAATAGATAAAAAAAAAAAAAATGAATGCAATTAAATCAGACTTCATAGTTGGATTTAATACTTTTTGATAATAATATCTTTATTTTTATTTATGAACAGTTGTATTATTCTTTCTCTGGAAAATAAACAAACCCGGCAGCTTGTTTTGAACACAGAACTGAGTTCATGACAGTCTTGGGCAGTGGCAGACTGGCCATCTGGACCACCGTGCTGGCCCAGTCAGTACGCAAATATATTAAAAATGACGCAAACCATAATATTGCATCTCTTTTCTACACAGATACATGAGTGTGTCGATCGCATGGGATGGATCGCATAGTAAAACAACTAAATTATAACACTCAGTGTGGCAACGAGCTCATAACCAGTGCGCCCCATGGAAAAGCAGCTCCTCACTCGTCTAGAAGCCTCTATTTACCAAACCCAGTCAGCACCACAGACAGCTACCAGCAAGCTCAAAAAGGGGCGGGGCGCCACAAACCACCGGCATCGGCCACAGCAGAACCTGTCACCGGCTCCCTATAAAAAGGCCCCAGTGGTGTATGCCGGTGAGTAGGACATTACAACCAAAATGCTTATGTGTTTTCCCTTTATCTGCAGATTCGGACACCACTGAGAGCCGGCCTCTGCGTATTCCTCAGAAAGGCTGGATTATACACTGGGGACTGTCACCTCTGTAGTCTTGCCTACTCTCCAATCTCAAACTAAAGTAACGGAGCCCTAATCTGCGCTAAGACTTTAGTTTCACTTTCGTTCATTTTTTCTTGAGTATTTTTGTTTGTCTTCATTCGGCGCAGAGAAAAATTAAACAAGCCTTTTGTGTCTGCATCAGCCTTCGTGTGTGTGACGTTTTTCTGAATCCCCTCAAACGCTTTACATCAGAAATAACTTTTCTGGTTAAATACCTCTAAATAACCTCTGGTTAAAAAAATAACACATGGGTAAAAACTGTCCAGCATGGTCTACCTTTGGCAAAGGGGAGGAGGGCTCTCTGTATCAGCTGTGTGCTTGACCAGGAAGTGGAATTTGAGACTTGAGACATACTCCGGTGGTACCTCAATTTACTGACTTTGTGAACACACCGAATTTGATTACTGAAACCATTACCCCTTCATCACCGCGATTGAGACTGGGTATGAGGTGTTTCTACTCAAATGCTATTTGATCAGCAAAACATATTATGCTGAGCAAACAGCATTTCATTTTAGGTTTAGTATTCAGTGCGCACCGTATGTTCGGTTTGTATATCTGAAACCAATGAAGAAAAGCTAATTAATTAATAAAAAAATGAATAATAGGGACCTTGTGGATGTGTGTATGACTCACTTTGGGACTTTTGTCCTTGATGCTGCAGTCTCTAGAGCTGAGTGAACTTTTGCGCTTTTCTTGTTGTTCCTCTACCTTTGATTTCAGTTGCTCGATGTGCACCAGATACATCTGTTCTTGTGCCGCCCGGGAGCTCAGGTTCAGCTCCAGAGTCTTCTTTTCCTTTTCCAACAAATAAAGCTGAGCCTTCAGCTCTGCCATCTCCTCCTACAAACAGCAGAAAATAGAAAAACAAGGAGAACCCATGTGGAAGTGCTGATTTCCATAACAATTAATACTGTTTAAAGATAAGTGAAATGTACTTGGCACAACAAGACACTAAACAGTGCCACCATAAGGTACCAGACTGTTGGTAATTCAGATAGTATCAGAATCTATGTCCTGTAGCAATGTGAAATTTAAAATGCCTCATTAGCATGGTATAAACCCTTGGCACAAACGGTGCCCATTTGTGGGCTGGCTGAGTATACCTTCATAGCCATGAGCTCCTGCATGAGTACAGCATTCTCCAGGTCAAGTCTATGTGAGTCTGCATGTGATTTGATGTCAGTTGTGTGCGCACTCTCTAGTTCCAGCATGGTAAGCTTAATAGCTGCTTGATCATTCTTCAGCTGTCGGATGTAATCCTTCAGACGCTGCTCATCTTCTTTATGGAAGTCTGTGTCAGTGCTAGTTGTGGTGCTGGTTGTACTGGGGAAAAAAGTCAGAAGGATAATTTTATATATACGTACACACAAAACTGTCAGCACAATTCTTTTCAGAAAGTATTGTTCATATCTGATTACATTAAAAAAGGCCTTCAGGAAAGCTTTCAAAAAAGTTAATACATAAAGTACTATCGCAGATTCAATCCATCCATCTAGGTACCTCTGTAGTCCTAGGGATCGTGGAGGCCTGTGGTGATGACTGAAGGCCAATGGTGACCATTTAATCCTATTTTGTAGGACCATGGTAGAACCTCCGATCAACATTCACACGCACTCACACACACGCACTCACACACAAACACTTCCGAGCAATATTCACACAATATGGGCAATTTGGGAATGCCAATTAGCTTAATCTGCATGTCTTTGAACTGTGGGAGGAAACCGGAGAACTCAGAGGTAACCAACCAAGCAGGGGGAGAACATGTACACTCCATACACAGACCCGACACAGGAACCGAACTCGGGATCTGGAGGTGCAAGGTGACAGTGCCAACCACTAAGCCACTAAAGTAATGAACTACATAAGTACTGTATATGGTTCAGTATAATAGAGATTTTATATACAGTGCAAATGGAAACTTGATCATCTTAAAATTTATTCAAAACCTTCACCCTTATTATTCGGCACACAATACTCCATAACAGCAAAGTAAAAGATGTGTCTGGAATGTTTTGTTTATTTATTGAAACATAAAAACTTAAATGGACCATTTATTAGGCACATTAGTCACAACACATTAAATCGAGCTCTAGATGCAGCTAAAATATGATTGATACAATACGAGTCCACCTCTGCCTAAGTGAATTCATTGAACATAATTAGGAAAGTCACATAACTGTCTATAAAAGGTCTCACAGTAAATGATGTATATATAGATGTATATTTAGAATTTCCCACTAAAAGTTTATTAAAAAGCACCCAAAGGATTTTCAGACCATGAGAAGCAAACTCCTCCAATTATTTGAAATTACCCCCCCCTCCCCCCCATGTGCATAGAAACTGGTATTAAAATATTAACTGGTAAGGTATTAATCACCTAATTAATACCATTCCTACAATCAATCACAATTGTGGCAACATTATGCTGTGGGGATGTTTCTCTGTTGCTGGAACTTACAGACTCCTCAGAATGGAAAAGATTATGTTCAAAAATATAGAGCATTCATGAGTGAAAACCTCCACAGTGTTTAGGATATCAGGCTAGGATGACAGTTTACATTTCAACTAGACGATGACCCGAAGCAGACCAGCAAGAAAACATAGGTATGAACAACTCTGTCAGAAAAACTCTGGGGGTTCTGGAGTGCCATTAGCAAATCCAGACCTAAATCAAATAGAGCATTCTCTGGAGAGACCTAAAAATAGCTGTGCTCCGATGATGCCCACCCAACCTAGAAACACGAACGATTCTGCCAAAAATGATTATTTTTTCCCTAAAAAAAGAATACGTGGAAAATCCACATGAAAAAATACATGCTCAGACAGTAAACCTCTCACATGGTTGAAAAGTGTCCAGCATGGTCTACCTTTGACAAGGGGGAGGAGGGCTCTCTGCATCAGCTGTATGTTTGACCAGAAAGTGGTATTTGAGACATGAGACATACTCTGGTGGTACCTGGGTTCCTCCAACAGGCCAAAAACATGCAGATTAGGTTAACTGGCCTTTCTAAATTACCCGTAGTTTGTGAACTTTATACTCTCTATAATTGTTAGGAACCTCCACTAGAGGTCACTGTTCATGTCTGTCTGTCTTTGTGTGTAGTTCCTGTTGGTTGACTCAGTTTCCCAGAAGGCACCTCAGTCAGGTGATGAGGCTCACCTGAACTGAGGTGTCTCATTAAAACCTTCTATAAATAGCAGTTTGTTTTGGGAAACTGGGTCGAGCATTGTTTGTGATTGTCTGAGTGTCTGTTGGTGTTTGTTTGTTTGTCTGGATTACCATCATGTGGGCATTCCTTTTTGTTACTTTGAGTTTATATTTGATTTATGTTTTGTAACCTTAGTTATCAGAGGGCTCTAGTTTTGTTTTCTTGATGTTCCTTGTGTCTGTGGATTCATGGAGCTGCTTTGTTCACTGTGTAGTTAGGCTGTGTCTCCTCCTGTGTCCTGTGTAAGTACTGTTTTGCCTTCTGGTCTTTTCCCTTGTATGTGTAGCCACATGAGTGTTTAGCCATTAGCAGGGTTAGCCGCTAGTAGGCCTTGACGGCTAGTAGGGTTAGCCCCTAGTAGGGTTAGCCTCCAGTAGGCTAATCTCTAGTGGGAGTGACTGCTAGTGGTTCTGGTCACTAGTAGGTTGGCCGCTAGTTTGGTATAGCCTCATGTGTGCCCTGCCTTTTGTCTTCCGGTCCCCTAGGTCAGTACTAACACTATTAGCCACTAACCCGGTTAGGTCAGCCTCCAGTGTCCCCAGTACAACATGTAGCTACTAACCTCACTAACCCAGCTAGTCTAGTTCCTGTCAGTCTCTGTGCCCCTAGCCCTGTCTCCTGTCTAGCCCTGTCTCCTGTCTAGCCCTGTCTCCTGTCTAGCCCTGTCTCTCTCCTGTCTAGCCCTGTCTCTCTCCTGTCTAGCCCTGTCTCTCTCCTGTCTAGCCCTGTCTCTCTCCTGTCTAGCCCTGTCTCTCTCCTGTCTAGCCCTGTCTCTCCAGTCTCTGTGCCTCCAGTCCTGTCTCTCCAGTCTCTGTGCCTCCAGTCCTGTCTCTCCAGTCCCTGTCTTTAGTTCCCCTCTGTGTCTTAGTTAGCTCCAGCTCCATGTTTCCTCATCCCTAGTCCCTGTGTCAGCTCCTGGTTCCCTGTGTCAGCTCCTGGTTCCCTGTGTCAGCTCCTGGTTCCCTGTGTTCAGTTTCCTTCCTGTTCCTGTGTTTTTCCTGAGCCCTAGTCTTAGTTTGAGTTTGTTGTTTTAGTTCCTTTGTTCTGTTTTTGAGTTGTGTGTTTAAATAAAAGACTCTTTCTGTTACACCCCTCTGCCTTCATGCCTACCTTCATGCCCACGGCAACACCATCAGCCGGTCTAGCACTACCACCAGCTAGACCCATGACAGAAATACTCTCATAGGTACTAATAAACAGTGGTCACCATTGACTTCCACAATCCCTAATATATATAACCTAAACCTTTGCACAGTCTCATAATGTTTAAATTTTTTTTTATCTTTGTTCAATTTATGACATAAAAAGTAACTATGCACCAATGTTTGCTGAAAATATTGTGCATTTTTTCCATTTCCAAGAGAGACTGTGTTAACATCTTTTCAATAAAAAAAATCACCAAAATCTGCAATTTATAAAGGGGTGCCTAAACTTTTGTACAAGACTGTACACAGGATATTACGTGTGTGTGTGTGTTCATTTTGATGAAACCTGAAGCCATTTCAAGGCGCAGTTGCAATCTTTGGCAGAATGAGTGAGTCACCCAGAAATTTAGTGGCAGTAACTTTAAGGAATAAAGGCATGAATAACAAAGTGGTGAGTGCATGTATGACCCAAAGTAGTGGCACACCACACTCAATATCTGGCAGTAATACTATGGAAATATAATCTCCCACTCCTCATGAGACGTCTCTACCGAGACTCCCATATTCAAATACATTTGTTTACATGTGCCACATGGGTTTGTTATGATTTTTGTAATTTGGTCTTCAAAGTTGATTTGCGTCATATTTCTTGTTTCATTGCAAAGTCAGGTTCTCTGCATCTTGATCATACTAATCAAATGGCAGCAACTTAATGCTGCTCTATTGGTGCATATTCTTCTCGTCAAGAGTGTGATCTCCATAATTATCTGTAGTGCAGTGGGAGACCATCAACTATGACCAAGGAGATTTTCAAAGAGGGTTTGAGAGTTGAATTCAACAGTGGTGCATACACATTGCGATGAAGATTATGTTGAGTAATGCCTTTGTATGGAGAAATAATTCTGTCGATTTACTTGTGGTACAGACCTCGTATTTTGTAACATTCTCTCTCTCTCTCTCCTATATGATTATATATAGTAATCATATGTCAAAAGGAAAATTATAAGTGAAGTAACTGTGCACATGTATCCTGCTACAAGTTTCCTGCATTGCTGTATACTCAAAGATTCAAATAAAGATATAGATTTTTTATATAAAATACAGCTATACCTGGTGTGACTGTTAGAAGACAGACTCTCCAATGGTTGCATTTTGCAGTCAGCAACAGTAAAAAAGTCTCCACAGCTGCTATCCAGTCGAACTAACAAATCTTTAGCTGTATTCTCTGCAGTCTTCCTGCAGTCATGAGCTTGCAGCAGCATCTGAGAGATGCTCTGCTCACTGCCCTTTTCACCTAGAAGGTACATAAATGTGGCATATTTTATGAATATACATTTATGAATTACTGTGCCTCTAATTTTCTTCCACTTACTTAGATCTCAAAAAAGAGAACTATATTGAAAGTACTTTATCTTTTTTTTCCTTGAATCCAACACTTGGGTAGATTTTGTGTCCTCCATATGTAATAATGTTAATTATGGTCAAACTATTAACTTTTTGTTTTATCTAACTCCTCAGACAGGTAATGCAAGTCAGACACTTTATGCTGGTCTTTGAATAAGCATGTCAAGTCACTGCATATTAATCAATGTCTCACATCTGCTTTAAACAACATTTATTTATTCATTTATGTATGTGTAATACACCCTATTTATACTTACCTACAGCGCTGACTCTTGCAACTCTATATTGGTCTAGCATCAGTAACTGCTCCTTTTCTGCCAGAGCCAGCAGTAGATCATAGGCCTCAATACACCGCTCACTGTAATAACGAACAAACAGCTAATGATTTATAGCATATTGGAGTTAAATTTAAATGAAGAAAACAAATAGTCTTATGCAAAAGTTTTGGCACCCCTTATGCAAAAACACGCGCGCACATAGGATTAACGACACGCTGAAACAGAGAGGGAGATGTTGATTATACCGGAGGGATGGCGGTGGGGGTGTAAAGGCGAGAAAGAGAGAGTGTGTTTGCGTCGTGATTATGTGCGCGCACACATAAATCTAACAACAAGCTGAAACAGACAGAGAGAGAGAGAGAGAGAGAGACGTTGATTATACCAGTAAGAGACGAGCAATAAGACCCAGCAGGGGAAATGATTCCGCACAATTCCGCAGCGCAAGAGAGAGAAAAATAATTGGTTCAGTTGTGATCACGTGACGGTTGGTGTCAAAACAAGAAGCGCGTGCGTGATACATGGTAAACCAAGACTTGCTCGTTTTTCAAGTCAAAATTTATTAAAAATCTTTGCTCGTCTTGCGGAACACTCGCAAACCGCATTACTCGCAATCCAAGGCTCCACTGTAATATATTTCACTGTGCTTCTAGGCAGAGATAAAGCCATAGTTGATTGTTTGCTTCAGTTGTACGACCAGAGAATGCTCCAGCTTTTCATGCTCTGCTAATCAAAATGACCACAGCTGATCCCAATTAAAATACAGATGGCTTCGCGTGCCAAAAAAAAAGTAATTAGCTTCACCTGGTTGAGTTGACAAGTCATTCTTACGACAGGGATGATCCTTTTCCAAATCAGTTACTCCTTTTTTTTAAAGAGGCTGTGGAAGGTCTTTTTCCACTTTTGGGGTTATTACAGCAAAGTCTAAATGACCCAGGTTTTTGGTGACATTGATAATTGTGAAATCTACGTTAACAACAAAATCAGTTTTTAGATAGTTTAGTTGAGATGTGTATATTAGACCATGTATTCACATAGATAGATAGATAGAATTATTTTGTGATAGAATTTGTTTTGTGCACATGCGTGAGCGTGGAGCAGCTTGGTGCGGTTGCTCCCAGAGTTTTTGTGTGTTTTTACTTTTTTATTATACTTTCCTTGTATTATTTATTTATAACTTTATTTTGTATTTAAAAGTAAGGTTGCCCTTTCAAACCATGTGTTTTGAAAGTGTTATTGTTCTTAGTTACGCAATGTTAATTATGTTTTCAGCGCTCCAGGTGATCAAGGAGCCGGTTCCTTCGTTTACACCAGGGTACAGTTGATTGCACTAAAGCCGGCCAGCAATAGAGATCCGATTATGTACAGGACTCTAAACATTCCGGATGAGATACAGAGGAGGTCGACAAGAGGGGGAAGGGGAAGTGGAAGAAAGCGGCATAGAGGAGATGAGAATAAAGAGAGATGAGAGGAGCATACAAGCCGTATATCCCTTCTTTTATCATGGGCAACAGGACAATGGGAGAGAGCGGTAAGAGGAAAGGAGGGGGGCTGGCTGTTTACATCAACAACATGTGGTGTAATCCTGGTCATGTGACTGTTAAGGAGCATGTTTGTAGTCCCGGTATTGAACTGCTGGCTGTCGGACTTCGCCCATATTATTTACAGAGAGAATTCTCTTGGTTTTGACTAGCTTGGGAGTAAGGGAAGAGAGATTTATTTTGTTTATTTTCTTTTGGGAGGGTTAGTCACATCATTTTGGGATTAGTTGGAAGGAATGTTGGTTATTTTGACCGTGTTGGCTTCTGAAACTCTCAACCACCTAGATTGCATTGAAAATCAAGATTACATTGAAAACTAGAGAGGCAAATAGAGCTTCCCATGTCATAGTCATAGATATAGCTGATGTCATAGCTGATGTCATAGCTGATGTTGGTCTCAATGTTAACTCTATGGGACTTTTTCCCGAACAAGCCGCACGATTTGACACCTCATCCATGGGTCTACAAATGGTGCGGGACTAGTTACGCGCCAAATTCTCATACAGAAGAAGAAGAAGAAGAAGAAGAAGAAAAAGAAAAAGAAGAAGCCTGTGAGATTATAATAGTAGTCATTCGCTTCGCAAAGCACCACTAATAAACACCAAGCAAACACACTATTGGGCACACATTATGTTTTTTAAAAAATACTAAATCAAAACCAATACTTAAACAACAGACAGAAACAGAGTCTTTTCACAAGATCTTGGAGGCAACACAATATTTGACTACATGTTGAGTCAATAGATGATTGGTGTGCCTATCTCTTAAAATTTATTTTCAAGCACAACTAGCATTAACTATTAATTAGCATTAGGTTTTAACATAGCTGTTACCTATGGCACCTCCCTTAGTCAAAGATTATCCTCTACATCTGACCTTTTGTTCTGATTTTGTTTGGCAGAAGTTTGGTTATGACTGTGTGTATTCATACCTATAATACAAAGCGAGATGCAGAGCTGTAGCACTGGACTCATATTTCCCCAACAACATGCTCATCCTCTCTGCATTGCTCTTACATTCCTCCAATGTGATGGTTAATAGATCATTCTGGGACTTCAGGTGCTCAATTCGACTGCAGAGACAAACAACAAATAATACATGCATTACACTGGGCTTTGCTACTTAAATGCCATTGAGAGAAATAGATTTTTGGCGACTGATCACAAAAATAACCTGTAATTCAAACTGTCATTGACCAGTATATTGAAATATTCTATATATGCAATTTCTTCTCATATTTAAAGTTTATTTTTGCTTTTACACAATGATTTGTGCAGTTCATGTATGTCCATGTATGTCTGGTTTCAAAGCAATTTAGAGAATAATTATCATTTATAAAGAATGTGAGGGTGGCAAAACCCATTTAAACCTTCTAGCATATGGGATTTGAAAAATGCTATTATTTTGAAACTTGTACTTGCTCCATTGCCTGGCATTGTATAAATGAAGCTCTATACAAATAAAACTTTTTGTTTGCTTGTCAAACAAATATGTTCATGTAAATTACAGTAGTAGCCACTTACAAGATCTATTTATTCATTTATCTGGTGCTTTGTTCTCAAGAACACGTTAACACAAGACAGCAATTTAGCTGCGCTGAGTTGCAATGATGTCATTTTAAACAACCAACCCCACCACCGCCAAACTGACACTATAGAACTGCACTATGGAGATGAAGGTGACAGTTTAATGGACTCTTTATTAGGGGTAAGTGGTGACTTTTTATAATTGACTGTTAAAGCGGCAAGTTGTAACTTTAAATAACTTAATGATGTGTTTACCAAGTCTAGGGGTAATAATACAGATTACTGTCAGTGTCTCACAATGTCACTCCTCTTTCCCTCAAAAAGACACTAAAGCGTTAAAAATACTATTAATGGCACTATTACCAAAGCTGCACTACCTGTGAAACTTATAAGAAGAGTGTTCGTTGTCTCTGAAAATGCCTTCAGAATCTGACAGAGTATTGTTTGGATTTAGATAGAATCAGCATTTATTTATTCTTTGGGTAAGAGTTAATCTGGAGGTTATTTCTGTGACTGGAATATAACATGATGCAGTCCACAAGAGACACAAGATGAGGCTAGATTTACAGGAGCTAGCGAGCTAAATGCTCATAACCATGTTTATATTTTGCCCACTTTGGCAGTGACTTTTGCACGGTAGAGCGAGCGCTAAATTAAGCTGATTAAAATCCTGAAGTGTTTAACAGTTCAGAAGTAAGGCTGCTTCAATACTCGGTAAGTTATAGTTTGGCTTCAGAGTTGAACTAATGCTCATGTATGAGTGTTATATCGCTTAACTTATTTGTATGAAAACCGCATTAAGTAGATTCCTGGTTAATTTTATGCAGACATTAATAGAGACCGACAGTGGCTAACTAAGTTAAATGGTTAACATTAGCGCAGACAGTTTATTTAAATTCCAGAATTCACAAATAAGTATTTTACACACTCTGTTGGTACATGGGCTTATTAATATCTTTTGTGTAGTTTCACATTTTTGTGTTAAGTAAAAAAATAAGGCATGGTTTAAGACTTAGCCCAAAAGTCTGGACCCATAGGTATTTTTTATTATATGATTTAACTTAAAAAAAAAATTTTTTTAGATGACTTCTAATCGGAAGGTCAAATAGAGCCAGACCTAACATCCTACTTTAATGCGTGTTATGTTTAAAGTGGTATCATCTCTACTTGTAACATTATTTCTAATACATCAAGAAATGTTAAACATTTTTCAATTCATATTCAGTGTACATGACTTTCAGTTTCATGACTTTAGCATGAAAGCCATTTTGGGACTTAGCAGATGGAAGCAGTAAAGACCAAGTAAACAGTAAAGACCAAGTAGTAAAAGTAGTGGGGGAAAACTTTGTGGTGTTTTTTATATTATCCCATTTAAAAACATGGTGGAATGGTGAACGCTTGCTTTATTATCAAACATTATCACCATTCTCATAACTAGCTGTAGAAAACATCTCTCAAATGAAATGTGATTTTTTTTTTTTAGCTTGGAAGCTGAACAGTGGGATTTGGGTTGCCTAGGTAACAAAGGTGTCAGATGACATAAGTGGCAGGTATACGATGTACTAACATCAGTGTATCCAGATAGATGATCGTGTTTTCTAGCATTTTTGCTCAGACAAGTTACAATCAAAACATGCTACTGGTACAGGGGTTGGACAATGAAACTAAAACACTGGACAATTTAGTGGTGGAGGTTTCATGGCTAAATTTGACCAGCCTGGTGGCCAATCTTCATTGATTGCACATTCCACCAGTAAGTAACAGAGTGTGAAGGTTTAATTAGCAGAGTAATAGCACTGTTTTGCTTAAAATATTGCAATGCACACAACATTATGGGTGACATATAAGAGTTCAAAAGAGGACACATTGATGGTGCGCGTCTCGCTGGCGTGTCTGTGAACAAGACAGCAAGTCTTTCTCATGTATCAAGACCCACGGTATCTCAGCGTACAGTACCACTAAGAAGGACGAACCACATCCAACAGGAGTAACTGTGAACGCAAAGAGGAAGCTGTCTGAAAGGGATGTCCGGTGCGAACCTGAACTGCATCCAAAAAACATAAAACCACAGCTGCCCAACTCGCTGCAGAATTAAATCTACACCCCAACTCTCCTGTTTTCACCAAAACTGTTCCTCGGAAGATCCACAGGGTCAACGTACATGGCCGGGCTATGGACAATGTGAAACATGTATTCTTCTCTGATGAGTCCACCTTCACTGTTAGTTACGGTGTGGAGAAGCCCCAAAGAAGCGTACCACCCAGACTGTTGCATGCCCTGACTGAAGCATGGGGGTCGATAAGTGATTGTTTGGGCTGCAATAGAATGATAATGCACCAATACGCACAACAAGACTGGTGACAGTAGTTTGATGAACATGCAATTGACATTGAAATTGAACATCTCCCTTGGCCTGCACAGTCACCAGATCTAAATATTATTGAGCCACTTTGGGGTGTTTTGGAGAAGCGAGTCAGGAAACATTTTCCTTCACCAGCATCACATACTGACCTGCCTGAATGCAATTTCCTTTAAACTCCTAATCAATTATGACTCTAGTGCCCGAATTAACGAAGCATTTCAAAGCAGGTAATCCTTCTCATTGTTAATGTTTCATGCACTCACATTGGCCACCCTGTTTAAAAGCTACAAACTTTAATATATACAGCACTGTGCAAGGGCACCTATATGTTTAAAATACACTACCAGTCAAAGTTTGGACACACCTTCTCCTTCAGTGTCTAGAAATTTAATAATGGCAAATGGCCGCCTTTCTTGAAGGTAGAAATGTTTCACTACTCATTCAAGTAGCTTCTCCAGTCTGACGGAAGTTGAGAGGTTTCTCATATTTCAATACTCCAAGGTCAAAAAATCCTCCCAACAGAGACAAAATCGTCACCATCCTGCCTGCAGATAAAGGAAGATGCACTGTTGTCTTGAATACTGCAAATTACCATAGCAAAGTCACAGAACTCCTAGAGGACTATCACACCTATGAAAAACTGAAAAGAGACCTCACAAGCATCTATAAGGAAAAAGATGCTAAGATTATTAAAAACACATGTGAAGGCACTACGCTATTGACAGAATGACCTACCACGGTTCAGCCCAATAGTAAAACAATATTAACATACAACATTGATAAGTACCTTGCAACTATTATGGCACTAGTAGATGGACACATGGACCACCCATAATTCAGAAGATTTTGTTTCAAAGATCAGGGACCTGAAACTGGATGCAGAGGACACCATGGTTTCCACTGATGTTACATCACTCTTCACCAGCATCCCCACCACAGATGGCATAACAGTAGGTTAAACAGCAGCCTAAACACTAGCAGTGGCCTCAACCCTGAGCAGGTCAGGTCTCTACTGGACTGGGGGAGGGTCATCCAGGTGAGGTTAGTTCCTCGGCCCATTGACCTTGGAAGATTCAAATATGAGAAACATTTACTCGCATTAATGTGATTGAGTAGTTTTTTTTTTTAGTAATCTGTAATTTTACTTTTACTTAAGTATGTTTTCTTTGAAGATTTGTACTTCGCTAAATTTTAAATATGCTTTGTTGCGCTCACATGTGTGTATTGTGTCCTGGTCATGCGCGATCCAGACTCCACTCCAGGTTGTCTGACTGTCCCTACATCGTCATCTACCTTTACACACGGCCGCTTCTGCCCTGAGAGTGACGTCATCAATCAGCGCGACCATATATAAACCAGACAGAGACGCAGGAAAGAGGATGGTGATGGAACTCATTTTAGTGACTCGGTTCTTTGAATCTCGTTCATCAAAATTAACTAATCTTTTTTTTTTTTTTTAGTTATTTAGTTAATTTCGTTCTTTTGATCAGAAATAAAATAAAATGTTACATTTTCAATAAACAGACCAAAAATACGTCTTTGTACACAAATTTTGGCTGTAGTTCCATGAATGAAAATATTACAATGCAGCTAAAAGCATATTATGATAAACAGAATGAGCAGCTCACCTCTCCTATCTTCTAGTCTGTGTCGTTTGTTCTTTTGAATCTATTGCACTGCATAGCGTCTATAGGACTCACATGACAAAAGAACGGACGGATCGAAAACACTCAAAGGTAACCTGTTTCCTGTACATAACATGCGCGCCCAGTAGAAAATGAATTAATCACTCTCAGAGATTACTCTTTCTTCCGAGTCAGATTTGTAAAAATTTGTTCAAAAAGAACGAATCATTCATGAACAATCCATCACTAAAAGAGGAGGCGTGTAGGCGATGTGCTGGTTGTTCTGGAGAGAGATTATTATTGGATTGTGATTTTGGTGTTTTGATATTTGATTCCTACTTTTGACTTTTTGCCTCCCATTGACTTTGATTATTGCTTTGCCTCTTTGGTTTGGTTGCTTGGCTCTTTGTATATATTTGAAGACAATTTCACTGTATGTTTGTGCACTCACCAGACATAGGGGTGTGGCTACCATTTATTATGGGAAGAGATAATTTATTAACTGTTTTTGATTTGGGAAAGCATCTGCATTTTAGTTTGTCTTTTGTTCTTTTTTTGCAGATACTCTAGCTACTAATATACAGATACCCTTTTGTTTATTATTTTGGTCTGGGTCTACCCTGAAGCTGATCGTGGTGGAGGTGGGTGGGTGTGTGTGTGTGTGTGTGTGTGTGTGTGTATTTTCTTGTACAGCAATACAAACCTCATTATTTCATCAGTTAATGACTGGATCTAGTTCTTTCTGCCATAACCCACCATTTCCATACAGTTTAAAATAGAACCCTGAACCATTCTTTTGCTGTACGGCCCGACACTAGACTGGGATGTAACACCATACTTAAGTGATCACTTTGATTTTCAAGCACAAGAAAGGCAACAGCTTAGTTATGCAAAGGTCTTCCTTCAGTTAAAAACAACTAGTTTGAGATTTATATTTGCTTGTCTTTTTTGAACTACGCTAGAATCCCCCATCCCACCCCCGCTGTTACAAAAGTAACTCGGGAACTTTTACTCTGAATACATTTTTTATGAGCTACTTTTAACTTGAGTAGATTTTTATACTTTTTATACTTGTACTTCAGAAAAATTTAATTGGGTACAAAATTTAATTACTCTTTCCACCACTGGACATGACTCAACTTTCAGATAACCTCACCTGGATGACTGAGAACCTTCACAAACATATTTTCCTTTAGTAGTTTTTAATTATTTTTTATGATATTTAATGTTAGTACATTAACCCAGGTTAATACCCCCTCTTTTAATACAAAAATTTAATTTTGTGTAAAAACATAATTTAAAAAAATCATCTGATCATAGTGGTTCTTAGTATTAGGCAAATACATCCTTTGATCAACAACATTTGCTTTTTTTCATCATGGAATAACAAAAATGTGGGCAATACCACGTACCCCTGTTCCAGATGAGGGGAGTTTCTGGTTCTACATGACTTAAGAGGGTGTTAGTATAAGTTACTAATTAGATAAGTTAGTACATAGTATTGCCTTCCTTTTTGCTAAAAAAAAAAAAAAATGGCACAGTGAAAACATTTATATGCTGTTATTCGTCTGAGGTTGTATTTGACGAATAATAAGACCCACTATGATCAGATGCTTTTGCAGAATTCTAGGAGGGGAGTACTAACTTTTGAATATATATGACTGTATATTAATACACGGAAGACATCCAAAATATAAAAGAGCACATATGGAATTATGTAGTGGACAAAAAAAGTATTAAACAACCCAGAATATATTTTAGATTGTGCAAAGTAGGTACTGTACGTTTAGCTTAGATGAAAGCTTGGCTTCGAAACTGGCTTTGATGAGGACTGCGCAAAAAAAAAAGACGAGAGCTTCTGCGGCAGAGAATAAGTTTATTAGAATGACCAGCCTCAGAAAAGCCCACATAAATACTTCTGTATTTAACAGTTTAAAATGTAACAGATTTTTGTTGACTACATAATTACATATTTCTTCTGTCACAATTTCAATGTCTTCAGTATTAATATACTGTACAATGTTGAAAACAATAAAAAAAAAATGCAAAAAACTCAAATATGCATGACGTTTTACATTGATTTTTTCTTCATCTTTTATTTGTTGACTGCCTACATTCATGTTTATCTAATGATTCAGTCTTTATTTTTAAGGGTTGCAGTTTAATCATTCTCTTGTTATGGCATCATGAGCACCTTTTTGATTGAGTGAAAAAGGAGAGATATTAGGTAAGCTGGAGTATTTTCCAAATACCATGAACAATGCACCCAAGGTAAACAGGTTAAATTGGTGTGCCACCATTACTAGAGTAGCCAGTGACTAGATAGGATTTCACATACCCAGGTAATCATTTTGTTGCTCCAATTAAAATATTAAAACAAACTAGAAGGAATCCAAGTAGTTCGTCCAAGCATGTCGTACTGCAGATGATTGAATCCGCACAGTTTGGCATAATAATCTAATTTTTGTTTGAGTTTCTGTGGTAATCATGTGTCTCCCTGCTCTTCTTTATTGTGGAATTATTCTCTACTATTCTCCAAAATCATCAAAAAATCTTACTATCTAGTTTCCATATAAAACTGCAAATAGTGAAAGGGTTGAAATGCTACAGTATATACTGACAGTTTATTTTACTGCATTTTACTGATCTTTGCTTTACAGCATTTATTTACATTGCCTTCTCTACAGTGGTGTGTGTGTGTGTGTGTGTGTGTGTGTGTGTGTGTGTGTGTGTGTGTGTGTGTGTGTGTCCTGAACCTGTTTAATCGCTCAGTCTCAACCTTAAACTCCTGGATATTGTAATTTGAGATGGCTGAACCATGCGAATAAAGTGTCTGAAAGGTCTCGTGGATGTTAGAGTAGTCCTGCGTGTGTGACAGATGCTCTCCTACATTACTAGACTCCTACACATACACACAGAGAAAGAGAGAGAGAGAGAGAGAGAGAGAGAGACACACACACACAAATACATACATATTTATTTTCTTGTACTTATTTGTTAAGAATAAAATAATTCAGTCTGTTGCATTCAGTGGGTGAATTTGATTACTTACACTGTACTGCAGAAAAAGTGCTTGTAAAAACAGGACAGGGATTAAAGGCAAGAAACAGGCCAAAGGAACATTTCTGGACTAGATTTCTGAATTTAAAAATATGCTTGGCAAATTTTTAAATATCATATCTCCTACAGCACTAGCCATGTTAGTACAGTGAATTTTTTTTTACTACAAACATAGCAACTTGGCAAAAACTAAATAATTTGCTTTCTTACAGACACACAGGCTTAACTACAATCAGAGTGATGAGATTACACAGTCCTCATTATGTATTATTTTATAGCAAAAGTAATGAAACTCAATATTTGTGTGATAAGTCAATGCAATTTTTGCATCTGCAGATATTAAAATGATGTTAGTTTATCATTACAGAGGCGCTACCAATAATGTCTCTTTAAATACCCACTGCCACATATTTTAATATGCCAAAATACAATAATTATCCAAATGTATGAGATATCTGTGTACAATTTTTGCATAAGGAACACGGCTCCTTAATTTTTTACTTCATTTTCAAAATCTACATGTGAGCTTATGAATTTGTTCAATATATATTTAATATGTATTGAGCAAATATTTTATTACATAAACATTTATGATATTTAGGGCAATATTTGGCTGCAAGAAGAATGCACTTCAAGATAGTACCCTGAGGCAGCAAGGATCAGGCAAAAATAAATTTTGTTTAGTAGGTTCCTGAAAGCTCATGCAAATGTGAAAATTCAGATGAACAAGGGAATATTGACCATGTCTTAGACTCGGCTCTGATGAGCAACATGAGTATGACCAATTTGTGCTATAATAATTATATTAATATAATAAATAATCAACATTAGTGTAAATGATAAACATGTGGAGTTAACGTACTGTTAGGACCAGTAGCTGAGTTGCAGAGATCTCTGTGGCAGTGTGTATGGGTGTCTTCCTGTCTGTCTTTAAGAACACAGAGAAAGGGCTACACAAACATCTTCCTGCAGATACATCACTACTATCGTTCTCAGGAAGGATACATTCTTGAAGAAGTGTTTGCTATATTGATGAGGACTGCACATGATAAAAATTTGAAAACCAATAAAGCCATCATTACATTTCTCATCCAAACTCATACACACACATGCAAATTTAGTGATATAAACAGTAGGTGGCACTGCGTGCTTCTTTATGCTAAGTTGATAGCTATAGTATGGACTTTAAAGGCTACGTTAAGATACAGTACATACACATGGCCGAGATTCACACACACAACACCATAAAAGCCAATTTCTTTTCCTTGATTTTGATATATTACTCTAAAGTCCATGTGTTTTTCGCTGTCCATCAATCTGTATGTTTCTCCTACATGGATCCTCACTGAGACTCTCCCCAAAGCAAACTGTTATGAAAGGCTATGAATGGAACTTTACCTCAATCTCATAAAATAGTATGAAGAAACCGCTTTCTTAAACACAAAATGATAACATAGCCATGGTTTAAATAATTCAAGAATTACTCATTTCCTTTCAACTGGTACCCAAACTATTTCCCTTTTCCCTTACCCTTGTAGTGCTCATCTCTGAGCCCAGCACACCTCTTTTCATTGACGATGATTCTGATCGGCATATGGAAAGCTTTACTCTCTCTGCCCTCTGCAAGACACACACAAAGCACATGGATTAAACTAATAATAAACACTATATTATGTCAGGTAAAAGATATCTGCATATTGACAGTTAATTTTAATCTAGCCATTTACCACAATATATTAAAGCTGAAATTAAACACACTCTCCTCCTATAGCATTGGGACAGCAAACCAAATTCATGTGCCTGTTTTCTGGAAAAAAAAATACCTTCTATTGAAACTTACCTTCTTTTGTCATGCTTGTCCAAACTTGTACCACAGCTTATTTTAAATACACACTTGCATGTATACAGTGAAACCTCGGATTGCGAGTAACGCGGTTTGCGAGTGTTCCGTGAGACAAGAAAAGATTTGAATAAATTTTGACTTGAAAAACAAACAAGTCCTGGTTTACGAGTGTCGAGTATCATGTAGCAGTTAATCGAGTATAACTAAGCCAACGGTTTCTCTCTCTTGCACTGTGGAATTGTGGGTAATCATCTCCCTTGCTGGGTCTGAGTGCGCGTCTTTTACTGGTATAATCAACATCCATGCACGCGTGTACTGTTTACTATAACACCTTAACCGTGCATGTGTGTAAAACATCTTTTATTTTGTGTTTGTATGCGTGTTGTACAGCGCACGTGTACTGTTTAACGCATGTGTGCATATAAAACAAAAAAGATCAGTTTTCTCTCTCTGTATCAGCCTGCACGGTATTTGTGTGCGTGCATGTGCCATCTCTCTCTCACACACACACACACACACACACACACACACACACACACACACACACACACACCTTCTCTTGCCTTCACACACTCTGCTCTACACAGACTGCTCTGTCTCGATTCTTTTCAGAGGTAAAAGGGCAGGTTATTTTTTTTTACTTTACAGCAGTGATTCCATTAGTGTGTCACTCATACGAGTCTCATTAGAGAGATTTCTTGTCCGATAAAACAGTGTTTCCTTTTTGTGTGCGCGCATGTGTGCAACTCAAATAACAGAGGGAGAGGGGTTAAAGTGTAAGACGAGAAGAGGGAGGGGCTCATTCACAATCACACACACACATAGCGCCTGTGCACAGAAATGGAAACAGTTATCTGTCAGAATTTATTTTTTACTTTTTTTAAAAAGGTAAAGTGCAGGTTAATTTGGTTTATGTGTACTTTATATTTAGTATTAATCTTTTCTATGTACTTGTTTTTTTTTTTTGGGCTGTGGAACGAATAATTTGAGTTTCCATTAATTCTTATGGGAAATTTCAATTTGGCTTACGAGTGTTTTGAAATACGAGCTCGCTTCCGGAACAAATTATGTTCATAATCCAAGGTTCCACTGTGCTTATAAGACCCGGTATACATGTAGATCTCATCGAGCTGAAAAAGTTTCGCGCTGCATATCATTAGATCTAATATAAAGAAAGAAAGTTATTTTGAGTTGTTCGCAAAATGCACCCAATGGAATTTGAAATATCCCTGCTAGGTAATTGATATAATTGCCACCAAACCAAAGCCATGGTGATGCTTTAAAATTATGGCGAATAAAAAGAAACAGGATGTGGCTAATTTCTGTGTACGTTAAGGTTATGCACGCGTAACCTTAGGATTATTTTAAGAGTAAAAGCTGATCACATTAATATGATAACCATGTGCCTCCGTCATAGTGCCACCAAATGGCAGTAGGAAGTGGGTCACTTTTTGAAATCTCTAATATTTTGTCCCTTACTTTGACCTGATTTGGTTCAAAATCAGTCAGAATAAAGTAAAGACATGGCTGATTTAAAACTTTAAATTATTTTTTTAGTAATTTGAATCGTGTTGCTATGGCGAGGATTTAAATAAGGACATAACAGAAAAAACATAATACTCTCTTATTTTTTACGAGTGGAACGGCCTAGCGTTCCAACCTATTTCAGATAGAGTGCACAACTGGTCATGAAAAAGGCCAGCGTGGCTGTGCCCCGGGCGGTGCAAGGGTCTTCACAGCACCCCCTGGAACTTTGTTAGAAATCTAGCAGCATAACTCATATCCACTTGTACATATATGCATTAAACCCAGTAAGGATTTAGATCTCATTGAGCTGATCCAAGCTTATCCAGTTGTTCTGGGATTTGCTAAACAGGAAGTCAGTTATTTTGCATTGTTTGAAAAACACACCATTGGAATTTGATATACTTCTCTTAGGGGATTTATATGATTTTGGCCAAATAGTGTACAACATAATCTCAAGACATTGAGTAACTAACATTGTGAAGGGATATTTGATATGTTAAATGGGTCAGCCTTGGTAAGCCCTTAAACCTATGGTTTATAGGAAGTGGCTAATGACTTCTGTGTAAACAGAGTTCTGTACATCAAATCTTGTTAAGAAACGAAAGCTGCTCACAATGACAAAGCTACTATGAGTCTCAGTCATAGCGCCACCAACTGTTTATTGTTAGAAATCAATCTTGCCTGTGAAGCCATTTTTATGCAACGCAATGATGGCTGCACGCGTTTCTTTGTAGGTCACCATGGTTAACAATGAAAGAACAATGATTTCAAGTATCACCCTCCTTTTAACATGTCAAGTCTGCCATTCTAACCCAATCAGCCTGACATAATGATCTCCAGCCTTAACAAGACGATTACTGAAATGATCTCAGCAGATCCTTTAATGACAGCAATGAAATGCAGTGAAAACAATAGCAAGTTTTATAATAGCAAGTTTTTATAATTGCTATTATAAAAACTTAAGCAGCAACTTTTCCAATTTCCAATATTTATGTAATTCTCAAAACTTTTGGCCACGACTGTACTATTTAGCACCCAGCCTCCACTCCTTGATAAACTTCACTTCTACTTCTTATTTACAGCTTGAAAGACTCCTGTATGCTTCAGAATCTTTTTCTCATCATAAAGCTCTTTCACTAAATTATTTCATGATGGCCATTTTCAACCTTCTTGTCCAACAACATGACCGTGCTAGCCACGACACTGACGGTGTCCATCAAGAAACTCAGTTTCTAATTGCCATTCAACCTACAAAAATAGAGGACAGGGACTACAACTCCCAACAATACTCTTTTCTCCGCTCAGGATTTCCTGATTACTAACTGGCAACACCTGTGTTCAGTCAGACAGCAACTTATTTAAACGAGACTCTCTTTCGGTTTGGTGTGAAATACTTCAGCTCTAGACTGACTTTACCAAGCCGTTGTTTACCTGTGACATCTTCAGTGTTGGGGGACGTTACTTTTTAAAGTAACTAATTACAATACAAAATACAGTTACAATACAAAAATCAGTTACCTTACTGGGTTACTTTCTGATAAAAGTTACTAGTTGGAGTACTTTCCCATTGCAGAAAATGAAAACTCCTTTGTGCTTCCTCATGCATGTTGTTTTAGTCAAGACATTTATAATTATTCTACCATCATCAGTGAAGTTTGGCCCATAATCTGTTACTTACTAATACCCCTATTTCACCTACGTGGTTTCGTGCGGTGGCCGTAAGTACAGTTCATCATGATTCACCACGAGTGTTGTGTGCTGTGATTAGGGTTACATCTTTCCCCGCTTTCCGTCGGCCCTCGCATAGTCAAACCGCATAGGTTCTACATAACGGCAGGAATAACAGAGGGGGGGGGGAGCGTTTTATGGGGGGCGGGGCTTGTAGGACGACTTTCTCACACACACACACACACACACACACACACACACACACACAGTAGGAGCCACCTTAAATAGCCAAGGCCTTGCGGATGGCGTGCGGATGGTGTGCGGCTACCCTTTGGACGGCGTGATCATCCCTCCCTGTCCTGCCAGAAAGGCGGTGAAGATTTCACAGTAAACATGCCCATTCAAGCCCTATTTATTCATTTACCTGGTGCCACCACTAGATGGGACTTTGTTCTCAAGAACACATTAACACACACCAGCAATTTAGCTGCGCTGAGTTGCAATCACGTGATTTTAACAACCCACCCCACCCCCGCTGGTTTGACACCATCAAATTGCGCTACAGAGTTGAAGATGGCAGCTTAATGGACCTTATTCGGGGTAAGTGGTGACTTTTTAGTTTACAGTTTATTTCCCAGTTTATTTTTTTATCGGCTGTTCAGAATATAACTGGCAGCAACAGCAGCGGTCAGATGTGATTTTAGAGAACTTAATGGTCTGTTTACCAAGTCTGGAGTTAACATTACAGTCACAAACTCACAATGTCACTCCTCTTTCCCTCAAAAAGATGCTAAAACTGAAAATACTATTAATGTCGCTATTACAAAAGCTGCATTACTCGAAAAACTTATAAGAAGAGTGTTTGTGCTTTCTGAAAATGTCCAGAATCTGACTGAGCGTTGTCTGGATTTAGATAAATTCAGAATTTATTTATATTTTGGGTAAGAGTGCATCTGCAGGTTATTTCTGTGACTGGAATATAATGTGATGCAGTCCATGAGAGACACAAGCTGAGGCTAGATTTACAGGAGCTAGCGAACTAAATGTCCATAACCAGGTTTATATTTTCCCCACTTTGGCAGTGACTTTGCACGGTAGCATGAGCACTTAGTTAAAAAGCTGAATAAAAACCCTGAAGTGTTATCAGTTAAAGACTAGGGGGGCTTCAATACCCGGTAAGTTATAGTTTGGCCTCAGAGATGAACTAATGCTCATATACAAGTTTTATATCGCTTATCTTATTTGTATGAAAAGTGCAGTAAGTAAATTCTCGGTTAATTTAATGCAGATGTTAATACAGACAGACAGTGGCTAACAAAGTTCAATGGGTAACATTAGCACAGGCAGTTTATTTATATTCCAGAATTGTCTTCACTAAATTATCCTGTTCTCTTTAAGCAGAGCTCCGCTGTGGAGGATTGGCTCTGACGGGTGACGGCTGGCCTTTTGGAGGTACTGGAGGAGCCCAAACAAGCAGTTGAGGGTGCTGTAGTACAGTAGAGATGACATCATGATGGGAGATCTTGATTATACCAGTAAGAGACGAGCACTAAGACGCAGCAGGGGAGACGATTACCCATAATTCCCGCAGCGCAAGAGAGAGAAAAATCATTGGCTCAGTTGTTATCACTTGGTGTCAAAATAAGAGTTGCATGCATGATACATGATACTTGGCACCCGTAAACTAATACTTGCTCGGTTTCCGATTAAAAAGTTATTAAAAATCTTTGCTCGGTTTGCGGAACACTCGTAAACCACGTTACTCGCAATCTGAGGTTCCACTGTATTTTAATATAAAAGAACCAGATAGAGACTGATAAGAAGCTGGTGTTATCCACGTATTTTACTGACCTTTAAGCAAAATACAACATGTATTCACCTGTTTTATATAAATTACTGTTTTAACTTTGACTAGTTTTGGAAGAATAAATGTTTTTAAGTCATGTTTGCATGTTTTAATTGTTGGGGAATTTTGGGGGTATTTAAAAAAAAAAAACACATATACTTGAACCAACTACTTCAATGGGCAAAAAATTGAGACAATTTTGTTTTAAATAGTCAAAAAGTTGGGCTAATAATAATAATTATTATTATTATTGGTCATAGAAACAAATGAAAACAACAGTTAAACACTTGATCACATGTATCTGTGATAGTTTGTGCTTATGTGAATTATAATAATTTTTTCTCAGTATAAATAAATGTTTGGGGTCTTAAGAACTCCGTCGAAAGAGCAAAGACAAAGTGGAAGGTGAGAAACCTCAATGGAGAATACGGACTATGACATGGTGCTAATTGCTCAGGGTTTTTTTTTTTTTGGCAGTGGGAGGGGTTCATTAGACCTGTCTGTGTGCAAATGTGTTTGTTTTAAAGCCAACTGAGAAATACAGGAGCGCACACAGACACACCTTTCCATCAACAAATGCTTACATGTAGCACTTTAATTGTTGTCTTGTAAATCGTTGATTAAACCTATGAACACAGCTATTCAGAAGCAGTCCTAAACACAAGTGCACGGTCTATTTTTGTCCTTAATTAACAGACATTGTTCCGCTCCAGACGTGGTGCGTAGTTTGATAGTTAAGATCAAGTTTTGATAGTTTGCTGCCCCCTATACTTAAAAAAAAAAAAAAAAAAAAGCGAGTGGAGTTCTAGTTTGGATGCCATCCTTTGTTTTGTGTTTATAAACGCATCATCTGTAAGTTAATTTTTCATTATATAATACTTAATTATATATATATTTGCATATATTTGTAATATCGTGTTTATTCAAAGCTTCAATTTCATGTAATATGGGGTTAGCCATTAGCTATTAGCCTAGCTTACTATATTAGTATTTCTTGCTATTTTCGTTGCCTTCTGATTATTGTTTTTTTCAGTTTTACTCTTAATTCATGAGGTACCTGGCATCTTATTAAACGTTAAACACTAAGATGAATCTTGACTCGTCTGTACTTTATGGATGGAGTTTGGCTGGCTGTTAAATTGCATGAGTAGATGCAAGGAGAACAGTACAGACATCAATATGTTAATAATTTACACAATGATAACATTGTTTATTTTGCTGCATGAGGTAATAAAAAATATTTAAAACAAAACAAAACAAACCAGAAAGTTGGTGTTCCATGTATTACCGTACTGCGTATAACCAAGTGCCCTAACAAACATAAGCTACATTATACAGTTCAAACAAAAAGCATGTCCGCTGGTGGGGATTGAAAGATGAATGAGGATACCTCACTTACAAGACAAAAGATGGTCAGAGGTGGGAATGCGCATCTCCTTATTTCTCTACGATGTGTGTTTGTGTAGGTTCCTAGGCGTGCATTCTTAAATTAAGTCTGTCTGAATCTTTATAAACGCCAAGTTGGGTGAATCATGTTTGAGAAAACGACAACAATTAAACACTGGATCATTTGCGTCTGTGCTATCTTGTGCCTAAGTGACCCATATTTCTTTCTTTCTCAATTTAAAAAATGCTTTAGGTTTTAAGAACTTCATTAAAAGAACAAAGACAAACTTCGGAGGAGCTGAATGTGAGAAAGGTAAGGTGGGAAATCTAAATGGCAAACCTGACAAATGCAGGAGCGCACACCTGTGGCACTTCAACCGCACCAATGTTGTCTTGTAAATAGCTGATTAAAACTATGAACACATCTGTTCAAAAAAAAAAAATACTAAACAGACGCATAGTCTATTTTGTCCTCAAGTGAAATACATCAATACGTAAATAATTTACACCATGATAACATTAGTGGAGAAGGATCTAAAGAGACTTGTCTTTATTACATCATGACTTTGAGACAACCATAGTAAATTTGCTGTAGACAGTGTTTATTCTGCTGAACATTACAAAACTGCCATGTCCAATAAAATAAGTTTCGAGTCAAAAGTAAAATTAACGAAAGATTGAGAAGCCCATGTAAACTTGACCCTGTACAGCCACGGACTGGCTTTAACAATAATTGGTGATTGTTTTTATATTTATATATTTTTTTGCATATTTTTTTAAATGTTGAAATAAAACGTGATTTTCAGATTTTGTGATTGAGACCCATGGGTTACATTGAAATATTTTTTAATTAGTAGTAGTAAGCCAGGCTTTAGTAGACTTGGATAAATCACAATATAAGCTTCCTCTCTCGCACCCACGCACTCTCTCTCTCTCGCACACGCATACACGCGCACACAAATAGCACATGAAATCATGTAAAAACCAAATGAAACTAGGGCAAAAAATATAAGCAGTGAAAAATACAGTAGTAGGTGATCCCTGTCCTGCGATAACAGGCGCTAAACCTCTGGAACTTTTTAATTGTTTTAGTATTGCTTTCAAGTGTGAATGTTTATGAGGATTTAATCTGTCTCTGCTGCCGCATCTATTCACAGTTGTGATAAGTGATTAATGCTCCATCAGATCTTTGATAGGGGAATGTTATGCAGGGTTAAATGACTAAAGAAGTACTAAAGAGCCGTTGTAATGATGTGGGTCACGCGAGGGGCAGAGTCGTGCATAAACTGTTCAGAACGGGCAGATCAAAGAAGTAGAAGTAGACAAAATACACCGTAATGTAAAATACATAGCCTGCATTTGTATTTCATATCTACAGCTATCGGTAGAGATAAATTACAGGGCCTCCGAGTGGCGCAATGGGTAAAACGCTCGCCCTATCATCCGGAGATCGCTAGTTCGAATCCCGGGTGGTGCTGTAACCTCTCGCAGCCGGAGGTCTAGAGAGAGCTGATTGGCCGAGCTCTCTCAGAGGGGAGGGATGAGAGGTACATAGTGCTCCCACATTAATCACGGCTCTACAGCCAGTCAGGGGCGTCTGTGAGCTCGCGCAGCGGAGGGAGCGGATAGCGCTGTCCTCCGAGTGTGTTACGCCGCCCCCAACGGTGCGCGAGCAAGCAGTTCGAAAAGATGCGGTCGGCTGGCATCACGTGGTTCGGAGGAAACACGTGATAGTCTTCGGCCCTGGTAGTGGTAGTAGTAGCCTTAATGTGGAGCCCCCTAGTGACGGGGAGGAATTGGACACGACTAAATTAGGGAGAAAATCGGGGAAAAATCAAAAAAAAAAAAAAGATAAATTACAGATGTTACTGTGTCTTTAAGTATTATTAAGGATCTTGGAAAATATTACAATAACTAGTTTTATTTATTAAATAATTCATTAATTTTAAATAGCATAAGCATCATAGGTTATGTATTGAGTGATTTAAAAAATCAGTTTTATTAATCGGTTTCATGTTGTTGTTTTTTTACCATATCATCTATTTATGAATCTATGTTGACAATGCCTGTATATGGACATACTGTATAAGGCTGCCTGGACGCTGCAGTTAACTGAAGCAGTCAATGCTCCACCTGGCGGAATTATACAGCATTGCAACCATCTTATTGGAAAGCGCATGGGGACGTTTATTGGGCGGGGCATCGTTAACTGTATCAGCGCGAGGGATCACATTCCGTGCACGGACTTGTCATGGTTTGCGATGGGACCCGCCTTGGTCCAGGCGGCTGTTTGACATGGCTAATGGATTGGGAATGACCGCTGTCTGGCTCACGGATTACATAAATTGTCTGAATAACGAATTACATTTTTGAAAAAATAACTAAGTAACTGAGTAATTCAATGGCGGACCTAATGCGTTAGTTTATTCGTTACATCAAAAAAGTAATCCGAGTACTCTAACGTGTTACTTTGTACCTTGTAACGTGTTACTCCCAACACTGAACATCTTGATTTTGACTCTGTTTGTTTTTTGACTTTGATTATTGCTTTTGCCCTTGACATTCTGAATGAGCCTTGTCTGACTCTTGCATGTTTTATTAACTTGATTCAGTTTCACGTTTTGGATTGTCTGTTACTATTAAATAAACCAATGCTGATAAATTTACAACACCCTTGACACTACAAGTTGGTGCCTTGCATAGGGTATCTATCGTTTCTGGTGACCCCTGGATGCAGATTCGTGACCCTCAGTTTTCCTGTTGTCCCTCTTCTGTCATGCTCAGTGTCTTCGTCTACCAGTCCTGTAGTTTGCCTCAACTACAATTGAGAGCCCTCCCATGTATATGAGGTACAGGGAGGTGTTCAGCAAGACCAAAGCCAGTGGTCTTCCTACACATCGAGACTACGATTGTGGTATTGACCTGCTGCCAGATATGTCTCCTCCACAAAATCATATTCATCCTCTCTCCTTGACTGAACAAGCAGCCATGGATGAATACATCAAGGAAGCCCTGCAGCAAGGTTTCATTCATCCTTCTACATCACTTGCTTCAGCTGGATTTTTCTTTGTTGAAAGAAAAAAGGGGGGTTTGGGGCTCAGACCCTGTATTGATTACCATGTAATCAGATCACAGTAAAGTACCTGTATCCAACACCTCTGGTCCCATCTGTCCTTGTTCACTAAACTAAATCTGCGCAGTGCCTACAATCTTGTACGCATTAGAAAAGGTGATGAATGGAAGACAGCGTTCAACACCACCTCCGGCGATTTTGAGTACTGTGTGATGCCATATGGGCTCTCTTACGCCCCCACCGTCTTCCAGTGTTTGATTAACGACGTACTGAGGGAAATGCTGGGACCCTGTGTCATTGCTTATATCGACAACAAGTTGATCTACTCCCCATCATCAAAGCTCATGTCAAACATGTCAAAGCAGTTTTGTCACGGCTACTGGAGAATCAACTCTACATTAAACTGGAAAATTGTGAATTTCATGTCACATCTGTTTCATTCCTGGGCTACATCATAAGTTCTAAGGGAGTGGCCATGGATCAGAGTAAGATCACGGTAGTTACAGAATGGCCCACTCCAAAAACAGTTAATGAATTACAACATTTCTTAGGTTTTGTTCATTTTTACCAAAGATTAATTCGGAACGGTCAGCACAATAGCATGCCCACTCACTGCCCTGCTTAAGAAAGGTCCAAAACGCCTAACATGGAATCATGCTGCTGAAGCTTTTCAAAAGCTCAAGACTACAGCTCCAATCTTGAAACACCCTGACCCTTTCATTGTTGAAGTACCTGTAGATGCTTCTGAATCTGGAGTTGGAGCGGTTTTATCTCAGCGATTTGGAGATAGACCAAAGATGCACCCTGTGACCTTTTTCTCCAAGAAACTCACTACAGCTGAACAAAATTATGATGTGGGCAACAGGGAACTACTAGGAGTGACACTGGAGAAACCCTAGAGAAGTGGCGACACTGGCTTGAAGGAGCCACTCATCCCTTCATGATACTAACTGACAACAAGAATGTGGAATACTCTTCCTTAAAACAGCCAAGGGACTCAATCCATGTCAGGCTCGCTTGGCACTGTTTTTTTACTCTATTTAACTTCACTCTCGTACATACCAGGATCTAAGAACACCAAAGCTGATTCTTTGTCATGTCAGTTTCACACAGTCTATCAAGCCACTAGCCAGGAAACCATTCTGCCTCCCACATGTTTCACAATCCATCCATCCATCTAACAACATCTGTAGTCCAACAAGGAACCGTGGAGGATATTTGTGACCACTGAAGGCCAGTGGTGACCTCTGTATTTATTCCCATTTTCACCACCCGGAATCTGAATACTCAAAGCGACAGTGCTAACCACTGCACCACCATACCAAATCTTATTCATACTGCACTGGCTTCGAGCCAGAAATTTTGCATCATTTTTTAAAATATTACTATTGATAAATAAAGCACTAAATGGTCCTGTGTCATAGTAATGCCATGCTTTTCTTACAAAGGTTTTGGAATGGCCTTCCAATTAAAGTTCAGGACTCAGATACCGTCTCAGGCTGAAATCTTATTTATTTAGCCAAGAGCCACTCCCATAGATCACTCAAGTTTTGTGGATGGTGAAGTAACAGATTGCCTTACTTCCCAGGGAGGCCTTAGGTCTGTGTTTCCATCTGGCCCTACCTTTTAATTATGCTGTTATCGTTATTCCTGCTGAAGTTTCTGCTTGCACTCTGCACAAAATACAGATGAGGTATACATTGACCTTATACATTGTCTGACTGTTAGTATACCTAACTATTCTTTCTCTCTCTCCCTTTGTGCTGAGCTACATATGGCACTCCTGAGTTTCCAGTGATTCTGACCTCTTCTGCCCTTAAGACCTTTCTGGCACATCCTGGTGTCCCTCTTCAGGATGGAGCTCTCATTGAATGGAGGCCTCTGGGTGCTACTGAGGATGGCTCTGTATGGTCTGTGGTATAAGATGCATGTGGTTACTGAGGACAGTTCAACTTGATGACCATGAAGATGAAATTGGATTTTGCTGTTGCAGGCAGTTTTTCTCTGATGGTTTGTAACTGCAGTCCCTAAATAGTTTAGGACTGAAATCCGACGAATCAGTTTCGTACCCGAGACTTCAACAACAAAAGAGGACTTTATAATTAACTTAAACACCTTTCCTATCCTACTGAACGTTTAGTCTCATGGCACAGTATGACTGCACATCTGCTATATCTATCGGATATCACTCAAATGAGAATGGATTCATTGTTGAGTCTGGTTCCTCTCAAGTTTTCCTTCTAGTTTTATCTCAGGGAGGTTTACTCCTTGCCACTGCCAAAACCAGTTTGCTCATCAGGGACAAACTGATAATAATCTATACTTTTTTCTTTACATTCTAATTTATTTCCATACATGTTTATATTCTGTAAAGCTGCTTTGCAACAGTGACCCCTGTTAAAAATGCTATAAAAATAAAATTCAACTGAAGTGAACGTTCTTGTCTTTTTGCTAGCATGACTTGATAATGTTAAAGAGATGTAAATTAAGGCTGGCTTATATAAAGATGCATGTGACCGTGTTAGACGTGCTAAATCAATGGACGAATTAACAAAAGCTTTCAGACCAGATAGCCACCTACCAGAATACATCTACAGATAACTGTGACGGTATAAAGCACTATCTAGAAGTGTACCGTTAAAATGCACTAACACTGTGAAAGTGGATTCAATTCAAATCAGAACTGAAAGGGTCTTTAAAAGAACATTAAAAGGGTCTGAAATGGCCTGGGGTAGTATCAAGGGTGAAAAACTACAAATGCTGAAAAACTCTGAACACATTAGATAACCTGTATTTGTCAATCTCCTACGTCTATGCTGGTTTTGTTTAAGGCAGCAGCATCCGTTAGGATGCATTCAACAACTTTCTTTTTGAAGATGATGGTTTTGCACAAAGAAACGGCTTGTCTCCTACTCTTCCTGATAACAATTTACAATATCGTTCAACAATTGACGTAACTATGCAGGAACTTAGCAGGAATGAACAAGCAGTTATTTGTTAAAACATATCCCTATTAACTACCAGTAACTACTAGTTAAGAACTTTGTTCGACTATCATCCGGAGATCGCGAGTTCGATGCCCGGGTGATGCTGTTACCTCTCATAGCCGGAGGCCTAAAGAGAGCTGATTGGCCGAGCTCTTTCGGATGGGAGGGATGAGAGGTGTATTTGGTGCTACCACATTAATCACGGCTCTACAGCCAATCAGGGCCATCCGTGAGCTCACACAAGCGGAAGGAGCGGATAGCGCTGTCCTCCGAGTGTGTTACGCCGCCCCCGACAATTCGTGAACGAGCAGTTCGAAGAGATTCGGTTGGTTGGCGTCACATGGTTCGGAGGAAGCATGTGATAGTCTTCGCCCTCCTGGCGAGTTAGAAAATCGGGGAAAAATAAAAAATAAATAAATAAAAAAACATTAACATTAAGATTCAAATTATATTACTACTTTACAACATTTTAAATATTACAAAGTGTAACCATTAGTTCTGCAGGACAGATGCAATAGTGCCACGCCCTAGCCCAGAGATCTGATCACCCTTCCTCATTCCACTCCAGGTTTTCACTCAGTCTCAAGTTCATTTTCTGCTTCCAGGGTGCTAATGTCATGGGAGACAGTCAGGTCCACTGACACTCTCTATGGTGGTTGCCACACACCACTTTGTCAGTGGACCTCTTCTGATTTGACCACCATTTTCATGGGGAGAAAAGAATGATATAGTGCAGCTAGGTGACTGAATTTAAACCTGGTTGAATTCAAGTTCATGTTATTTGTGTGTGTGTGTGTGTGTGTGTGTGTGTGTGTGTGTGTGTGTGTGTGTGTGTGTGTGTGTGTGTGTGAGACCTTGGCTACAGGGAGGTCATTGTTGCTGCTTGTTGTGCTTGGGTTGATGACTTGTCCAGAAGGAGTCATGCAACCTGGACTGGACAGACCTCCACCAGGCTGCGCACTCTGTAGACGGGTCTGCAACTCCTGTACCTATAGAACCACAAAGCAAGGGAAATGAAGGATTGATAATGGAAATGAGAGAAATTCAACAGAGGAAGAACATAGTTTAATTTTTAGTGCCTTTCAGTCTACAACCATGCCAAGTTTGTACAGACTTCCATCCTTATTAAGGAAAAAATTGTTAATTATCCATGCCACTGCATGCAGAATGTGACTGAGTGAGTAATTGTCATACACTACAGAGTTAGTACAACTAGGCTCCTTTTCCAATTCTTGCATACCATCAAGGTAGAAAGACTTATCAGTATGCTTAAGGCTTGTATTTAAAAATTTTAACCTTAGCACTTAACCTTGCTCGTCTTAGAAATATGGCATAGCTAGAAAATTGTTGCGTTGCATGGAGTACAGATTTCGCCTCATTCAAATTAGAAAAGATGCAGCAGCCCAAATCTTATACCATTCTGGTTGGACATCTTCGACACACTTTTACAGTAAGGAGATATCTGTACTTAGTGTTGTTTGTAAGAAGACCGAGGGTAACATCATTGACATCATCATTCTCTATATTTATGTACTGGACACATAGCAGAATCAACAATAAAGTTGACTTTGCTACAACCAGATCAGGGAATTGTATTATTTGAAGTAGCTCCTGGAGGACTTGCACTCAACTAGAGCACAGTGACAGTTAGTGTTGATGCACTGGAAATCAGCCACATCACCATTAGAATGTAAATGGGTGAAAAGTCTTAAGCTATCCATGAGTGGCTCAATAAAGAAGAACAAGTTCTGCAATATATACACTTTCACTCATTCATCATCTATACCGAGGGGGGGGGGGGGTGCTATCCCAGGAGTTTTAGGGCACATGACACACACATACACACACTCACAAACTAACTAACCTACATGTCTTTGGACTGTGGGAGGAAACTGGAGTACCCAGAGGAAACCCACAAAGCACAGGGAGAACATGCAATTCCATGCCCACGGAGACTGGAACCTGGCCGAGAATCGAACCTGGACAGTGCTAACCACTCACCACCATGCCGCAGAACTACTGTACGTCAGGAGAAGTAAGCTGGACTCCCAGTACATGCCGCTCAAGATAAACATGACTCTGGTGAAGAGGTTGAACCAAAATGTTTTGGACACGTGCCTCGTAGAGGCAGTAATGATTCCTTGCTAGCAGTGAAATGGAATACTGAGATGGTCGTATTACAATAAAAGTGAGAAGTATGGGCTTTTGCACATGGCAATGGCAAGTTCGAATCCTGGACACTAGCTAATTCAATTCAAAGAAGCTTCAAGGAGGATAATATGAATTATCATGAATATCATGAACATCCTACATCATATCAATATAACAATGTATATCTGCATTTTTTTTTTCACTTTTAAGATTTAAAAGATTTCTCTACATATAAACCATACTCCTGACTAGATGTTTGGGAATTCTGTAACTTTCACTTAGTACTTTAAGAAGATCCCCAAGTCCTCAGCTCCCCAAGTAATGATGTGCAAATCAGGGCATTTAAAATAAATTGAGTTATCAGTAAAACATTGGTCAAGTAAGGTAAATACATTTAGACACTCTTGAATCACCCATAGTAATGACCGGTGTGTTGTGGTGTTTTAACTCACGCGACAGCGGAGGCGGTCTCTTTCCTCACGCATAGCACTTATGGTGGCTCTTGTGCGGTTATGTGCTTTATCCTTGTTGCTCAGCATTGCTGTCAAACTCTCATTCTCTCCTTGCAAACCTGCCAGCTCCTCCTCCCATCGAACACGCTCCTCATACAGACTTGGGTAGACCTCTTTGCCCAGTGTCCCCTCAACCTCCTCAACAGTCTATTTCTCACAAAAAGCAAGCACACATGCACACACACGCAGACACACACACACACACGCAGACACACACACACACACACACACACACGCAGACACACACACACACACACACACACACACACATACAGCTACTTTATTTTAAAAGGTTAATGCAAACATGAGTACCGTTTTTGAGGTGTCCCTTTAAGAATAACTTCAATTTTGCCTTTAAGCCCTAACTTTAATATTTATATTTAATATTAATAATTTAAACTCACAATTGCTTCCACTCCTTTCGCAAGTTATCGGCATCATGACAGTTACAAATGAGCAATTGCAAATGAGTTCTGGCAGGGATACATTTTGTTCTTTAATCATCATCAACAACATATGATCGGACAAAGAAAATTAGAACATTTGAATGGAAAACTATGCACATTTTTTTGGTTCAGATTAGATTACAGAAACAACTTTACAAAAAAAAAAACTGGTAAATAAGGATATATACACTATATATCCTCATACTAATGGGTCTAAGGTATAGATGTCAATTTCTGTTAAAGGTATATTTTTGCCATAAACTAATTACTAATTATGTTTACATCCCAAAAATCAAATGTGAGTAATGCACTGCGACACCTAGCACCCAAATATCGTAGAACAAAAAAAACTGAATTCTCTTTTCTTTGAGACATTAACAGAGCAAAACTAAACTACACACTACCAAAATACAGGTTATTAATTACAAATTAAAGGAGACCATCACTTCCCGCTAAGACAAACAAAGGCTGACGACCTCAATAACTTTTACTGCAGGTTTGGAAGGAACATCTTCACACCTCTCACCCACCCCAGCCCACCGACTGACCCATCACACTATTGATTGAATAGACTGAATCATACATTAAAAATTACATTAAAAAAAAAAAGTCATTGGTGCTCTCCTGCTCATTCTCCATGACTTTACCAGAACCAGGATAGGGGCAAAAAAAAAACAATAAATCACTATAGACACAACCTCTTTTACCTCCTCCGATCTGGCACATGCTTTTTACACGCACAAACACACCCATTAATAGAAACGGTGCTCTGCTAGGAAATTCTTTAACAAGAATCCTCTCTACCACTTGCGTGCAGACAAACTAATGGAATCACTGCTTCCTAACAGAGAGAGACTCTAGAAACTAGATCTTTACCTAGGAACCTCTCTAATGACACTTGCTTTTGATTTACACGCATGCACACACACACACTGTCACAATGTTAAACACTGTGTGTGTGTGTGTGTGTGTGTGTGTGTGTGTGTGTGTGTGTGTGTGTGTGAGAGAAAGATTAACAAAACTGAAAACAAAATAAATTCAAAAACAAAACAACAAAACCGAAAATGTCCGATTGGACGAGACATCGGTCACTCAAAATGTACAGGAAGTACTGTAGCTTCACGGACATTTAAAGGTATTTTCATTTAAGGATTGATTTCAGTATTTTAGGTTTGTACAGCAATTTGGTCAACTAAATATGCTTTAAAAATAAATTTGACTTCACATGACAGTTCTTCTTGTATGTTTTGAGTGACAGATGTCTCTTCCAATCAGCGATAAGACTTTCATTCACAGACTATACCTACCTTTTCCGATTTGAGTGAATTGTTGTGTTTTCTCATTTGTTATTTTGTTTCTGGATATGTCGTTGTGTTTTCTAATTTGTTATTTTGTTTTTGGTCATGTTATTTTGTTTTCGAATTTGTTATTTTGTCTTCGGTTTTGTTATTTTGTTTTCTACTTCTCAGCCACCGTAGTAGCACCCGCCTCCTCTCATCTTACTTCAGCTTGGCACAAATACACCCACAAACACACGAGTTCACATAAAAAGCAAAAGCAAAATAGATCCAGTTTTTAGACACATACAGTACTAATGGAAACACTGCTCTGTTGGGATTCTTTTCAAAAGTAAAGTGCAGGCGTAAGTGCACTGCGGGCGCATATCCACTAAAGGAATCACCCCTCTAAACAAAGTCATCTCCCGCGCTGCTTCAGTCTGTTTAACTTTTTTTTTCGTTATGGAGGCCATTGTTGCAAAAAGTCTACACGTGGACACAAAAAAAAAAAAAAAAAACTGCTTTGCGCGCAGGAACACATGGTCACAATGTTATAGTAAACAGTACATGCACGCACGTTAACTATACGTTAAATACACTACTGGTATTTACAGTAATTGCTGATCTGTTACATACTCTGTATTTATAGTTAAGCATTTATTTGTCACATATACATTACAGCACAGTGAAATTCCTTCTTCACAAATCCCAGCGCAACTGGGATCGAACCGCCGATCTTCCGATCAGTAACTCAGTGCCTTAATCCTCTGAGCCACCACTCCCCCATAATATGTAATGTGATTATATATTATATGATCGTTATTTTGAATATTGAATATTGTGTACCTTCTGTGGATAGGGCCTTGTCTATAAACAAAGTTTAATGCAGTTATGTTTGTCTGAGATTCACCAACAGCCAAAAACAAATTCCTTCTGTGTCAAAATATTTAGCCAATAAGCCTGATTCTGTAATAGTGCATGATTGCCAGGAGGAGAATTTGTCACAATATACCTTGCAGTACACAGAATATTACTCTTTGCATATACCCTTGTTAGACAGTTGGGGTAACAGTATAGTCAGCCATGTCAGTGAATTCTTGCTAAACAGTGCAACCATGTACGCTTAGTTGATTTGCTGTGCATTTAAGCAGGACAAAATTCCTAAAAAAAACAACAAAAAAAAAACACCATGTTTCTGTTTTACTCAGTCCATTCTGGTAACTGCTGTGTAGAGGAAACACAAAGTCCAAGGAATTTGCATGCTCATTATGCCGATAATTGCAAATGCTCACAACACAGATGTTCAAAATAGTGGATGATGCAAGGTGTCCTGTTTTACAATTTTCCTTTATAAACAACAACAACAAAAAAAGGCTGGATCCTGGATATATTAAAAGGGAATGAATGAGTGGTATGATTTCAGGAAACACAAGTGCAAAAAGCACTGTACTGTGCAATTAAACTGTTCATTAAATCAATCATCAATTGGCTTACTCAAACCAATGATTGGTCCTGGAATGTTTACCAACGTTGCGTACTGGACTTTTTACATGCGCGTATAAACACGTGCAATTACTCGCACATTATGTTAATGAACAGAGCTGCCTGAATGTACTACTAAGCTCACTGCTGCTACATACTGTACAAAACTCTGACGACTCAGACCCTGCAGACAGCAATGGCGGCTTGGGACGAGACCCGGTCGGACTTCTACAAAGCGCAACAGGTAATGACGATTTGTCTAGCCTTCTGATTGGCCCCCTGTTAATTAAGGAGGCTCCTAACAGAACTTATCAGGGCGTTTTGTGTTTTCATGTGAACAAATATATTTTTAAAGCCGAAGTCGTGTGGACAGATTTATTTTTAAAAACGAAGAAGAAAAATGTCAGTTTTAAAAAATACCCGGCTAAGTGTGGAAATGGCCTTAATCACCGGACTTCATAACGTACCAAGAATGACAGTGGAAAAACAATGAGGAGGCACAGTGGAAAATCTTTCAATCCCCACACACTACATTTGTACTGTACACTGTAGCTATGTTTGTTAGGGCACTTAATACACAGTACTGTAATGCACTGAAACACTTACTTCCTGGTTTGTTTTTAAATATTGTTCATCAACTATGCCCTGTTCAGCAAAATAAACAATGTCTATGGCCAATTTACTGTGAACGTATCAAAGTGTTGGTCTAACAGACCAAGCCTCTTCAGATCCTTCTGCACTCATGTTATCATGTAAATTATTATCATATTGATGCATTTCAATTAAGGACAAAAAGTACAGACAAAAACGGTTAAAGTGCCACATGCGAGTGTGTGTTTGTGGATGGAGAGGTATGTCTGTGTGTGCTCCTGGATTTATCAGTTGGCTTTAACACAAACGCATTTGTGAGCAGGCGAGTCGAAAGATCCCCCCCAAAAAAACACAGAGCAATTAGCACCATGTAATAGTCAGTACATTCTCTGTTGGGGTTTCTCACCTTCCACTTCCAACTCTGTCTTTGTTCTTTTGATGTAGTTCTTAAAACCCAAAGCATTTATTTATACTGAAAAATAAATAAATATGGGTCACATAAGTACAAAATAGCAGATACACATGATCAAGTGTTCAGTGGTTGGTTTCGTCTGTTTCTTGATACATCACAAAGACGTGCACCAACACTTTGTCTATTACTCTGCTAATTAAACCATCACACTCTGCACATTCCACCAGTAAGAGCAATCAATAAAGATTGAGGTTTCATGGCTATATTTGTCCAGCCTGGTATCCAAACACTAAACTGGCCAGTGTTTCAGTTTCATTTTCCAACCCCTGTATTTGCCCGTCCCCCAGTGTCCCTCCCCCAGTGTGTGTGTGAGAAAGAGAGAACAGAGGTGGAGCTCATGTGTGCTGCTCACCCCCAAATCGCTCTATTCTTTTATTATTATCTTTACTTTATGTTTTGTATTATAATTTTGTGACACTGAAAGAGGCCGATAAAAGTTTTGTGCTGAATGTTATTCTTGGCTCTGAGCTCTTTTTTCCCCTCTGCTATCCGGCGCAAAGCCTCACACCATATTTAAGCGGCGACTTTGATTTCATGCACTGCAGACAAAATTAAAATTAAACTTTTAATGCTCGCTTGTAAATAGCCATTTATAAGGTGATTAAGCATCATTACTGCTAGCATAAAATAAAGGCATGATTCACATCGCATCCAGTCAGCAGCTCCACTTGCCAGAAGAAGTGCTGGAAAAGACTCGTTGAGAATGGTCCAATCACATGAGCCCAAATATTTAAAAACAATATTGATTTGCTAAGAACAAAAGTGGGAGGGTTCAGGGTGCACAGTGCTGCGCCCGAGGATAATTTGACAAAATCCAATCAGAGCTCAGCCTCAGGTCGCATGCTTTTCAAAAACGTACGTGCCTACATAGACAATCATTTGTCCGTCGCCCCGCGTACACAAACACAAATGAATGTAATACAGTTTAGATTTTTTTTTTTTAATTGCAAATAAATTATATTACGAAATACAGCGGGACATTGTGACTAAATGACTTTATTTCATTATTAAAATAAATAATTATTATGTTAAATAATCACATGTTAAAGTAGCATTCTCTGCCTAACTTTAAGGGGGCGGCGCCCTGTATTGACCGGCCGCCACTGGTCAGTACATTCTCTGTTGAGGTTTCTTACCTTCCAAGTTTGTCTTGGTTCTTTTGATGTCGTACCCAAAGCATTTATTTATACTGAGAGAAAAAAATAAATATGGGTCACATAAGTACAAAATAGCATAGATACATATGATCATTGGTCCAATGGTTGTTTATTTGTTTCCATGACCAAAAATAATTATAATAATTATTATTATTTTATAGCCCAACTCTTTGACTATTTAAAACAAAGTTTTATCCCGCTGATGTAATTGGTTCAAGTAAATGTTTTTTTTTTTAATCAAAACAAATTGCCCTAACAATACCCCAACAATTAAAACACACAAACATGACGTAAAAAATGTTATTCTTCCAAAACTAGCCAAAGTTAACACGGTAATTTATATAAAATAGGTAAATAGAAGTTGCTTAAAGGTCAGTAAAATTCCTGCTTATCAGTCTCTATCTGTTTTTTTTATTATTATTAAAGTATCCATTTTTAAAAACTATCAAAGATGGAACAGTTTGCCTTTGTTTTCCCCAATGTGTAGACTCCAGGGCCCGTATTCACAAAGCTTCTTAAGCCTAAAAGTTGCTCCTAGTGACAAAATTCTAAGAAAAATCTTAGAATTAAGGCATTTTCTTAGAATTTCTCCTTAAATTTAGGATTAAATCTTAGTAAAGATATAAATGATTCACAAAACATCTTAGCCCTAAAAACAGCTCCTAAGGTAAAATTTGTTAAGAGTAGAGAGGAGGACTTTTAAGAGGCGTAAGAGTTTCTCTAGCAGAGGACAAAATGGCGGAAGGAAGAAATATTCCCAAACACTGAACGTAAAGTTAAAAGTAAACACTGATTTTCTGTCCAATTTGGTTTTCTTGTTCTTTTACTTCCTTCCATCTCTCTTCGATTGTTGGCTACAGACCATCCAAAAGTGCAACTTAAATAGACTGTCCTGCAATCATGTAAATTGTAAAAGCTGAGACGTTTTGCTGCAATCAATCTGAAATGGATCACAAGTATTAAAATCAGTACGGTAAATAAATGTAAGAACTTAAATATTGTAACTAATGTGTGGAAATTGGTTGCTTCAAAAGTAGACACATTTTCAACATTAGGTGTTTAATTATCGTTAAGACATTTAGCTTAGAAACTTTGCATAAAGTAGCCTGTAGTCATGATTATACAATTTCTTCATATACATTATACAACATTATGATTTCACTGTTGGTTCTATTATCATGTATTCTGTTCTCACAAAGAGCTCATTTCAGGTCAGAGGTGATTTTGTATTTACCAATCACAGTCCTTGAATTGCTGCATCATCCCTAGCAACGAGGTCGACCACACCTCCTCACTAAAGTAAAAGTTTTTCTACTTTCCTTACTCAGAGTTGCTCTTAAAAGTTTCCTAAATCACTTTTAGTCTAGGACTCCCAGCTAGGACTTTTTAAGCTAAGATAGGAGCTCTTTAAGAGAATTCTAAGAAGCTTTGTGAACACGGGCCCAGGTCATTCATGACCCTACAGTAGCTCCAAAAGGACAGCCATCACCACTCTGAGCCAATCCTCCACTGCAGAGCTCTGGTTAAAGAGAACAAGAGAATTTATTAAAGACAAAGATAAACAAACTTGATAGAATATCTATTTTTGATGAAAACATAAAAGACATTAAAAAGCCTATATACCACCAGTCTGTGTAAAATACTGTTTTAGGAATAAACATTTAGTAAATAAACCGCCTGTTCTGAATGTAAATAAACGGTTGAACTTTGTTAGTGTTAGCCACTGTCTGTCTGTATTAACGTCTGCATTAAATTAACGGGAATTAATTATGAGCATTAGTGCAACTCTGAAGCCAAATTATAACATACTGAGTATTGAAGCGGCCCTACTGCTTACCTACTCCTACTGACTGTTAAACACTTCAAGGTTTTTATCCAACTTTGGTTAACTAAGCTTTGGTTAACTTTTACCCAAAAATAAATAAATGCTCAATTTATCCAAATCCAGAGAACATTCTCTCAGTCATTTTCAATATGTCTAATAGGTTAATAGTATTTCTGAAGCTTTAGCGCCTTTTTGAGGGAAAGAGTGACATTGTGAGTTTGTGACACTGAGAGTAAGCTGTAATGCTAACTCCAGACTTGGTAAACAGATGTCCTAAAATAAATCTAAAGTGACATTTGACCGCTGCTGTCACTGCCAGTGATTTTCAAAACGGCCGATAAAAAAAAATAATAATAAACTGTCAACTAAACTGTACACTAACCCAAACAAATTTTATTTTTAAAAAAAGGCACCACTTACCTTGAATAAAAAGTCCATTAAACTGTCATCATCATTGTTTGCTAGCGTCAGTCCGGCGGGGGTGAGTAGGGTTAAAATCACTTGATTGAGAACAAAGCGCCATCTAGTGGTGGCAGCCGGTAAATCAATAAATAGTGCTTCAGTGGGCGTGTTTACTATGAAATCTTGAAACACCTTTCTGGCTGGAGAGGGAGGGGAGCTCACGGCAGCCATACGCCATTCACACTGTAGTTGCCCGACCCCGGGAGTTTATATACAGTATATATAAAGATATGTATATATTAAAAACTGTATTATCTGGTGTCTCTGAAGTGTGTAGTGGACCAACTCCGGCTGTTATTGCTGGATAATAAAAGCTGTAATCTTCTGGATTCTGATCCCTACAACATAGGACACCACCATCATTCCATTTTAAGCTCTAGGCCACGGGTCAGCAACCTGCGGCAACGGTGCCGCATGTGGCTCTTTTATGCCTAAAATTAAATTTTAGTTCATGAGGTTTTTCTTAAACGTAATTCCAAATTTGAAGATTATGGAGATCTTGTAACATTGTAACAAAAATAAAATGTGTTTAATTTTTTGTCGCTCAAAATATGCATCACAAACTCTGATGTGCGACAGGACGTGATTTTCCTGAGCTTTTCGAGTCCTGAGCTGTGTTCCATTCCGAAGTATTTCTTTTATAGTATACCTTTATAGTATGCTCCCTACTCCCTGCTTAATTTGCAGTGAATATTGGTGGTAGGGATGGGCTGCTCGACACCCAGTTTCGACATACGACTCGAGTTTTCGACACGCTAGTGCTTCGAAATAGTGTTCCGGAGCATTACTTGAAATGAGACTGTCACGTGACCGGTGAAAATTAAGCTTTGTTACCTCACTGACACGTCACGCAGGGCTCAAACACAGAGCGCGTCTACTGCGCCGTCCCATACCTGCTGTCCATTTATTCCAATGTTATAATTATATCTATAATTGTCATACATATATGTTTTTGATGTAGTGTATTATTGTTTAAAAAAATTATAATAAAAACAATGACGTTTGAATGTCTGTTGTATGAATGTAAATTAAAACACCTTGCGAGCTCAATCACTGTTCCCAAAAAGAATAAAAGTCCTTCCTCAACTACAAACTTGTTTGCTGCTTATAAACTTCGTCCTTGTGAACGACGTCTTATTAAATATACAAACAAAACCTTACAATGAACAAAACATGTGAATGGCACAGCTGGTGTAGGGATTTTTTTGACCACCAGGTGGCGAAGTAGAGCACTGTGTCAAAAAGCTTCGAAGCATCAACACAGTTTGTTATAAAAGCTTCACTGCTTCGGAAGCTTCGTTCGGCACATCCCTAGTTGGAGAAGGGCACTTCCCTTGACAAAACTTCATCAGTTAGAACACCCTGTGAGGTTACTAGCGCCGACATCACTTCCTCCATGGTTTACCATGGTAACATACGCACTTACCCTGCGTTCACACCGAACGCGACGAGAGTATCAAAACGGCCGGAAGTCATTCATTTTCAATGGGAGCCAGCGGCGAAGGGCGGCGAAGGGAGTTGAAATCAGCTCAAATTTATGGTAATGAGCTATGACGCGGTTGAGCGGCAACCAATAAAAAAGTAGAGGTCCTCCGCTTGAACGGATTCCGCGAAACGCAGTCCTGTAAACTTTTGTTCCGGCGACATTAGTTCCCAAGCAAAATGGAGGAGAAGTTCATTATTGCGGTTGCGGGTTTCCCGGTTATTTATGACATGTCCCTGTTTGTGTACGGGGACATTAACAAAAAAAAAATTAGACTAGCAATTCACAATGAACAGAAGCCACACCATACAAATGCCTTATAATATGTTTATTTCTACAATACAGTTCTTTCTATCAATCAATTTCTTGTTTTCTTCCACATTTTGGTCAGTCTCCATAAGATCAACAAGCTTGATTGCTTTTCGGCCCCTTTAAATACAAGAAAGGCATTCGGTCTACGTCAGAGCGGCGAAGCTCTCGCCGCGTTCGGTGTGCATGCAGGGTTAGGATACCTGTCGCTCCTGCTGTGTATTTCACAATACAGACAATAAATATTGAATATTTATTGAAACAAAAACTGATACCATAATAAAACATGTTATTGAAACATGTATAACTTGTTAATAAATTAATAATAATAATAATAATTTATTAATGATGTACAGAGATAAATTTTTTTGTACAGACAACTAGCCTATATAATACTAAGGATTTCTCGATTTAATTAAATTTTAAATCATTGTGTCATAATAATATGATGTCGTTGTGGAGAATAATGATAAATATATAAATCTTTTTTCATGCTCCAGTGAGACGCAATGACTTATGGGAACTTTTTTGTTCCCTTTTCCCGGTGACGTGAAGACCTGATGCTTACTTGTTCCCTACACTGTTCGCATGTCCCGTTGAACTGTACATTTTCGTTCCCTGCATTTGGAATCACACTTCCATGCTGAATACCCTGGGAAGTATACTTCGCAGAGTACTTCGGGATGATCAGAGCGCACCTGCGGTTTCATTCAGATTGACAGCTGACTGCACGTTCAAGTATGCAGTAAAAGGATGCCGACACAGACGCAGAAAGCACTTTTGGTTTGCTGCAGGTGGATAATTTAAGTTTGACTATTTATTTCATAAATACGAGGAGGAATCAAATAGACATTAAATGGAAACAAGGCTCTGCCATGATTTTTTTCAAAGGTAAAGTGGAGGTTAATTTGTTTTATTTTTAATCTACAGCAGTGATTCCGCTGTGCACGTGTGTGTTAGAGAGGTTAAAGATCCATGTTCTCTCTCTCTCTCTCACACACACACACACACAAACACAAACAGTGCAGGCTGAGAGAGAGAGAACATGGATCACACACTAATGGAAACACTTATCCATTGGGATTTAATTTTACTTTTTTCCAAAGGTTAATTTGTTTTAATTTTATATTTTTATTAGATTTGTAAAAATTTTTTATTATAAAATTATTTTTACGTATTTAATGTTTGGGGGGATTCTGTAAGTTTTCATAATTTCTTATGGGGAAATTCGCTTTATTTGCTTTGCTTTCTTTGCTTTTTATTATATTATTTGTTATATTTCTTTTTTGTTTGGCTGTGGAATTAAAGTCATATTTCGTGCTACATTGTATGTATACATTGTATGTATATTTGTGCACCCAAAGTAAACCAACAGGTGTTAATAACAAATGACACCAAAATAAATTCCAATAATCCTAGTTCACCAGTTTACCAACTACAACCATGTTTTACAACTCTCCTGCTATTTATAGAGAAATAAATTACTGTAATAAAGTATTGTAAGGTACTGTATCAAAATAATAACTCTGTACCTTACAATACTGTAACTGAGTACTGCTGTACCTTATTGGCAAATTCACAGTGCTGGCTGTCTGCGGTGAGCTGCTCAATGTGTCTGTCAACCTCAGCCACTGAGAGGTTGTAGACAATCTTCTTGTGGCCACATACCACGCTCTCAAGGCCCCTCAGCACCCGTTGCAACTCCAAATTTAGGTCACTGCAGTTATCTAACAAGAAAAAAGGACATGGCGCTGATGATTTAACACCTTAAATAAATGTTACACGTACAACAAACGTTAAGATCAAAATCTACCCCCAAATTCATATAAGAAAGAACAAATGTAACATTAATATTTTTATGATGTACAGTGGAACCTCGGATTGCGAGTATCTTGGTTTATGAGTGTTCCGCAAGACGAGCAAAGATTTTAAATAAAATTTTGACTTGAAAAACGAGCATGTCTTGGTTTACTAGTGCCGATTTTTTTGACACCGACACGCACACACCGACACACACACACCGACACACACACTCTCGCCTTTACACTCCCTCTCCCCGGCTTCACACAGACACACACACTGCTCTACACAGAAACTCTGCTCTGTCGGGATTCTTTTCAAAGGTAAGGTGCTGGTTCATTTGTTTGTTTGTTTTTTTTACTTTACAGCAGTGATTTTGTTAGTCTGCGCTCACGCGAGTGTCATTAGAGAGATTTCTTTTTTTCCTGTTAAAACAGTGTTTCCGTTGTGTGTGTGTTTGTTGTGAAACTTAAAAAGCGAGGTGGGGGGAGGGAGGAGGAGTTTTTGTAAGACGAGAGAGGGAAGGGGCTAATTCACACACACACACACATATCTATATCTATATCTATATATATATATATATATATATATATATATACACTACGCACCGGCCACAAACGAAAAACTTATCTGTTGGGATTTTTTTTTTTAAAGGAAATGCAGGTTAATTTTTTTTTTTTTACTTTATATATTGTATTAATTATTTTTATGTATTTTTTTTTGGGCTGTGGAGCAAATTATTGAGTTTTTTTTTATTGAATTTGAGTTTTCATTATTTCTTATGGGAAGATTTGATTTGGTTTACGTGTGTTTTGGAATACAAGTCCGTTTCCGGAACGAATTATGCTTGTAATCCAAGGTTCCACTGTATATTGTTAATGTGTTTTGGACTGCAATTAGCAGCAATGAGAAATGAGCACAGATGCACCGACCACAAATATATTCTTAATTTCACCAAGGCCATCATCGAAAAAACTAACACGACTTAATGCTCGCAGTGAGGTGGCAGTTTCATAGCAAACAACTATAACATTTTTACCTTTTGGTGTTTATAGTTAATTAAAAACCATTCTTGTCAATTCCATTCTAAAAATGTACATTAACATAATGGCCCTTAAAAAAAATAGTAAAACACAGTTATTGTCACGTTCAGTTGACCGGGATTTTTCTTTCAGCAAATCTGAAATATTTGTATATTAACAACTGGAATCTAGCTGCTTTGTGTATGCCTATTTTATTAACCACTTGCTCTAGGTCTTGGTTTTGACATTCAATTTTAGCAATACTGCCGTCAATGTAAAATGGGAATTGACCAAGAAAGTTAATTTCTTCTCCCATTGAAGATGCCCAAGTACAGAAAGTAGGACAAAGTAAAATGTATAAATGTGATAAAAATATTCCTGCTAATATTAACTCTGAGGGATCATCGAAGTCTTATAAATTTCTAAACCAGCTCCAGGGGACCTGACCCCAACCTGTACTGCTCACCACCTCGCAGAAGTTAGCTTTAAATAAATTTACCTTGTTAATCTTGGGCTTTTGTGCATCTAGACATTGAAGAATTACAGTATAATACTACATTACACTGGCAATCCAAAATGAGTAATTCCCATAATAAATTAGTAATTCCCATCTGATTTGAAATACAGTAGTTAGTCAAGGGGACTGCCTATTACTGCCGCGCTCTCTGTCGCCGCAAAACGTCAACGGCCAAAAGAAATCAGTCGCATTTCCTGTCATTCATGATACGACCGCCGGGTGGCGCAGAGTAACATTTTCATTCGACGTAGTTTTTAAATATGATTTGAACTTAAGTCATTAAAAAGGCATTGAATCGAAGAAATACTAGTGATGGTAATTTCCACATCAGAGTACTTTATACAACAAACATGAAAAATTTTACATTTACTGTACAATAATGAGTTTTAAAAAATTATTAAATGTTGTTTAGACAGACAAGTTCACTAGCTAACAATTTTACTTGTACAAAGAATTAATTGTTATATACCCTCTATTTGTATTGGTTTATTGTTTTTTTTTTTTTTTAATTACATTTAAAGACATCGAACTTTAAATATAGAAATAAATGGAAAAATAGACTTTCAGAATAGAACATTAGAATAACTGAAAATAAACACTCTAAAAAAATGCTGGGTTGTTTCTGTATACACCTGGATGGATTATTTTGACCCAACAACTGTTTTATTCTCTGGTTTCTCCAAACATCCTGCAAAATGTTCAAAATATTACTGTTATTGTGTCACAAAGTATTAAGAGTTGTTTAGGCGAGAATGCATGTGTGTACAGCTCGGTTATTATAGATAGCGTCTATTTCGAAAAAAATGCCCCAGCGAAAAACTGGCTGTGAAGTCCCTGTAATTGTCAAAACAGCAAAGGTATTTTATTTTGGGTATTTCTAATCTACTTTTCTAACAAGACGAGTCGCGCGAGGGGCACATAAACTGTTCAGAACGGGCAGATCCGCAGGCTGCTACCACGCGTTCTGAATTCAGCATTTGATAAAATAAATAAATAAACAAACCAAATAAAATTTTTCCATTTGTACTTTCCATTTGTAAAGTAGCATAAAATCATGGGTTGTGTATCGAGCGATTAAAAACAATAAGGGTGATAAGGAAACTTTCAATCTCTTCAATTTCAGTGATTAAACAACGTAATAATCTTTGTATGATAAAATAACATGAATCCACACAAAGCGCTTCAGTTTCAAATAATCATTCAACGCTGAACACAAACAGCAAAAAAGCATGATAGTAATAACCAGTATAATAATAATCTCTATGCTTTTTTTTTTTTTTTGCTGTTTGTGTCCAGCATTTCTAACGGCCACCTAATGTGTTGCCCCTTTAAGACGACCATTCCTGATAGGTGTGTGGGTGGAAAAATGCGCATGCGTGTGAGAGTGTGCACGAGAGAGAGAGAGAGAGAGAGAGAGAGAGAGAGAGAGAGAGAGAGAGTGAGAGAGATGGTCGCTCTGCTTCTGAGTTCTTTTCTTGTTTTATCTCTCTATTTTTCTGTTGTTTTTTGGCGTTATCAAAGAGGTGTATCATATATATGGGATACTGACCAAACATAAAACCGTTAACATCTGAAAGCTGTGCAGAGTAGTTTCTTTTTTTTTGTTCACCAAAGTTAATCTTGACCGGGTAAGCCTCTCCCTGGCAGCCGTCACACATTGAATTATTATTTGACAATGAATGGCTGGAAAGGCTGAAATAAAGCTGCTCACATCATACACGCTTTCACTATTAAAAATGCAGTGTTTATTCAGCACGTATATATTTGTGCCCTGTTGTTTTTCTGGGGTACTGATTTTACATTTTGTTTGCTTTGCAAACGTCGCCCCTATTTATGATAGATGAATATTATGACTGAAATAAAGCTGCTCGTATCGGCTCATATCGGCAGCGAGATGAAAAGTGCAAAGTGAAACAGCGAGAACCAAAAACAGCAGTTCCATTTCATTCATAAAATACACTGATTACAAACAACAACATAGCAACAATGCATGTCTATGAACGGCTGAAATGTGGTTGTGAATAAGCGTTTTAGTGAATGTAAAATGTTTGTGTAAATCCGTGGCGCGTGCGCTCTTTCACTTTGCGGAGTTTTGATCAAAAGGCAGATAAACGCGCACACCATTCATCCCCAGAAAAACAACAAACACAAATTAAATTTATACTTGCTAAATAAGCGCTGTGCGAAACGCACGCCGATGTAAGTCGCTTTATTTCAGTCATAATATACTAACATTTTTTTCTGTGTGGTGGACCGTGCACAGCCTCTCGTGGACGAGCCATATGGTGTGCCATATCAGGATGCAAATTAGACAGCATGATTACTGCATAGGTGTGCCTTGGACTGGCCACAATAAAAGGCAACTCTGAAATGTGCAGTTTTGTTTTATTGGGGGGTCTGGGGACTCAGAAAACCAGTCAGTATCTGGTGGGACCACCATTTGCCTCATGCAGTGCAACACTTCTCTTTCACATAGAGCTGATCAGGTTGTCGATTGTGGCCTGTGGAATGTTGGTTCATTCCTCTTCAATGGCTGTGTGAAGTTGCTGGATATTGGCAGGAGTGAGTATGCTGGCCATGCATGAACTGGGATGTCAAGAATTGTGTACAGATCCTTGCAACATGGGGTCGTGCATTATCATGCTGCAACATGAGCATTATCATGCTTGAAAATGCCATCAATAAAATGCACCTGTGTTCGTTGTCCATAACATACGCCTGCCCATACCATAACCCCACCGCCACCATGGGCCACTCGATCCACAACGTTGACATCAGCAAACCGCTCACCCACACAACGCCATACACGCTGTCTGCCATCTGCCCTGTACAGTGAAAACCGGGATTCATCCGTGAAGAGAACACCTCTCCAAAGTGCCAGACGCCATCGAATGTGAGCATTTGCCCACTCAAGTCGGTTACGACGACGAACTGCAGTCAGGTCGAGACCCCGATGAGGACGACGAGCATGCAGATGAGCTTCCCTGAGACGGTTTCTGACAGTTTGTGCAGAAATTCTTTGGTTATGCAAACCGATTGTTGCAGCAGCTGTCCGGGTGGCTGGTCTCAGACGATCTTGGAGGTGAAGATGCTGGATGTGGAGGTCCTAGGCTGGTGTGGTTACACGTAGTCTGCAGTTGTGAGGTTGGTTGGATGTACTGAAACGCCTTTGGAAACGGCTTATGGTAGAGAAATTAACATTCAATTCACGAGCAACAGCTCTGGTGGACATTCCTGCTGTCAGCATACCAATTGCACGCTCCCTCAAAACTTGCAACATCTGTGGCATTGTGCTGTGTAATACAACTGAACATTTCAAAGTGACTTTTTATTGTGGCCAGTCTAAGGCACACCTGTGCAATAATCATGCTGTCTAATCAGCATCTTGATATGGCACACCTGTGAGGTGGGATGGATTATCTCGGCAAAGAAGTGCTCACTATCACAGATTGACAGATTTGTGAACAATATTTGAGCAGTATGGTTATTTTGTGTATGTAGAAAATGTTTCTTTCAGTTCATCTCATAAAAAAATGGGAGCAAAAACAAAAGTGTTGTGTTTATATTTTTGTTCAGTGTATTTTTCATGTCTGTGAGGCAAGCATACACAGTTTCGGTTCATTTTCTGGGGCGTTCAAGTTCACCAATACAGAATAGCGCTGTATCCCTGTTTGCTTTCATTATTTTACAAAATTATAACATTTTGTCGTCATTGTGAGTGCATTTAAATATAAGTAGAGTCTTATAAAGGCTATGTATCCTACATAGATTTATTATATAGTTTTTGCACATTAATCTGACAACACCTGTGGCACACCCATTTTTTCTGATGCACACGTTTTCTGGCTATGCGAGTGTTACTCAAGATAAAATATAAACGCTCCCTGTGTTAACATTAAGCTTTGCTTAAATTCAATGCAAATAAGAAATGTCTATATTTAAATTCTAAATTTTTACTGTAATTTTAGTAGTGTTGGTAAATTAGTTTAATGTTTCAATTGTAATTTATATTAACCCTTAGGAGTCTGATGATGTTTTGGGGCCCTAACGAAGTTCTGACATGTCCTGACATTTATGTATTTTTCAGTTAAACATATAAATGGCTAAAATCTGACTACACCGTATTCAGCACAAACTGGGCTACAGTAATATGTGAGCAACATGTATGAACAATTTTGTATTTTGGAGAAAATAAAAGTTATGCGTGGTTTTTGGAAACAGAAAAATACCACTGAAATTAAGCCAGAAACCACATTGATATCTTGATAATTTGTTTATCTGTTTGACCTGGATCTTGTAGTCTAGAGTTTTTGTTTCAAAATGAGGTGATCACTCATTCACAGAAAACAATATATTAATTTACATTTTCTAAGACACGTTTTTTTTAGAAAGGCCATATGCGAGGAGGCGTGAATTATCATGAATAATGCTGTAATTCACACCAGAGAAGTCAAAGACCCGAATAATGATCTGCCTAATAAGCCTTTCAGTCGGGTATGTGACAGAGGGAAATGCTAAAAGAAAATCATTTCAGGACAAAAAAAAATTTTTGTTTGTAGTTTATTTAGAATATAGTTAACTGACCGGCAAAATAACTCACTCTTATACACAATACATAACCTACTCAATTAGACAGTACAAAGAAAATGTCCAGGATTGAATGGAGAGGGACAGACACAGATCATCTTATACACAGAAGGTAAATTTATGGCATACATATGGCCGTGCAAAATAAAATGAAAAAAACAAAATATATAACAAATACATGCAACAAAATAAATTAACAAAACAACTTTACTGGAACCAACTACCTAACTAAGAGATCTAATTAGCTGACTAGCTAATATACTGTATGACAGATTTAAATTATATATTTTTAAGTTAACATAAAACTAACCTTAAAAAAAGAAGAAGTTCCTGTTTAACTGAAAACATAAGTAAACATTACATACCTGGCGTTTCCATGTGTTTTTTTTTTTGCTTCTTACCTTACACTGCTTTACACTGCACACAGACCCTGTTACTAGGGGGAGCAACACTTCTATAACCCGGGATCAGTCCATGCGCTGGTGGTACACAGTCACAGGTATAAGCAGATACTTATTGTGTGTCCATCCGGTTTAAAATGACAAGAGATCCATCCCAAATCCAGACCCCTTGCTTTCTATCAAACAGGTGGCTGATCATTTTCACTGTCACAACTGTTTATTAAAAAAGAAAAATACAACATGAGCATGATGACACAATAAAATAAACTACTGTATATCATCATCATCATCATCAATCACTAATGACCATGCATTAAGACAACACAAGCTTTTGTAATGTCATTCAACAATAAAAAAGCGGGGGGCTTTTTATTCTTATATCTGAATATCAATAAACTACATGAGGCAGTATTTTAGCCACCAGGAGCTAAAGTGTTTGTGCTAAATAACATTATAGATGTCAGTTTCATAAACTAACCAAAAACTGAATGAAATAGCTACCGTGAGCTAAAGTATGTAAGTGACATTGAAAGACAATGTCACATATAAGCTAGCCAAAGCTAGCCAAAATGAGGAAATATAAAATAATATGAGATTTATATGATCAGAATATGGATTATACGAGACTTAATAACTCACCCATGGTAACAGCTTGCTGGATTCTCCTCCTCCTCGGGTGGAGCAAATAACTTTTTAAAACACACCCGTTCTCTGTGGGAGTTTCAGTGTTGTTCAGAAAAAAAAGCTAAACTCCTCCCACTGTCCAGAACTTTCTGTAGAGCTTCAGAAATCTGCACAGCGCGTTACATCTAGCACACATGCTGGAAACTAACTGAATCTGTGTGTGTGAGTGTCTGGTTTGTGTGTGCACGTGCAGGGGGCGTGGTCTTGTATGTAGCGTGCTTCTACAGCTGTTTTTTCAGGTGGGCATGTCAGATAATGAAGTGTGATGGAAAGACTGTGCCTTTCTTTGGATTTATACGGATTACACAAACTGAGAACATTTATTTTTTATTTAACTTATTTAAAAGTAGACCCTTTAAGCTTTATATAGATATATTTCACATTTTGGTGTGGGAAGTATTCTCCGAGTTTCAGTTAATTTTAGGTTTCAGAAAGATGACTGAGACGGCTGAAAGCGCGCCCTGTTTATTTTCTTTATTTTACAAAAGCATAATGTTTTTTTCATATAATGAGTATACATACATAAAAGTAGACCCTTTACAGATTCAAATGATGTACTACACTGACAGAGCATTTTAAGTTCTTTTTATGGTTACCAGAAAAAAAATGCACTTTGACCCGCCGGCGGGTCCGCCGATTCCTAAGGTTTCATTTCAGGTAATAAATCTACTACAAATTTCAAGAACACAAAATACAAGATGACAAAAAAAAACCTACAGGCGTAGCTTTTCTACTTACTCATGATAAAATCTAAAAGCTGTGTTAACTGTTAACATTTACTTTGCTTAAATTCAATTCTAATAAGATTTAATCTAATTTAAATTCTAGATTTGTACTGTAATTTTAGTACTGTGATTAGGAATTCGTTTAACTACAATGTTTCACTTGATTTATCTGCTACTACGTTCAGCTCTAAAGGAGATGCGGCTCATTAAACCTTGATAGAATGAACTAAGTCCTGAGGCATCAGTCTATTGTTATATAGCGCCACTCAGTGGTAAAAGCCAGCAAAGGTACAAACCCAAATGCTGCCACTGTGAGGCGCGGCGGTAAAACTAGAATACTGCTTGGGGACCATCTGTACATCCAACATTATGTGGAGTCTCACTGTCATCTTTTCCATTGTTGACACTTTAATTAGGCAGTCATGGCTGTAGGGATGAGCAGACCCCAAAGAGAGCAAACAGTCGGTCACATTCCAGAACCCTCTCCCAGCATCCATGGCGCCATCTCGCTAATATTATCTGCCCTTTTGAGACAAGGCAGTATTCTCTAACATGAAGAAGCAAGAAACTTAACCAAGGAAGTCTGTGCACCTGGAGCCATAAAAGTCCAGGCACCAAGAACTCCATTGGTGTAAATTGGCAATCTGACAAACAAAGGAGGCAATTTTATACCTCTGAGTGGGAGAAAACCCCTCCTAACTCAGACCACTGACCATCTCATTGACCCCAGGACACATGTGTTCTTCACATGGCTTTCAAAGAACAAAGAGGAATACAGCGGAGACACTACTTAAACAATCTTTAAAGTGTGCCAGTAGGGCAAAATGCTAGATACATATATTCAGTATGTTTTATATCTGTGTGTTATGTTTGATTATTCTACATAACTTTAAAGGTATTATCAGCATTTACAAACACTGTTTATTAAACAAAGCTATAAATGAGTGTGTAAGATAGAGGATGTGTGGTATTAATTGGGAGCTTATTCTATGGTGTACACGGAAAATTGGTCGCATGAACAAAAGCACATGTAAAATTACTTTATAAAAGGTAATTAAAAGTGTAATCGGCGTGACCCCATATGACAGCCGTAAACCTGGCCTAATGTATGCACAAAATGGGGAACCAAGCAAGGCGTGGTTAAGCCCCGCAACCACATCCAATTGGACCAATCATCCGTGTGACGGACTGACACAAAGAGACAAAACTCAGTGTCCAGACTCGTCCAAACACGTTCACGTCTTTCTACGTCGTCATCATGAACATCTGAAGGAAGCAAGCTCGCCGCTCGGGCTTCCGTCTTTGCGAGTGCTATGCAGACTTCGCTGACGTCGTCCGCTCTTCGAGGACTCTCAATGAGACTTTGTGCCAGAACTGCAACAAAGAAACCCAGAGAGGTTGTTCCAGGCGCGCCATCAGTAACCAGGCAACCAAGTCTCACCAAAGGGCTTTCCTGAAAGACGTCATTTCAACCACAGAGCACCAACCAATTAGCAACGCCGTGATTCCCTTCACCGGAAGTGAACCACAAGATGAGAGCAAAATGTACCGCAAGTATACAAACAAAGCTGCAAACCTTGCTGAAAATGGTGCTCGTTTCATACCAAAACTGTGAGATTAAACCCAAGACTCTGCTCTTGTGACTTTCTTTGGTCTAGTAAACAGTACTAGATGAACTTCCTTAACTTTCACCCTGCAAACTGTTGATATGTTTGTTTGTGTGTGTGTGTGTGTGTGTGTGTGCGCGCGCGCGTGTGTTCAAGTAGCATAGCTTCATGTATCGTAGATTAGTTCAAATAAATTCTTGTTTCTTTATAAAGAACTGTTGTCTTGGTCATGTATTTTAAAGTTTAAACATTTGCCCAGATCTTACGTTACCATAATTAGGTAAAAACCAGATTTTGTATTATCGTCGTCGGCCGCGGGATAAACAGAATTGGTAAGTTACACTAAATCATACTAAACGCTGGTCGGGTAGTTGATAAAATGTACGCTATAAATTTTAATTAAGTTTGACAAAATTAACTCGAATCCTTAAAGATTCGATTCACCTCTGAACCAGAGCTGAAACCCTACATAAATGGCGAACAATGCATTGAGCATCGTCTCCCCATTTAAAATACTACAAAATGATTTGTAAAATACTAATGTAACATGGATTCTGTTTATAATTATGGCTTTCTAACTAGTACTTAAAAATTTAATATATTGTTCAATTTTGAGCATTAAATTTTTCGCTCAATAAAAATGTATTCTTGAATCATCCACTATCATTTTGTGGCTTTTGCAAAGTTTCGGTTCAGGCACCGTTTTGGCACCGGTACCGGTTTAAAAGTAGCGATTTGGCACCGGTATCGAAAAAACCCCAAACAATACCCAACCCTAGAGATACACAACTTTATATCTCCACAAATCCTATCACCAAATATCACCAAAACTGTTCCAATCTCCTGTATCACCAACTGCTTAAATAAAATAAACACTTTGTCTTCCTGCAATTTTCCCTAACTTTCCCTAACAATAAGACAGGGGTCCTCCTCATGGTGTCAAAATCCATCGTATCCAAGTGCAACAGTTTCTCACTTTGCATAGATTCCTAAGTTTCTCCCGCTTCTCAGATCAAAAACCTGGGGGTCATCCTTAATGGCACTTTGTCCTGTGAGGCCCATATAAACAATATCTGCCAATCATGTTACCTCCATCTACATAACATTTCTCGTCTTCGACCTTTCCTCTCCCCACACACTTCAGCCACTCTCCTTCATGCACTGGTCACCTCCCATATTGATTACTGTAATTCACTTCTAACTGGCATACCACAAAAACTCCTACATAAACTCGAACTTATCCAGAACTCTGTTGCCTGTATAATAACCCAATCAACATTAATTCATCACATTGCCCCCACCCTTGTCCACTGGCTCCCAATCAAATACTGTATAGAGTTCTCTTCCTCGCTTTTAAAGCACTTCATAATCTCACTCTCTCTTACATACTGTATAAAAGCTTGTTCAATTCTGCATCCCCTCTTGCACTCACCGCTCTTCACCTGACCAGCCATCAGCCATACTGCTCCACACCTCTGGAATTCTCTCCCTAAAAACATCCTTAACACATATTCTCCAATCAAATAAAAAAAATTAACTTACGACCCATTTATTCAGAAATGCTTATTCTATGTACATGATGTAAGGCTGCATTCAAATCTCAAATCATAAATGTCTTAAATCTCCATTTAATCCTCCTTCTAAATGTCTTAAATTATGACATTGTCGCTTTTCATTTATTTTTGTTTTGAAACTTCTCTTATTATTCAATGTTATCTCTGTTATTAATGTTTCTTGTTTTATTGTTTAATTTATTAAGGCACCTACATAAATAAAACATGATTATTATAAAAAAAAATTATTGTGCATTGGACTTTAATATGTATTATAGCTTTCAATCACGTTTAAGCACGATTTTCCGTAAAATTTCCTACCGACAATAGTAACGCTAATGAACACATCAGAATTTTAAATGAGCCCAAAAGGCTGTAAGAAGCTGTTACCATCCTCTACTGAGCTCTCCAGAGGTGGTAACAAATTTGCATCAGTCTAGACTTGGGAAGAAAATTTGGGTCCGTCGAATGGGGGCCTTAAGAATCTGTATGTTCCACAAAACCAGCAGTTGTAGCTCATGACTGTTAATATCATTATAACTACATTGTAACCCAGAAAGATGTAGTTTGATGTCAATATTAACAAAAGAACAGTGTGATTCTATAGCATATATTCAGCTCAAGCTAACGTGGAAAAAGCAAAAAAAAGATCATAAAAGTTAAGAATTGGAAACAAAATGTGATAGCCAAAGAAAGCATACGCAAATAAATCAACCATTCAATGGTAAAAACATAAAAATGTATTTGTGTGGATACAAACCAACCACAATCTCTATAAAAAGGCTGGGGTATACAGTGGAACCTCGCATTGCGAGTAACCCGTTTTGCCAGCAAGTCTTGGTTTACGTATCATGTGTCATGCATGCGCATCTTTTGCCGCAGAGCGTCACGTGATCATAACTGAGCCAGTGGTTCTTATCTCTCTCACGCCGCAGAATTGTGGGTAAAGTCTTCCATGCTCTGTCTTAGTGCGTGTCTCTCACTCATATTTTCAACATCCATGCGTGCTTGTACTGTTTACTATAACACTGTGACCACGTGTGTGCGTGTAAAGCATCTTTTATTTTGTGCTTGTGTGTGTGTGTGTGTGTGTGTGTGTGAGAAAGTCATCGTAAGACAAGAGTAGGGAAGGGGGAGAGGGAATCTTTCCTCCTCTCGTCTTACTTTAGCTTCACACACATGCACACACATACACAGCGCAGACGCGCATGCGTGACACATTATACGTAAACCAAGACTTGCTCGCAAACCGGGTTACATTTTGATGGGCCAATCTTTAGTGCCATAACTTTGTATATGACTCAAATAATCGCTAACTATATGTAGCCTTGTTGTGAACATGTATCCGTGCTGTGATTCCTTACCCATGTCTGCAGTGGCTGGAATTGACTGTTTTTTAGGCAATGAGAAAAAAGACACTTGGCCAGGATCCTGGTCCACATTGTGCTCATCTTCATTGGCTTCTTGTTGGCTATGGCTGAGCTCAGAAGACAACTCTGAAAACTCATCATCATCTCTGAGAGTCAGCATAAGAGAGGAGAAAGAAAGGGGGAAAATGTGAGAGAAAGCCAGAAAAAGACTGAGGTGTAATAAGGTCAACATTACAAATACATGACAAATGATGTATTAAACATTCAAGTTTACCGCAAATGGAACAATATTACAATAAAAAAAAATCAAATAGTTTCTCATTTTTGGTTGTCCATTAGACTAGTCTATCCTTTTTAAAATGAAGTGGTGTGAGAGCGTTTACAATTCAGTACAAAACAGTGTGATTCCTTGATCCCACAAAGACCATGCTTCCTTCACAATGACTAACAGACACATAAGCCCAGCTTCCCTTCCTCACAATGGCTGACAGACACAACAGCCTCTTTCACTTTTACTAACAAGCACATAGAAGTGTGAGGGAACCACTAACGTAAAAGATCTAATAATAAATAAATATAATAAATATAATAATAAAATGCCTCTAGGATAATCCACATGAGCCAACTCCAAATACATAGTCTTTTCCTCTCAAACAAAGTAAAATAGAATAAAGTAAGCTAGGGCAATCCACATGAGTTATGTCCAAATTCATTATTTAAAAACAATGGTGCAAAAATAGAAAGTGACCAGAGTACAGGAACCAACAGAGAGTCCAACACACATGAGAGCGAAGACAATCTGGCAGCGAGTGGATATCAGAAGAAAGAAAATATATACTGAGAAGTAAGAGGTGGACACGAAGTAGGTGTGGTCAGAAAATGGCAGCAAAAAAAAAAACAAAGAAAGAAAGGAAAAGGCAGGTCAAAGAGAGGTGGAAAGCCTGAAAACAGTCAAGAGGACAATATGGTGAGTACATGGATACTCAGATGTGGCAAAAAGCTATGTGAATTAAGGCTGCATGACACTCATTATTGTCTATGGAGCAATTGGCAAAAATTTCTATGCCATGTTTTAAATGGTTAATTTGATTATATACAGTCATGTGCAAAAGTTAGTACCTGCTCTTTAAATTCAATTTGTGTTAAAAAATAATCATCTGATAGTAGCAAGTCTTAGTATTAGGCAAATACAACTTCAGATAAACATGTTTACGGGCAATTTACAATGCGTTTTATCTGGGACACATGGAAGGTAGGGTGAATACGTCGCATGAAAGAGGGGAGTGAGAGTCAGACAGCAGATGGATTGATATCCTTGATTATCGTGAAGGGGCCGATGAAATGAGGAGAGAGCTTGCGTGACAGTGTCTTTAACGGGATGTCCCTTGTGGCGAGCATGACTCTGTCTCCTACGCAGTATCTTGGAGCTTTGCTGCGGTGGCGCTAGGGGTCTGGTGTCGTGTGGTTGGGCATCCTGGGAGGGAGAAAACTGACGTGAAAGAGCGTCTGGCTTAGCATTCTTGGAACCCGGCCGATAGGACAGGACAAAGTTGAATCTGGAGAAGAACAATGACCACCGAGCCTGACGAGCATTGAGTCTCTTGGGAGTGCGCAGGTACTCCAGATTCCTGTGGTCGGTCCACACCAGAAAAGGGAGCTCAGTTCCCTCTAGCCAATGTCTCCACTCCTCCAGCGCTAGCTTGATGGTCAGGATCTCTCTGTCTCCAACATCATAGTTTGTCTCCACTGGGGTCAGGCGACGGGAGTAAAATGCGCACGGATGCATCTTGTTGTCCTGGGAGGACCTTTGGGAGAGAATTCCCCCAACGCAGATATTGGAGGCGTCAACCTCAATTACAAACTGGCGAGACGGGTCGGGAATAGTGAGGATAGGAGCAGAGGTGAATCTTCTTTTGAGATCCGTGAAGGCTTGATTCGCCTCCTTATTCCAGCAGAACTGGGTTTTGGAGGAGGTTAGCGAGGTCAGAGGGGCGGCAACGGTGCTGTATCCTCGGATGAAGCGGCGGTAAAAATTGGCAAAACCAAGGAACTGTTGAAGGTCTCGCCGTGAGGCCGGCGTGGGCCAGTCGGTGACTGCTTGGACCTTGGCTGGTTCCATTTCTACCCTGGACGGGGAAATGACAGAACAAAGGCACGACGTGGCACAAGATTGGCTCCAACCTGTGATAACGTGCTTGATCCAGTCGATCTGGGGACCGTGAAGAGCTAACCATGGGAGGCCAAGAACAAGAGCGGCGTGTGACTAAAAAAAAAATCTCCTCAGAATGATTCCCCGACGTTCTTAGAGTGAGCGGAAGGGTTCTGTGAGTGATGGCTGGTAGGGGGCTTCCATCCAGGGCTCGGACTGCCAGTGGAAGGTCTAATGAAATGCACGGGATCTGCAATGCTCTGACCGTGGCTGAGCTGATCAGATTCCGGTCAGAGCCGGAGTCAACGAGTGCTTGAATGGGATATGCTTGGCCGCCGATAATTAGTGTAACAGAGAGCAGGGGGCGAGGTTTAGCTGCATGGGCTCCTCCTGATTAGTTGGTGTTAGAGGAGAGGATGGGTGGAACGTCCTGGGGGGTGTTTGTCTCCTCGTTGGGGGTGACCTCCGGGTCCGTCGTCTTGAACGAAGACGCGAGTCGATCCTCCCGGCAAGGTCCATGAGTTCATGGAGATCAGAAGGAAGTTCACGGGAGACTAGCTCATCCTTGAGTGTCCCCGAAAGTCCCTCCAAGAAGACGTCTGTTAGAGTTCTGTCATTCCATCCACTCGAGGCGGCTAAGCTCCGGAACTCGATGGCGTAGTCATATGCAGAGCATGATCCCTGGCGTAGGTGTAAAAGTTTAGCTCCAGCCTCCCTGCCGACGTGGGATCGGTCAAAAACCCTCCTCATTTCTCCACAAAAGGCCTCAAAACTGTCACAACACGGGTCGTGAACGTCCCAAAGTGCGGTGCACCATTCTCAGGCCCTCCCAGTGAGGAGAATGATAACATATGCTACCCGAGACCTTTCTGAATGGAAGGTGGAGGCCTGAAGCTCAAAAATCAGAGAGCACTGAGATAGAAAAGATCTACAAGTACCTGGTTCTCCACCGTTCTCCACTCCTGCTGGATCCATAGTGGCCAGATTATTCTGTCAGTGAGCGTGGCTTCCGTTAGCTTCGGAGGTGGATCCAGATGCAGCTGCGGCGGCTAAGCAGGCGCTGCGCTGAGCTGACTGACTATTGGAGATAGTGACGTCAACGGTGCACTTGTTGGTGTATCTGGTCACTGATGACGTGTAGTTCTCCAAGTTGGTGAAGTCACCGTAAGTTGCAGCCTCCCTAAACATGTTCTAGTCAGTGTTCTCAAAACAGTCCTGAAGAGCAGAAATGGCAGCCAGGTTTTCACCTACTTCAGAACCGGTTTTGAACGCCTGATGAGTAGTCTGTATGCTAGAATTAGCATAACAGATATAGTCTGAATAGCCGAGGTGGAGACAGGGCTCGCTCTGCCCAGGGATAATCATGTAAACAAGATCCAGCGTGTTATCCCCTCTCGTTCCAAAGTCCACATACGGATGAAATTTGGGGAGCAAATTTGCATGGTTGAAATCTCCAGAGACAATAAACAGTCCATCCGGGTGTGTGTACTACAGTTACACTGATCTTTGCATACAGTTCACATATCGCTTCCTTAGCATTAATGCTAGGTGGAATGTACAGTCCAATAATAAAAAAGGTGGTAAATTGCTATGGTGTCTCTGTGCTATGATGAGGCCTAAATCCTGACTGATACGGTGCATGTTTTTTCTATGTAGATATGAGCATAGCTTCTTCGCTACTATCTTTTCCAGAATCTGGGAGATAAAGAATCTGTTTGATATTGGCTTGCAATTGGACAGCTGACCGGGGTCGAGGTCAGACATCTTAATTATCGGTTTAATAACTGCTAATTTAAAAGATTTTGGAACATACCCAATGCTGAGTGAAGAATGAATTATTTTCAACAGGGATTCTGTTATTTCTGGCACTATCTGTTTGAGAAAATGTGTCGGTATGGGATCTAATATACAGGTTGATGAATTTGCAGAAGAGATGAGTGAAATTAGTTCATTCTCTTCAAGGTTAGTAAAGTATTCTGATCTGACATGGTTAGTTTAACATCTGCATCAATTACATTGTTCAGTTTCAAAGCCTCAATTTTATGCATAATGTTTACAATTTTATTATTAAAAAAGTTCATGAAGTCCTCACTACTGTATGTTGTTGTTGTGGAGATTTCTGCAGTGGTCTTATTTCTGGTTAATTTGGCTACGGTATTAAATAAAAATCTAGGATTATTTTTGTTATTTTCTGTAAGAGTGGAGAGATGCGTTGATCTAGCTACACTAAGAGCTTTTCTATAGTTCAGGATGCTCTCCTTCCATGCTATTTAAAATAATAATTTAGTTTGACGCCATTTACGTTCTAATTTCCGAGCAGTCTGTTTTAAACTGCGCGTGTGGTCATTATACAAGGGAGCGAGTGTCATATCTCTAATAATTTTCCTTTTACCTGGAGCTACGTTATCTAAGGTATAACGGAATGTTGACTCTAAATATTCAGACTTCTGTGGAGTCAGATGGCGATCCAATCAAAGTTGGTAACTCTGGGAGATTACTGATAGATGAAACTTTTTATAGATGAGTTTCAGACCACTGCCTGGTTCATCTTTTTTAAGTTTAAGATTTAAGTTTTTAAGCAGAGAGAGAATTACAGGCCTGTTTTAACTGCAGTGATTGAAGTGTGTTGAGTCAGCCTACTACAACACGTACATTCAGGAAATGTACATTCAGCAAAAGCTCAAGATGGCGCCGGTGAGGTCGGCTGCCGTCACGACTGCTCCGACCGACTTTACTTTGTTTTCGTCTTTTTATTTAATTTCTAGTAACTTTAATCCGGCCAATTCATCACAATTGAGTGCATTAGGTACGACAGAGATACTCTTATTTCTATTGGTCTACAATGTACTCACAATTCGACGTTTTTGACTCCGGATCCGAGCTGGCCGAGTGAGATCCTGAGGGAAAACAAAGGACGCGACGCGAAGCGGCGGCCCCGAGGAAAACGAGCCGGCGTCAGGAACAGGCTGAGAGCCCGTGCACACCGCACACCTCTGCCTAGTATCCTGCTCGCCAACGTCCAGTCTCTGGAGAACAAGCTTGATGACCTCAGGGCCAGGATAAAGTTCCAGAGAGACATTCGGGACTGCAATCTTCTCTGCTTCACCGAGACATGGCTGAACCCAGCGGTGCCGGACCACGCCATCCAGCCAGCCGAGTTCTTCTCGGTTCACCGCATGGACAGGACAAGGGACTCGGGGAAGACAAGGGGAGGCGGCGTGTGTTTAATGGTGAACAGCGGCTGGTGCAACAGCGCAAGCGTTGTTCCTCTCGCACGCTCCTGCACACCCAACCTGGAACTATTGACCATCAAGTGTCGTCCTTTTTATCTTCCTCGGGAGTTTACATCGGTCATAATCAGCGCCGTTTATATTCCGCCACAAGCGGACACGGACACTGCCTTATGCGAGCTGCATGAGGCACTCACACAGCACCAAACACAGCACCGGGACGCTGCGCTTATTGTGGCGGGGGACTTTAACAGTGCCAACCTCAAACGCGCAGCGCCGAACTTTTATCAGCACATCACATGCCCAACCAGGGGCGAAAGGACACTGGACCATTGCTATACAACAGTCAAGGACGGCTACAAGGCACAATCTCGTCCATCGTTTGGGAAATCCGACCATGCCGCCATCTTCCTCATGCCAAAATATAAACAAAGGCTTAAACAGGAACTTCCGGTTCAGAGGGAGGTCGCGCGCTGGACGGACCAATCGGTGGCCGCGCTTCAGGACGCACTCGATGACGCAGACTGGGACATGTTCCGGAACAGCTCCGATGACGTCAGCATGTTTACGGAAGCGGTCGTGGGATTCGTCGGGAAACTAGCGGATGATACCGTGCAGAAAACGACCATCAGAACGTTTCCCAATCAGAAGCCGTGGGTGGATAAAACCATCCGCGACGCTCTGAGATCTCGCGCCGCTGCCTACAACGCGGGACTTGCATCGGGGGACATGAACCAGTACAAGGCTGCGTCCTATAACGTCCGGAAGGCGGTTAAAGAGGCGAAGCAGCGCTACGGAAGGAAACTAGAGTCACAACTCCAACAGAGTGACTCTAGGAGCCTGTGGCAGGGACTAAGGACAATAACGGATTATAAAGCACCAACATCCGGTATGACGAACGCGGACATGACTCTGGCAGACGAGCTGAACACCTTTTATGCTCGCTTCGAGGCTGCAGCTAAAGACGCTAGCGTTGCTAATGCTAGCGGTGCTAACGGCTGCGGAGAGGAAGTCACTGCCAGCACCGGAAACGCGTTCATCATCTCCGAGCATGACGTGAGGAGAGCCTTCAGGAGAGTGAACACCAGGAAAGCAGCAGGACCAGACGGCATCTCAGGTCGAGTCCTCAGAGCCTGCGCAGACCAGCTTGCACCTGTGTTCACAGAGATATTCAACCTCTCCTTATCTCAGTCGGTGATCCCCACATGCTTCAAAGAGTCCATCATTGTTCCTGTTCCGAAGAAACCACATCCTGCTTCCCTCAATGACTATCGACCTGTAGCCCTCACCTCAGTGGTGATGAAATGCTTTGAACGGCTGGTCAGAGACTTCATCATCTCTTCACTACCCGACACTCTGGACCCACTACAGTTTGCATACCGCCCGAACCGCTCCACAGATGATGCCATCTCTCATCTCCTCCACACAACACTCACTCACCTAGACACTAGAAGGGGGAATTATGTTAAAATGCTTTTCATCGACTACAGCTCAGCATTTAACACCATAATTCCCTCCACACTCACCACCAAACTGGAGCATCTGGGACTCAGCTCATCTCTGTGTCAGTGGATCTCTAATTTCCTAACTGGGAGACCACAGGCTGTAAGGATGGGTGGACACGTCTCAGCCTCTCTCACTCTCAGCACTGGAGCCCCACAGGGCTGTGTTCTGAGCCCCCTGCTGTACTCTCTGTACACACATGACTGTGCGGCCACTACCAGCTCCACCACCATCATCAAGTTTGCTGACGACACCGTCGTGGTGGGCCTGATCTCTGACAACGACGAGACGGCCTACTTGAAGGAGATTGGAAATCTGGAGAACTGGTGCCAGAGGAACAACCTTCTTCTAAATGTCAGTAAAACAAAGGAGCTGATAGTGGACTTCAGCACTAAGCAGGAGAGGAACTACCAGACCCCCGTCATCAACGAGAGCCCAGTGGAGAGAGTGGACTGCTTCAAGTACCTCGGTGTTCACATCACGCAGGACCTATCATGGTCCTGTCACATCAACACCGTGGTGAAAAAAGCCCGACAGCGTCTCTACCACCTCAGACGCCTGAGAGACTTTAGACTGCCCTCCAAGGTGCTCAGGAACTTTTACTCCTGCACCATAGAGAGCATCCTGACGGGAAACATCGCATCCTGGTTCGGGAACAGCACCATGCAGGACAGACGAGCCTTGCAGAGGGTGGTGCGATCAGCTGAGCGCATCATCCGAACTGAGCTCCCTGACCTGCACTCTGTCTACAGCAAGCGGTGCTGGACCAAGGCCAGGAAGATCATGAAGGACCTCAGCCACCCCAGCAATGGACTGTTCTCTCTGCTGCGGTCTGGGAAGCGCTTCCGCTCCCTCAAGGCCAATACAGAGAGACTGAGAAGGAGCTTCTTCCCGCAGGCGATACGGTCTCTCAATCAAACCAACACAATAGACTAAACACCTTTGCATTTTCTTGCACACACAGAACGGACAATTATGTCAATGCACATTGCACATATATGCACATATGCACATTTTGCACACTTCAAGGACTTCTTTTCACACCCCCTCATCTCATTAAAAAACTACCTCAAGTTTCTTCACAGACTATAGTATATACTTCAGATTTTATGTATATATATATATATTTTGTAACTTTGTTGGAATCTGTTTTATAGGTTCCTTTTGTAAAAATTATTTAAGGTCACGGAGCGGTCGTATAAGCATTTCACTGCATATCGTACTGTGTATGACTGTGTATGTGACAAATAAAATTTGAATTTGATTTGATTTGATTTGAAATGGTCTCCTGAGGCTGAGGAGAAGCTGAAGAACTGGTTTGAGTGTAATGACTGGAGTGTGCTGCGAGAGCCCCATAATGGTGACATTGAGGACATTACATACTGCACAATAGACTACATCAACGTCTGTATGGACATCATTGTGCCTATACAAACAGTGTGCTGCTTCCCGAACAACAAGCCTTGGATTACCAGTGAAGTCAAGCTTCTACTGAACCTGAAGAAGGCTTTTAACGATAGTGATAAGGCTGAGCTCAAGTGCATTCAGAAAGAGGACTGAGGAGACTCCGCCCCTACAAGGCCGTTGGCCCAGACAGGATAAGCCCGAGAATACTTGTGCCAATGAACTGAGTGAGCCATTACAGTATATCTTCAACCTGAGTTTGGAACTAGGGAAAGTACCTGAACTCTGGAAAACATCATGTCTCATCCCAGTTCAGAAGAAAAACAGGGCAAAAGATCTTAATAATTACAGACATGAAAACATTCGAATGGCTGTTGATTCATCACCTCAGACCTCAGATTAGTCATGCACTCAATCCCCTGCAGTTTCGCTCGACGACGCCATCTTCTACCTGCTCCATCAGACCCTCTCCCATATTGATGAGGGGAAATGTGCTGTGAGGATTATATTTTCTTAAATCTCCTGTGCTTTCAACACATTCCAGCCCCTCTTATTGAAAAACAAACTCACTGACATGCAGGTGGTTACACATCTGGCAATCTGGATCACAGACTACATCACCAAAAGGCCACAGTATGTCAGGGCGAGGGACTGCATTTCCGAAACCCTTTCCAACAGGCCAGGAGCACCACAACAGAGGCATGCAACAGCAAAAGTTCTCAGATGACACTGCCATTGTGGTGATGTATTAGGGATGGACAGGATGGTGAGTACAGAAGCCTGGTCAAGGACTTTGTGGCATGGTGCAAGCTAAACCAGCTACAACTAAACATCATTAAAATCAAAGAGATGGTTATTGACTTTCATCAGTCTGGGTCTCCCCTGCTACCTGTCTCCGTTATAGGGAGTGGATGTTGAGATGGTCAGGTCATATACATACCAGGGGCTACAGCTGGATGACAAACTGGACTGGTCAGAGAACACTGACTATCTGTACAAGACAGGTCAAAACCGGCTGTTTTTCCTCAGGAGACTAGTGACTGTTCGCACTGTTGTTACTTTGCCACATATCAAATTCAAACAAATTTCACACCATGACTGAACTGCAATTAGCTTAACTCCTTCTATATCTTGCAGCGAAAAAAAAGGAGCTCCTCTTATGAATAAGTAATTATAGCTCAATAGACCAATTAACCAGGTAAAGCATTTGCATTTCATTAAAGACTTGTAGTAAAGACTTTTAGATACAAATCTACCGAAATTACGAAAAAACTAATATGTACAGTCGTGGCCAAAAGTTTTGAGACTGACACAAATATTAGTTTTCACAAAGTTTGCTGCTAAACTGCTTTTAGATCTTTGTTTCAGTTGTTTCTGTGATGTACTGAAATATAATTACAAGCACTGCATACATTTCAAAGGCTTTTATCGACAATTACATGACATTTATGCAAAGAGTCAGTATTTGCAGTGTTGGCCCTTCTTGTTCAGGACCTCTGCAATTCGACTGGGCTGCTCTCAATCAACTTCTGGGCCAAATCCTGACTGATAGCAACCCATTCTTTCATAATCACTTCTTGGAATTTGTCAGAATTAGTGGGTTTTGGTTTGTCCACCCGCCTCTTGAGGATTGACCACAAGTTCTCAATGGGATTAAAATCTGGGGAGTTTCCAGGCCATGGACCCAAAACTACAACGTTTTGGTCCCCGAGCCACTTAGTTATCACTTTTGCCTTATGGCATGCTGCTCCATCGTGCTGGAAAATGCATTGTTCTTCTCCAAACTGTTGTTGGATTGTTGGAAGAAGTTGCTGTTGGAGGGTGTTTTGGTACCATTCTTTATTCAAGGCTGCGTTTTTGGGCAAAATTGTGAGTGAGCCCACTCCCTTGGATGAAAAGCAACCCCACACATGAATGGTCTCAGAGTGCATTACTGTTGGCATGACACAGGACTGATGGTAGCGCTCACCTTTTCTTCTCTGGACAAGCCTTTTTCCAGATGCCCCAAACAATCGGAAAGAGGCTTCATCCGAGAATATGACTTTGCCCCAGTCCTCAGCAGTCCATTCGCCATACTTTTTGCAGAAGATCAATCTGTCCCTGATGTTTTTTTTTGGAGAGAAGTGGCTCCTTTGCTGCCCTTCTTGACACCAGACCATCTTCCAAAAGTCTTCGCCTCACTGTGCGTGCAGATGCGCTCACACCTGCCTGCTGCCATTCCTGAGCAGTTAAATCCTGTTTAGGAGTAGATCCTGGCGCTTGCTGGACTTTCTTGGACACCTTGAAGCCTTCTTAAGAAGAATTGAACCTCTTTCCTTGAAGTTCTTGATGATCTTATAAATTGTTGATTTAGGTGCAATCTTAGTAGCCACAATATCCTTGCCTATGAAGCCATTTTTATGCAATGCAATGATGGCTGCCCGTGTTTCTTTGCAGGTCACCATAGTTAACAATGAAAGAACAATGATTTCAAGCATCACCCTCCTTTTAACATGTCAAGTCTGCCATTCTAACCCAATCAGCCTGACATAATGATCTCCAGCCTTGTGTTCGACAACTTTCTCACCCGAGTTAACAAGACGATTACTGAAATTATCTCAGCAGGTCCTTTAATGATAGCAATGAAATGCAGTGGAAATTTTTTTCAGGATTAAGTTAATTTTCATGGCAAAGAAGGACTATGCAATTCATCTGATCACTCTTCATAACATTCTGGAGTATATGCAAATTGCTATTATAAAAACTTAAGCAGCAACTTTTCCAATTTCCAATATTTATGTAATTCTCAAAACTTTTGGCCACGACTGTATATATATACACACACACATACATACATTGCGCTGTAACAAAAGTAATATACCACAGTTATGTCACAACACTTGAGACATAAGCCCTTGCTTGTCAGAAAGGCAAAAGAAACAGTATAATTAATCAGCCAAACTATTTAACAGAGCTACAACATCACAGAAATAGAGAGGTACATTTCCAGAAGAAAATGTGAGTGGTGCTTGCCGTGACATCATAGAGCTTCCCATGTCATAGTCATAGATGTAGCTGATGTCATAGCTGATGTTGGTCTCAATGTAAAGTCTATGGAGCAATTAACCGCCCACCCCTTAGAAAAGTCATAGCACCCCATTCCCGACGAGGCCGCACAATTTGACACCTCATCCATGGGTCTACGACAAACGGTGCGGGACTCGTTATGCGCCAAACGCAAAACGCCAAGGGCAACAGAAACACTGTCTGTATGCATAAATACAAAACAAGTGATCACATGCCAAATTATCTGTAAGGTGATTCTCTCAGATCCCCGAAGTATGTCAGAATGGGCTTCCATTTTAAGTAAAACATTTACTGAGCCCTTCAAAGTAAATTTTACTTTGTCAAGTTTTAAAAACATCTTCAAGTCTTCTAGTCAGCCTGTTGCTGACGGAGGGGTAGAGGATTTCCAGCTAAACAAAATTCTCCTACGAGCAAGAAGAGAAGTAAAAGCAATGATGTCTTTCTGACTAGTAGTTAAAGTGACATTTGTTATATCGTCTGGTGTTCCAAAAATTGCTACTAAAAGGGCTGGGCCTCAACTTAACCCCTAGAAAGACCAAATCCCAGTATTTATTGAGACTAGGGCAAGGCCAAAACATGTGTGCCATGTTGGCTGGAGAATGAGAACATTGATTACAAAAAGCGTCCAACCCAGGATATATTCCAGCAAGACTGGCCTTACTTAGATGGACCCTATGCAAAACTTTAAACTGTATAAGCCCTAATCTAGCCGAGGGTGATGAGTGGATCCTTTTAATTGCAACCTTTCAAAATGATTCAGATAGCTCAATGCCAAGTTCAGCTTCCCATCTAGATTTTATTTGAAGCAGGTTGTAATTTTCAAGAGACATTAAATTGGAATACAATATGGAAATCAGTCCTTTGGTACTACAATTGAGAGTTAGGTTATCTAGGACTGAGGGAGGAGGAAGATCAGAAAAGGAAGGAAAATTATCTTTAACAAAGTGATGAATTTGAAGATATCTAAAGAGGTGCATGTTAGGGAAGTCATAAGTTCTGCAAAGTTATTCAAAACTACTAACTAAACCATTGGTATACAAGTCTTTAAAACATGTTAGACCACTGATTGCCCACTGTCTAAATGATGAGTCAAATGTAGAGGGGAGAAATAAATGATTCTTATATATAGGGCCCAGAATTGATGTTGATGTCAACTTATAGTGATCGAGAAACTGGTTAAAGATCCTAAGAGATGAAGGCACTATGGGATTGGACGCAAGACGAGAGGCTTTGAAGGGTAAAAAAAGAGTATACTAGAGCTGGGAGAGATGAAGAGTGACATGTATGTGATTCAATTAAACACCAATTTTTTTCAGGGCAATGAAGCCAGTATAGTATCTTTTGTATGTTAGATGCCCAATAATAATGAATAAAACTTGGAAGACCCAAACAACCCACTTCATGCCTCCTCTGGATGATATGTTTGTTGAATCTCGGAGTTTTGTTTCTCCAGATAAAAGAGGATATAGATTGTTCGATTAAATGGAAAAAAAAGACTTGGGCAGAAAAACTGGTAAAGATTGAAATAGATAAAGAAACTTTGGAAGTATCATCATTTTGACTGAATATATTCTTCCAGCTAAAGTAAGGGGAAGACTATGCCACCTCTCCAACTCAGCCCTTATCTCTTTTAACTGAGATTTATAGTAATTGGCGTTGAACAAGGAGGAAAAAGAGCGCGTCATATTTATTTGGAGATATTTAAAGCCTTCAGGGAATAAATGAAAAGGCAGTGATTCCTGTTTTATCTGCAAGGCTAAATTGTTAATGGGAAAGCATTCACTTTTATGAAGATTTAATTTATAACCTGAAAAAGTTCAGAATTTATCCAATTTTGATATAATAGCAGGACAGCTAGTTATGGGATCACTGACATAAAGCAAAAGTCGTAAATTTTTTTGCTGGATAACAGAAGTTGGACTGAGTTTCCACTGTGGTCGTTCCCTGATATTTAAAGGAAAGTGTAAGTCTAGCACAACAGCTGCATGGTCTGATATAACTATAGCTAAATAGTCAATTTGCTTAACCCTTGAAATAAGTAAGCTATTTATTAAAAAATAATCTAACCTAGAAAAAGAGTGGTGAACATGAGAGTAAAAAGAGAACTGCTTAACTGAAGGGTTGGCGAACATCCATGGGTCCACACAGCCATTTTGCTTCATAAAAGTAGAGAATGCCTTAGCCATATCTGAAGAGCTGCTACTTATGGTCAAGCAAGGGGTCAATGACACAGTTCAAGTCTCCCGAAAATATCAGATGGTGAGTGTTAAGCTTGGGAATTAATGACAAAATTTTGAATGAGAAATGTGTCTGACCCACGAGTTACGAATTCTATTGTGATCTTCCGAGCCGAGATGTATTTCTTGCAGAAATACTATATCTGTTTTAATATGTTTAAGATGGGAAAAAAACTTTGGCTCTTTTAACAGGGCCATTTAGCCCCCCAACATTCCATGACAAAAACTTTACAGGATGGCCTCCATCATCATTACCACCCATGTCAACTGTGTAATGTAATATTCAAGCATATGCAGGGCATAAAATCTAAAATAAAAAGGCAAGGGAAAAAAAGTTTAAAAAAAATTTTTTAAAAAGTAAACAATTTGTGACCTTAGGCTGTAAATGATGGGATTCAACAACAGAAAGCACAATATATAGTAATTGGGGCTATAAAATGCAAACCCTCCTTCCCAACCCCAAACCAAACATGAACATGAATAACCACAAAAAAAAAACATAAATCCTAGATCTGATTCCCCAACAGAGGATGATCGCAGATGTAACAAAACAAAACCCTTCCTAAGTACAGCAAAATAACAAAGATTAAAACACCCACACAGTCCAGTGGTAAGGCTACCCTCCTGCAAGAAGTTAAGAACGGAATTTCACCTTTTGTTAACTTTATCCGGGCTGATAAGCGCAGACTGGGAAAGAAAAAATATATACACATAAGTCAAAGTCGAGTCCTGGTTCGTTTAAAGTGAACAACAAAAATGATATCAAGCATTTCAGGAATGCCCACGACCCTCATGTTAGATCTCCATGAATGGTTCTCTAGATCATCTAGCTTCTCCTCCAGATACTCGTTTTCCTTCCTTAGCGCATCCATAGAGGCCTCGACGCTTGCCAGCCTGTCACTATAATCATTTAGACCGTCCTCCACATCGCGCAGACGTTGGTCGTGGTCCTCATAGTATGATTTTACTTGTTCCAGAGTCGTATTCATGGGTGACCGAGCATCTGCTAGTTCAGTTTTTAAAAGTAAGTGGACTACTTGCGCCATATCCAATAGGAGCGATGAACGAAGCCTTTCGAGGTCATCTGGTAAAGCGGGCGCATCCCCGGGAGAGGCGCGGGGTCGTCGGATTTACTAGAGCCTCGCCATCTCTTTCTTCAGTTTTATTTCGCAACCAGTGTTTTATGGTAAGTTCATGTGAATTTTTACTTAGTGTTTTAGTCGTGTCAGGAGCAAGCATTTTTTAATTGTTGAAATTAAATGCTTTGACATGGTGGTGTGGGGTTAATGTTTTTTTCTCATTCATTTGTTTTTATTATTTAAAAAAATGAGAAAAATGCATCATTATTAAGTCGTATTTGAAAATAAGTATAATGAATAATAATATCTAAATCCTTATGAAATATTCAGTACTGTACAAGTTGTAAATTCATCACGGAAATATTGTGTTCATCTAGGGTTTGTTGAGAATTTGAAAGGGCGGGGATGTTAATTTAGTCAGAAATATACACTAAATTCATGTTGGCATCATGTACATTATTTTGTGAATTTACAAGGGAAAATGCAGGTCAGGCCAACATTGTGGAATACCTGCCAAATTTGAAGATGACTGGAGTATTGTTCGATAAGGAGGACCTGTTGCCATTGAGACAGACTTTGGTGGAGTTGATGTTGATGTTTGTTTTAAAGTTTTTTTTGTCTTTGATAACTCCACAAAGCAGTGTCTTCCATTTCTCCAGCATATTGTATATCAGATTGATGACCATGAGTAGTCATCCGTTCACCCCACATTTAATCAATAACATTTTAAAAAGTTTTGTTCTTGTTCTTAATGTTATTTTGAAGTAAATGAAATGGTAATAGTTAAAATTGTCACGTGGAATGCGGAAGCGAGGGTCAAACACGGGGGAATCAGTCAGTGTAGCATCGACACCAAATTGCAAAACAAGAGCCGTAGCCAAAAGGGGGAACGTTAAATCGGTAACCGAGAAATCATTTAGCAAAAAACTCGCCAAAAAACACGAAACAGAAGTCGTTGTCAAAAACAAGGAAGCGCGAGATCAAAGCCGGGAAATCAAACAGTGAGCAGCGCATGCTTCAATGCTGGAGTAACCAGTGGAGAAATGAGAAGCCGATGTGCAGATGGGTGTAGATGGGAGTGTGGGAAAGGACTCATGACGGGCTAGGATAGACATAAGCACAAGGGGAAAATGACAGCATGGGACAAATGGCCAGACGGGGCATTAATCATGACAGCAATGATAAATAGGGAGATGTGGCTCGTGTTGCATGCAGGTGTCCCTGTCTCGCGCTGGAGAAAGCTGGAGTTGGGTCGTGATGTCAGTGAGGGTATGCTTGGTGCTGAGCAGCTCCTGATGGTGAGCTCCGAGAAGGGCACTTTGACTCTCCAGCGTGGGAATGGACACATGATGAACATAAGCACATAGGGAAAATGACAGCGTGGGAAAAACAAGCAGACAGACTTGTACTAGAGAAACTAGTAGAATGCAATTCCAGGGCAATACCACATACACCAATATAAAACAATTTTGGTAACAGATTGGTAATTTATTGCAATGTAGTGTAATGCCATGCATGTATCAGCAGACCTGATAGTGGTGCACTGTAGAAAGCCAATTTTCTCATTGAGTTCAGAAATGATGGTGTGAAGTTCAGTTATCCTCTCCTGATAGTGCAGCGACTGCTCCTGAACCTTCTCGTGTTCCCGCACAAAGAGAGCCAGCTCACACTGCAAGCGTACACACACAAACACAATTAATCAGCATCTACTCCGAAGACCAAAAGTACTGGACATAAATAATAATAGTGCAGAACACAAAATATACACCGTTAACTGGCAATAACAGCAGACACTAAACAGTATTTTGCTAGACATTTTGATCCTTCTTTGGGCAATGTTTTCCAGCTGGACAAGCCCATGTACCTCACCCAGGCTAAACAGTTTACACTCTCAATCACTGTACAATTCAGTCTCAATCACTGAACAGTGTATACTTTAAATTTTGGTGATAAACTTATAGATAAATTCTAATGATGCTCATACTCACGTTTAACATTAACATTTGTTTCCTCTACTGTGTAGATTTTTAGAAGCAAACAGCCCAAGAGCCAGTCAGAAGAGCATGGTCTCCTTTAAGTCTGGTTACTCTCAATGTTTCTACTTTTTGCCTTCTCTGTGACTTTTTCCTTGCCACCAGCACCTCTGGCTTGCTTATAGTATTAGGAGTTAATTTTAAAACAACATTTTGAATTTAAATTTCAAATTATGTCCACAAAACTTTTTTGGGCTCAGGATCTCAGGTTGAAAAAATATAGAAATGTTTGGCTTGAAATTCTTGGAAACAGGACAGTAAGAGAGAATAAGAGTCCACTGGCTAGAACCAATATGGACAGACAGGGCTTTAATCTCTTAGCCTACTGGATTTCAAGGCTTTTGTGTCACTCCATACTGTGAATTCCATTCAGTCATCATAAGCTTTACACAATCAAAAGAAATTATGGAAGTCTGTATGAAATGTAAATGTGTGTGAATCAAACTATAATAAGATTGTTCCTGATGAGCAAGCCAAGGGCAATGGCGACAGTGGAAAGAAAAAACTCCCTGAGGTTAATTGTTGTTAGGTCCCTATTACGTCCCATAGTATTTTGTGGGATGTCTTGTCTTTTGGCTCCCATATCTTTCAGGTCCTGGGATTGGACATCGCCCCTGCCAATCACTGCTCTCAGTGTTTTGTTTTATTTATTTATTTGCTTTAAGCTCTGCTTGTGGCTCCCACTGTTGAATTTGTCATTCTATCTGTTGTATATATATTTTGTAAATATAATTTATGTCTGTTTGTACTTTTGGGTCTCATCAAATACCGCACAGAGCTTTATCAATAATCTTCCAGAATTATCTACTTTGATTGGATCGCCATCTGACTTCACAGAACTCGAACAGGCGAATGAATATCTAGAGTCAGCACTTCGTTATAGCTTAGATAATGTCGCTCCAGTTAAAAGGAAAATGATTAGAGATAAGAAACTCGCTCCTTGGTATAATGACCACACACGTGCTTTAAAACAAACCGCTCGCAAATTTGAACGTAAATGGCGCCAAACTAAATTGATAGTATTCAAAATAGCTTGGAAGGAGAGCATCCTGAACTATAAAAAAGCTCTCAGTGATGCTAGATCAACGTATCTCTCCACTCTAATAGAAAATAACAAAAACAACCCGAGATTTTTATTTAATACCGTAGCTAAATTAACTAAAAACAAGACCACTGCAGAAATCTCCACAACATCATCATGCAGTAGTGAGGATTTCATGAACTTTTTCAATAATAAAATCATAAATATTAGGCAAAAAATTCAGGCTTTGAAACCAGACAATTTAAATAATTCAGATGATCTAACCACATCACATCAGAACTTAGAACACTTTACTCCCCTTGAAGCGAGGGAACTAATTTCACTCATCTCTTCTTCAAAATCGTCAACCTGTATATTAGATCCTATACCGACACATTTTCTCAAGCAGATAGTACCAGCAATAATAGAACCCCTGTTGAAAGTAATTAACTGTTCACTCAGTAGTGGGTATGTCCCCAAATCCTTTAAATTAGCCGTTATTAAACCGCTAATCAAGAAACCTGACCTTGACCCCTGTCTGCTTTCTAATTACAGGCCGATATCAAACCTTCCGTTTATCTCCAAGATTTTGGAAAAGGTAGTATCACAGCAGCGATGTTCACATCTACACAGAAATAGCATAAATGAAGTGTATCAGTCAGGATTTAGGCCTCATCACAGCACAGAGACAGCACTTGTTAAAGTAGTAAACGACCTCCTATGGGCCTCTGATCAGGGTTGCGTCACTATACTTGTGTTACTGGACCTCAGTGCAGCTTTTGACACCATTGATCATAGTATTCTCCTTCACAGATTAGAAAAGGTAGTAGGAATTAAGGGAACTGCCCTCTTGTGGCTCAGATCCTACTTGACTGATCGTTATCAGTTTGTAGATTTAGATGGTGACCATTCCTCATGTTCTCAAGTGGAGTTTGGTGTTCCACAGGGCTCAGTTTTTAGGCCCACTGCTTTTTCCCTTTACATGCTTCCTCTGGGCAACATAATTTGTAAACATGGTATTAGTTTTCATTGTTATGCTGATGACACACAATTATATGTCTCAGCAAAACCAGATGAGAAAAACCAGTTTGCTAAAATTGAGCAGTGTGTGCAGGACATACGAGATTGGATGTTAATTAATTTTCTTCTGCTTAATCTTGATAAGACAGAAGTTCTAGTCATAGGACCACAAGTAGCTAGAAGTAAGCTTTCTGATCAGACTGTAACTTTAGATGGCCTTTCTGTTCCATCAAGTGCAACAGTTAAAGACCTCGGTGTGATTATAGATTCCAGCCTTTCGTTTGAAGCTCATGTATATAATATCACCAGGATAGCTTTCTTTCACCTTAGAAATATTGCCAAGATAAGAAACATATTGTCACTAAATGATGCAGAAAAACTAGTTCATGCTTTTATCACCTCTAGGTGGGACTATTGTAACGCCTTACTGTCTGGTTGTTCAACTAGGTGTATAAACAAGCTTCAGTTAGTACAGAATGCAGCAGCGAGAGTCCTCACTAGAACCAGAAGATACGAGCACATCACCCCTATCTTATCTACACTGCATTGGCTCCCTGTGAAATTTTGCATCCATTTTAAGATACTACTTTTGACATTTAAAGCACTAAATGGCCTCGCGCCACAGTATTTGAGTGAACTGTGTCTAATGATCCGCCACGTCTACTTCGATCAAAGGATGCAGGCTGCCTGTCAGTACCACGTATTATTAAAACTACAGCAGGGGGCGGAGCTTTTTCTTACAAAGGCCCAAAGTTATGGAATAGTCTTCCTGTTAATGTTCGGGACTCAGACACAGTCTCAGTGTTTAAGTCTAGGCTAAAAACTTATTTATTTAGCCAAGCATTTTTGTAAATAGATTAACCTTAGGTAAAGGAGCAGATCTGGGGGACTCATGGACGTAGAGTATTCTAGTGAACTGGTATGTTTAGATGCTGTCCTCCCCACTCTCATTGTTCACTCAGGTTTGTTGACGGTGAGGTGATTGGTTGCTTTACATCTCAGGAGCCCTCATGTTTGTGTTTCCTTCTGGCTCTCCCTTTTAGTTATGCTGTCATAGTTAGTCCTGCCGGAGTCCCTGCTTGCACTTTGCACTAATATACATTCACCTTATACATGTTGACTGTGACCATACCTAACTGCCATCTCTCCTTATTTTCTGTTCTCTCCTTTTCTGCTCTCTCTTTCTCTCCCTCTCTCCTTTCCCTCTCCCTGTCTCTCTGTCGAGCTATACATGTTCGCTCCTGAGTTGCCAGTGATCCAGACCCCTCTGCTTTCTGGAGCCGTCTAACCCGTCCTGGAGTCCTGCTTCTGGTTGGAGATCCCGTCACATGGATGCCCCGTGTGGTCTGCCTGGATGCGCTTGGTGGCTGGGGATGGTTTCCATGAAGACTGTCCTATCATCAATTGATGCTCTGGGGACCTGTGACTTCAGTTGTTCGATAGCTCAGGACTGGAATCTCCTACAGTCTACCTGAGCCTCCAGGAACAAACTGGACTCCTTTTAATTAAAATTTTAACACATCTCCTGTTACACTGAACTTCCAGTACACATTATTATGCTGATCATTCTCTGCTATCCGTTATCACCCAGATGAGGATGGGTTCCCTGTTGAGTCTGGTTCCTCTCAAGGTTTCTTCCTATTACCATCTCAGGGAGTTTTTCCTTGCCACCGTCGCCCTCGGCTTGCTCATCAGGGACAATCTTATCATTTTGAATTATACACATTGCATAAATACTTACTTCTTTTTATTGTGTAAAGCTGCTTTGCGACAATGTCAATTGTTAAAAGCGCTATATAAATAAAATTGAATTGAAAGTCTCCACTGTAATTACGGAGCAATTGGATACATGCAATCTTGTGCTTCATTCACTAAAGTTTCACTAAAGCCTCATTTTTTGTAATTAGTGACAGCGCTAACTTTATTTATTTATTTATTTATTTATTTTTCTTATGTTGGCTTCCTATCTCCTCTAGAGACCTAGAGCTAACCTAACATCTGCACAGGAAACCGTAACAGTCCCATCCAACCAGTGTCTACTCTTCCAAACCCAGCTTGATGGCCAGGAAAGCTGCAGTGCGGCCACTCTTGAGTATGAAGAAAGCCGTCTTTGCTTCAGTGGTCCGAACAAATCAAGTAGAGGATGTTTTAGGCATGACCATAAGAGAAGCCACCACAGAATTGAATCGGAGGATGACCCAACAGTAAAACAAGTTTGGGCCAGTCTCAGACAACCTTTGTCTTCTTAGGTCTATCTGGAGACCGCCCTTGTATACTATGAATCTATGAATCTATCTTCTACTATGAAGAAGATTCAACCCCTACTCAAGCACTAACTCAATGGACCTGTCTGTGAGAGGCATATGGAGGCTTGGCCATAGATAGAGCGGCACAATTCTTGCTAAAATGTGAATCACAATTTGCACAATTCTCATTTTTTCAACAAAAACATTTACTGCACTCAAGTAAAAAAATGCTTAAAACTTACTCTGTTGTAACCAAAATTTGAATAACTTAAAAGCTGTTGAACATAAATAAAATGTTACCAATAATAAATAAAAATAAACAGCACCTGTGCTTTTTAGACACTCATTCATCAATGCATGCTAGTTTGGATAAACTGTATTAGTTAATATAGATTTATTATTTTTAATAATAACTTTTAAATGAACTAATACAGTTTATCCAAATTAAAATTGTGCATGCTTGTCTCTGTACAATTGTATATGTTTTTGTTTTTAGTGTGTTTGGGTATGTGTAAGCAAGACTTTTACCTTATGCTGATGAAAATAAAAACTAAAACAGGAAAAATATATATGCTAGTTGGTATATTCACAGAAGGCATTGAAATGAGACCATCAGAAACAGGTTGTAAAGAAAATAAGAAGTAAAGAATTACAATTAAAATCTTACATGTGTATATAGACTTGCACGGGTGTGCGCATATGCAGCTCTGGAAAAAAATAAGAGACCACTGCAATTTAGATGATAAATGGTCACAAACCATCAAGCAAAGCCGAGCTGATTGCTGTTGGTTAATTTTATACCATGCTTTTTGCAAAGAAGCAATGTGAAAAACTGGTGGAGAGCATGCTAAAACGCATGAAAGCTGTACAGTAGAACCTCTGACTTCGAGTAATGCGGTTTGCAAGTGTTCCGCAAGACGATCTTGATTTTTAATAAACTTTCACTTGAAAAACGAGCAAGTCTTGGTTTACGAGTGCCGAGTATTATGTATCACGCATGCGCTTCTTGTTTTGACACCAAGCGTCACGTGATCACAACTGTGCCAATGATTTTTCTCTCTCGTGCGCTGCGGAATTGTGGGTAATCATCTCCCCTGCTGGGTCTTAGTGTCTCTTATTGGTATAATCAACGTCTCCCTCTCTGTTTCGGCGTGTCGTTAGTCCTATGTGTTTTTATTAAAACACACACACACCCCCGCCTGGGCGCTTAAACGGAAACACTTATCTGTCGGGATTTATTTTTACTTTTTTTTTTTAAGTGCAGGTTTTTTTACTTTTTTTACTTCTTTTTTTTTAAAGTGCAGGTTAATTTGTTTAATTTTTACTTTATATATTGTATTAATTTTTTTATGTATTTATTTTTTGGGGCTGTGGAATGAATAATTTGAGTTTTCATTATTCCTTATAGTTTCCAATTTGGTTTACGAGTAGTTTGGAAAACAAGCCCACTTCCGGAACGAATTATGCTCGTGATCCAAGGTTCCACTGTAATTACAAATCGGGGTTATTCCACCAAATATGATTTCTTTATGTTATTTAGCCAAAGTATTAACACAATTTGTTTACAAATTGAGTTATTAACGCTCTGCAAAAAGTGCATGATCTCTGGTTATTTTAATGTGTTGTGATATTATTTCCTTTAAATATACACTTTAAATAACAATAGTTTGAAAACAGGGAAAATATTGTCAGCAGTTCACAAAAAATGTAATAAAACTGTTCATCTGACCAATACATGCAACTGTAAGGAAAAAAGGAAAAACAAACTGATTTTGCAGTGATTTTTTTTTTAGCTCTGGGAAGAGAAAAAAAAAATTAAAAAGAGAGACGACTGCAAAATAACCAGTTTGTTTTTCTTTTTATTTTACAGGTATATAAAACAGTGAAACCTTTTATTGCAAGTGTTTTGGAAGAAGAGCAAAAAATTTATTGATTTTAAATGGGTAGATGAGCGAGATCTTGAAATACGAGCATTATTGTGGATAATCGCCTACCATGTTAATTCTCAGTGCACACAGTTAAACCTTCCCATAGCAAAGAAACTCCAAGATGAGATCTCATGTTAATCTCTTCTCTGTCTCCTAGACAGAAATGAGACATCTTTATGACTTGAATGAGATTTAGGCGTTTTCTCAATCTTCTCAATTGTGTCTCAAATATGGCTCATTACCTCTAAATCTCAGAGATATTTAAGATATTCATATTTGTCTCATGTGCAACTCACATTTTTTGTTTCAACAAAGCAGTGTTTGCCACACAAAAGTATACATTACTTGTAAACTGTTCACTTGGGTTTTCTGATATGTTCTGATGTAGTCCTTTTTTAATTTTTGCTTAGTCATGTGTGTATAGTTAGTTAAAATTAAGTAAAATTGAGTTCTTTATATTGAGGAATATATTCTGCTGAAAAATGTCACTCTATATTGCCCAATCCTGACTCATATACAGTATATTTATTAAATCATAATGCAAAGAATGGCTAAAAATGCTTTGAGGTTTAAGGGCTAGAGTTCTCTGACGAAGAGTGCCATCTACACTAAAGACTGTTTAGTACTTTTTTTTATATAATTCATCTTACTCTTCACATACGGGTAGATAAGAGGGGAGGGTTGGTAGGTTGGATATCTAAAATGAAGATATGTAGATTGGTAACAACTAAAGTGAATTACGAAATTGCTTTGTGATAGATAAATGTTTTATTTCAAAATCTATCATCTTTATTTTTTAAAAATCCAACCACCAGTTATTTTATAATACAGTACACCCAGGTGCCCCTAGTTGATCAACATGGCTACACCTTACATTACAAATGTGTACACGTTAATATAGTTATTGTGTTATCATTTTGTGTTATCATCTGTGGCCATGTGATAAGCTGAACTGGTAAGATACACTAAATTGTGCCAAACGCTGGACGGGTAGTCGATAAAGTGTACTCTATAAATTTTAATTTAATTCAATAACCTTAACCAGAATCCTTAAAGATTCGATTCACCTCTAATCCAGAGTTGAAACCCTACAAAGGTGAATATACTGTGTCCCCAGAAGACCAGGTGGAAGGGTAGCAAGTCTAGAAGCTTAGGAGCAGGGTTCAAGTTGTTTTACCATTTACTCATGGATAGGAAAATAAGTAGAAGTTATCCAGAATGGACATGTTGGGGAAGGGAACAGAGGTGATGAGAATGTGACGGGCAGATTTGGTCTTCAGGACAGGAACGTAGAAGGACAGATAGTGGTGGACTTTGCAAAGAGGATGGAAATGGCAGTAGTACAGCGGGGAAAATAAGTATTTGACACATCAGCATTATTATCAGAAAGGGGTTTTCTAAGTGGGCTAATTCCCACCAGATGTAGCCATCAAGCCAAATGTTGAACTCATACAAAGAAATCAGAACATTTACGTATATAAGTTGAGTCATAATAAATTAAGTGAAATGAAACAGAGAATAAGTATACAGTGGAACCTCGGATTGCGAGTAATGTGGTTTACGAGTGTTCCTCAAACCGAGCAAAGATTTTTTATCAGAACTTTTTTTATCAGAACCCGAGCAAGTATTAGTTTATGAGCGCCGAGTATCATGCATCACACATGCGACTCTTATTTTGACACCGAGCATCACTCTCCCCCCTTTTTATGCCAGTGTCAGAGAGATTTATTTTTTTCCTGTTAAAATGGTGTTTCCGTTGTGTGTCTGTTGTGAAACTTAAAAAGCGAGGTGAGGAGAGGGAGGAGGAGTGTTACTGTAATTATTTAACCACAAATGGCTGGAATGGCTGAAACGCGCTTTCACTTAAAAAAATAAATAAAAATTGCAGTCTTTATCCAGTAAGTATATATTTGTGCCCTGTTGTTTTTCTGGAGTACTGATTTTACATTTTGTTTGCTTTGTAAAAGTCGCCACCATTTGTGATAGATGAATATTATGACTGAAACAAAGCTGCTCGTATCGGCTCATATCGGCAGCGAGATGAAAAGTGCAAAGTGAAAGCATGTACCAAAAACAGCAGTTACATTTCATTCATAAAATACTGACTACACACAACAACATAGCAACAATGCATGTCTGTGAACGGCTGAAATGTGGTTGTGAATAAGCCTTTAAGCGAATGTAAAATGTTCACGCGAACCCACCATTCATCCCCAGAACTTGAGAGTGGGTCTCATGGACCCGCTGCATTTTGTAGTTTTTAACTCAACACAATCAATTTTATGGTAAAATACACAACAGATGTTTACTCCATCATGATTACAAGCAATAAACACTGGATATACATTTATTAATTAAAGCAACTATTGATATTGATTCATAAGAACTTAATTAGAAATGTAACATTTAGCCCTTCCAGATCATTTTGCACAACACAAGCTAAACCATGTCAGTCTAGCCAACACATCAGCCCCACTGAACACATTGCCTTTTCATACCAGCCTATACAACACATAAGGGGCAGTGTTTTACTGTGTTTTTACATAGTGTTTCTCTGTCCATCTTGGGTCCACACACTTCCCAGCACTTTTTTTGTTGTTGCAGGCCGCAACCTAGAATAATAGGTGCCGAGTTGTAAAATAAGGGGAGGTGGTGCGCCCATTTGTCCCACACCATCCTGATGGCAGCTAGATTGTCTCTCTTTCACCAAGTTGGTCTCTCATCTCATTTATCAAAGCAGATAATCCTGGAAATTATGTGGAAGTTTTCCAGGGACATTGTTGTCTGGAAATGTTCTCTACCAGTTTCCCCCTCCTACTGGGATTCTGCGGGTTCCTCTTTGGACCTGAAAACTCCAGCAAGGATAAGAACCCCAAAGTGGACATGTCAATGGGTTTGGTCCATCTCCTTTCCCCTCTTTTAAAAAAAAAACACACCTTCCTTCTACATTACTGCAATCCAGAATAATTTTCTGGATGGAATCTGGGACGAAAAGCTCAAAAGAATACTTGGGGCGTTTTCTCACTGGGAACGATCTGTTCTGTTTTGTACCCGAGCACGATTTCTCCCCCTCCCCAAGCCCGCCGCAGGTCTGCGTGCACACTAACATCGGTTCCGATCCCGGGCACACTTGTGTATTTACATAACCTCACCATGCATCAATGTTTAGTGTTTAACATGTTTTGTGTGCCGTGTGTTTATATTGTATTTTTGTAAAAATAAATGTATTCTGTAAAGTCCAAGATGAGTGTGGGGGATTTGGAATAGAGACAAAAGTACTGGATAGAGTGCAAAATTTTTTATTAAACATCATTCAATTAAAATATAATCAGAGTCAATTTTGTAACAAAAGTAGCTGTCAAATAGTATAAAAATATAAACATTAAAATGTAGCATATTTTTATATGTACCTGTAGTTGCATGCAAGACAACAGTTGGTCCATTGTCTGCATCAACATCCTATTCGATCTCTTGATGTTCCTACCTCTGTATCTGTAGCCAGCACTTCTCCATTTAAAAAAATAATATTATGAGCATTATCATCATTATGAGCCTCCTGCTCTTGCAGGTCAGGTTTTGCCTCTTTCGTCTGTTGTTAGCTGGTCTGGTGCTACTTTCAGAGGTCTCAGTCTGCGTTTCCTCCAGTGCCTGCCTGCAAGAAAGTATAAAAGCAAGAAATTAGCTGAACTTTGCAACCATAACAGCTTGTACAAATAAAATTTTTCCAACATTTAAATTTTGCCACAGCAATCACAGATAACCAGAAATTAGGTGTGAAGTTTTGTGGCTCATCACCATCTCAGTTTCTGTGTCTCTGAGATATGTTGGAGAATATACATAAAGGTTATACATAAAATACAGGTGGAAGACGAGCGGTATTCTACTTTTACTGCCGCACCTCATGGCGACGGTATGCGTTTGCTGGCCCTTTACCACTGAGTGGCGCTATATAACTATAAACCGACGCCTCAGGCCTTAGTTCATTCTTTCAAGGATTAATGAGCCACAGCTCTTTTAGAGCTGCACGAAATAGCGGAAAAAAAATCAAGTGTAACACTGTAGTTAAACGAATTCATAAGCACAGTACTAAAATTACAGTACAAATTTAGAATAAAAATTTGATTAAATCTTATTAGGATCGAATTTAAGCAAAGTAAACATTAACACAGTGAGTCTTTAGATTTTATGTGTAATTAGAAAAGCTTTCTTTCTTTCTTTCAAAAAAGGGTTGTGTCATTCTATATTTTGTGATCTTTAAATTTGTAGTAGATTTATTAACTCAAATAAATGAAACTGGAATGACCATAAAATTAAAACATTGTCAGGACGTGCTCCTGCGTCAACAGATGTCGTTGTCATTCAGCCCCGCTTGTGTCTTTGCGTTATTATAAGAATGAAATGCAGTAGGCTGTTATGATCATCATAATTTTCTTTAATAAATAATGAGCCCCCGTTGCGTTGTACCACAGCTGGCAAAACCTTATGATATACAAGTAAAACATTAAACGAATTTACAGTCACAGTACTAAAATTCTAGTAATAAATATAGGCGTTTCTTGTTTGCATCGAATTTAAGCAACGTAAATGTATACCTTTATATCTAGCCTTTAGATTATATAACGTGTAACACTAGAAAGCAACTAAAAATTAATGAAAGAAAACAGGGGGCGCAATATTTTCGGTGAACTTGAGCGCGTGAAAATGAAACGTGAAAATATATACTTAGAAAATATATACAGGTACTTAGAAAATCTATACTTAGAAAGAAATAGAATAGAAATGCTTTTATATAAACTAATGGAAAACGATTTTAGACAATGTAATTCGTATGAAAAGGGAATTAATCGGCACATCCGAGAGAGAGAGAGCAAGAGAGAGTGCGTTTAAGTTTATTAGTTTAAGTTTATTAGTGCACGAAGCACAAACTCTCCCTCTCTCAATAAATCCTTGGTAAGGGCAATAAGCCCCGAGAGGATAAACGTTTTTTGTTTTATAATCTTATAATGCCCACATGACTATTTAATTTCACTATTTAAACCATTAAACTATGTATTTTACTTTATTTTAGCTCTTACTGTTTCATTTACTTCAAAATAATATTAAAAACAATTATTAATTACATCCATTGCTGCGGAGATGACGAGATGACATTATCACCTTCATCACTACAGCTGAAACCAAAGAAATCACCAATTTATCAATGAATTATTAAAATGGCCAGAGTCAGTCTCCTCGCTGTTTATTCCCAATGCATTCTTTAACTTTATGTGTGCGGCTGAGCGCTGATTATACTATGTAGGAAGTTAAAGAGGAGGATCACAATCCATTTCAATTAAATAAAAAAAAGATTATAATTAAACAACAATAGCCCACGTTTAGAAATTCTTTCCGAGATAAAGCTGGGACGGTGTTATGCGCAGACCGTTGGGAGGTTTCCTGAAGCTCAAATCTACAAATTTGGGGCACTTTTTTTCCTACATAGACGATATCTTTAATACCCGATGATGCAAACTACACTTTACACTTAAAACTACAAAACTACACAATAACTAATATTTCGAACATTTTTCACCAGAACAATAAACCAGTTTTTCTATATTTAACGTTTGATGTCTTTGAATGTATTTTTTTTATAACAATAAACAGATACAAACAGAGATAGGCTATATAACAGTTCATTCTTTGTACAAATAACATTGTCAGCTAGTGAACTTGATCTTCTGTCTATACATTTTTTACTCAATATTGTACAGTAAATATCAATAGCTGCTTCAGATTTTTCATGTTTGTTGAATAAAATACGCAGATGTGGAAATTACCATCACTGTAGTATTTCTTCAATATATATTGTTATGACGTTTTCATGACTTAATCCTATTTTAAAACTGCGACGAGTGAAAATGTCACTTTAAGCTACCTGGCGGTCATTTCACGGATTACTTTGAAATGTGACTGATTTATTTTTGTCGTGGCGGTAAGCACGGCGATAATAGACATTCCCCTTGTCTACCTACTGTATGAGTAAAGAGTAAAGTAACTCTAATTGCTACATAAGCACAACTCTAATTGCTACATAATCTACAGTGAGCAGACATGAGGACCATTCAAAGTTAACTTTGTTGTGAGCTAATGTGAAAGGATCATCCAGTATATCTTATTATATGCTTTCAAAATATCTCCACAAGATCCACAGACAATTACCTGGAGAAGCCGTGATAATATGATACTCTCTTCAACAGGGTTAATAACAGGAGTTAATAGAATTTAATATTAACATACCGTTCAGTTGCAGGTTCTCCATGCTGTCTGGTTCGGATGATGATGTTGTCATGGGACAGAGGGGTTCCGACTCGATCACACTGGATGGTTTTTATCCTATTTTATCCTATTTATCCTATCTCATCTTTTCCTCACTTCAGTATCGAACCGCACGCTGTGTGCTGAAAGTTTGTTCAATGCTGTTATACGCGCGTCTGGATACTTCCGTAAATATCAGGGGTTTTATGTGTAGTGTCCGATTATCTTTAGATATTTTCGTCTGTCTAAATTTCTAGCAACTACAGTACTTCGTCATTACTTCAATGGTCTACTACTTAAATGGACTGAAGTATCTGAGTGAACTGCTAATGTCTTACGATCCGCCGCGCCTACGTCAATCAAAGAATGCAGGCTGCTTGTCAGTATCATGTATTATGAAAACTACAGCAGGGTTTTTCTTACAAAGCCCCAAAGTTATGGAATAGACTTCCAATTAATGTTCGGGACTCAGAAACAGTCTCAGTGTTTAAGTCTAGGCTAAAAACCTATTTATTTAGCTAAGCATTTTTGTAAATAAATTTGCCTTAGATAAAGGAGCAGATCTGAGGGACTCATCGATGTAGAGTATTTTGGTGAACTGGTATGTCTAGAGGCTGTGCTCCCCACTCTCATTGATCACTCAGGTTTGTTGACGGTGAGGTCGCTTTAGATCTCAGGGAGCCCTCATGTCTGTGTTTTCTTCTGGCTCTCCCTTTTAGTTATGGTGTCATAGTTACTCCTGCTCCTGAGTCCCTGCTTGCACTTTGCACTAAAGATGCATTCACATTATACATTGTTTGACTGTGACCATACCTAACTGCCATCTCTCCCTCTCTTCTGCTCTCTCCTCTTCTTTCTCTTCTCCTCTCTCTCTCTCTCTTTCCCTCTACCCATCTCTCTGTCGAGCTATACATGTCGTTCCTTAGCTGACAGTGATCCAGATCCCCCTGCCCCCCGGAGCTGTCTGACTCGTCCTGGAGTCCTGCTTCTGGTTGGACATCTCATCGCATGGATACCCCGCGTGGTCTACCTGAGATGCGTGTGGTGACTGGGGATGGTTCCACTTTTCCACGAAGATGGTCCTGTCTTCGGCTGATGCAGACAGCTGTTCTCTGAGGACTTGTGACTTCAGTTGCTCGATAGTTTGGGACTGGAGTTTCATACAGTCTACCTGAGCCTCCAATACCGAACTGGACTCAATTTTAACTTAAACATATCTCTTGTACTGAACTTCCAATCTCACACAGTATGATGCAGATCATTCCCTGCTATCCGTTTTACCCAAATGAGGATGGGTTCCCTGTTGAGTCTGGTTCCTCTCAAGGTTTCTTCCTATTACCATCTCAGGGAGTTTTTCCTTGCCACTGTTGCCGTCATCCTCGGTTTGCTCATCAGGGACAGTCTTATCATTTTGATTCATACACATTCACATCTCATACAAACTTAAATCATTCTTTTGATTGTGTAAAGCTGCTTTTGCGACAATGTCAGTTGTTAAAATTTAATTGAACTTCACAGAGATTCTTCAGCAGCCACGTTTGTTTGTGTATGGAGTCCCGCCTTCCGTGCTCGGGATTGGTTCCCGAGCTTGGAACGACTGCATGCTGACAGACAAAAATCAACTGTTCCCGGGGCCAAGTGTGCTCGGAAACAGTACCCAGACCCCAGTGAGAAAACGCCCTAAGAGTTCCAGAGTCTCACATTCCTTTTACAAGCTTTCAGACCTTAATCAGCTCGTCATATCTGATGCATGGCAACAGCTGTCATTAGTAAATGGCAGTTTCAAAGCTTTACAAATACTTTGACTCTTCAAACTTTGTGCACACACTTGCGGACACTTAACAACCATGGGTTCCTCTAAGCAGCTGTGTAAGACTCTGAAAATGAAAGCTATTGATGCTCACAATGCAGGAGAAGGCTACAAGAAGATAGCAAAGCGTTGGCAGTTCAGGGGAACTGTGGAGGTCAAGATGAGATCTGGAAGATCAAGAAAACTCAGAACTGCTCATATGCTGGTCAGAGACAAATCAAAACCCCAATTTGACTGCAGGAAGGCATGCCAAAACACATGAAAGCTGTAATTGCATATCAGGGTTATTCCACCAAATACTGATTTCTTAATGTTATCATATATATATATATAGTACAGTAAAGTTTGGACACACCTTCTCATTCAAAAGTTGAATTTGTATTATGGCAAGAAAAAAGCAGCTAAGTGAAGAAAAAAAAAATGAGTGGCCATCATTACTTTAAGAAATGAAGGTCAGTCAGTCCGAAAAATTGGGAAAACTTTGAAAGTGTCTCCAAGTGCAGTCACAAAAACCATCAAGCGCTTCAAAGAAACTGGCTCACATGCGGACCACCCCAGTAAAGGAAGACCAAGAGTCACCTCTGCTGCGGAGGATAAGTTCATCCGAGTCACCAGCCTCAGAAATCGCAGGTTAACAGCAGCTCAGATCAGAGAGCAGGTCAATGCCACACAGAGTTCTAGCAGCAGACACATCTCTAGAACAACTGTTAAGAGGAGACTGTGTGAATCAGTGTGAATCAGGCCTTCATGGTAGAATATCTGCTAGGAAACCACTGATAAGGACAGGCAACAAGCAGAAGAGACGCGTTTGGGCTGAAGAACACAATAAAGAAAACTCTTTGAATGAGAAGGTGTGTCCAAACTTTTGCTCTGCACTGTATGGTATATACATACATACATACATACATACATACAGATAGATAGATAGATAGATATGAAGCTAAAATAAAGGGAAAAATTAAGCTATCTATTCTTTCTAAATTTATTTGGGTGCATAAGAAAGCCTGGATTGGTGTACAATTTCCCAGCCCAAAGTTTTGTCCCAGTCCGGCCCTGTCGCTAATGTATGACCATCTCATAAACATCAGATTTACCTTACTCATATTACGAATTGTCATGATGCACAACGAATGTGTCTGATATAGATCCTGAAGAGATGCAAGGAAGACGAGCAAATGCCTTTAATAAAAAAAAGTGTTCTGGGGAAAACAGAGACTTTGTAAACATGCTTATGGGGTCCGTGGGACACTTCCTGTTTGACTGTGAACAGACAGTTGAATCCAACTCCGGCTCCAGTAGCACCTGGTAGTGAGGTGGATTTATTTTGATAAGTTATAAGACCTTAACTTTTTTTTTTTTTTTTTTTCCCACTTGTGAAGTCTGGTGCTCCTTGAAACGCAGTGCCGTACGTGTGTGTGTGTTGGAGGTTGCAGCAAAAGATCAATGCTCATAGTTTAATAGAGAAACAGAAAGAGTACAAAAAAAAAAAAACTCAGTGTTAGTGAGATGGTGAGAGCATTGGCGAATAGAGTCAGAACAGCGGCGTTTCGTGTAGTGGAGATGGCGCGAGGATTATTAAAGGACGTTGGCCACAAAAACGAAAAGGGAGCAAGAAGAGAACACCCGAATCTTCCCATACACCCCACCACAAATTCTTCCTGCGACGGCTCGTCTTACCTTGCTGTCTGCGACTCCCACGGCCCCTCCCGAGTGCATGCTGTCTGAACTCCTGTGTCCGGCTCTAAACTCCTCGGTTTTACATTCCGCCGCTTGGAATAACGGTAGCATTGACACTTTCTTCTGCCGTTTTAAATTCCCTGCGTGTCGGTATTTGCATACGATGAATTATTTGAGTTGTCTTAGGCTCGTCCGGTGGTAGTTGCTGAAACAACAAGGAAAGGCAAAAGTCTTGGTTAACAGACTCCGAGTCTCAACTCCCAGTGCGCGCGCGCTCTCTCTCGCGCTCGCTCGCTCGCTCTCTGAGTGGAAACAAGCGAGGGCGGGAGAGGAAGAGGTGCCTCCCTGGCGCCCCCGTGCGTTTAGGGAGAACAGAACACCGACTAATTGGTGTTGTCACTAGAGGTGGGCGATCCTGCAAAATTTGGTATCGATCCGATACCAAGTAAATACAGGGCAAATATCGCCGATACTGATACCGATACTTGTTTTTGTTTTGTTTTTAGCACACAACATAAATTACATTTAGTTCCTTGCATAGGGGATATGACTGTATCACCGTTTATGAGGTGATTGCATGATTTTGCTAAATCTGAATACATCTGTGATTTGCTCTTAGTGTGCCTGTAATTGGTCACAGATGAGGTTGTGAGGTTAACAAAAAAACAGGACATTTTCAAATATGAAAAAAATATATTATTATAATAAATTCAATATACAAACACGAAACTGCATGAAAATGACAAGAATAGTGATAAAATCATTTCAGCATGTCTCTTTGTAATATTTATCGCTTTTGGGGAATCACCTAGGTGAAATAACAAAATTATTCATTTTTGTCTATAGACTATCCACTTGTAGTTTTTAAAAAAAAAAAGCACTCCTATAGTGTCCCTTTCATGGTTAAATTAAACACACGCGCGCACACACACGCGCGCACACACACACGCACCGTGAACACACACCCAACACAGTGCAGTTTTTTGTTATCTTAGTTTTGATTAAATAACATTAACAACGATTCATAAATATTGTAACAAATGTACTGTATTATTAACTTTTAGCTGTTCATTAATACATTGTTAACAAATGACACTTTATTTGTAAAGTGTTACCATTTTTCAACACCAGCAAAATAACCACTTTAGGTAACCACGTTTTGTGGTGAATAAAACCGCAGTTTTACAAAAAGTACCGCAATTGTTATGGTTACTATAGTTTTTTTTTAAAAAGCCTTTATTTTTGTCACATATACATTACAGCACAGTGAAATTCCTTCTTCGCATATCCCAGCTTATCTGGGGTCAGAGCGCAGGGTCAGCCATGGTACAGCCCCCCTGGAGCAGTTAGGGTTAAGGGCCTTGCTCAAGGGCCCAACAATGGCAACCTGGCTGAGCTGGGAATCTTCCGATCAGTAACTCAGTGCCTTAGCCCTCTGAGCCACCACTGCCCTCCATAACCATACTATGGTTAGTGTAAGCATTGTTAATTTGTGGTTTATATTACCCATGGTTAGGTTTTGTTACAACAACTATGGTGATGACACTTCATGCTGAAGATCCAATATAACCAAAAACAAATTTTTACCAGTGTTCGATACCTGGATATTTCTGGAGCTGAAAGGACTCTGTCTGAAAGATTTGCCTCCTCTCTTTCTTTTTGTAGTTCCAAGCTCTCTGTCATGTCGTTGTATGTGTTTGTGTAAGTTGGTGATGTTACCACAGAGTGGTGAATGGCCTTCTTACAGACGACGTAATTCGCTGTGTTTTTATTCACAGCAGTAACATACTTCCACACAGCGCTCCGTTTTTTATCTACCAGGTCCACGGTACCGAGGCAGGCACGCACGCACGCGCCTCGCTCTCAGTTATTAGTAAGTTTAACATTTAAGTAAGTTTAAGTTTAAAGTTTAACATGCAGCGCGAAATATTGTTCAGCTCAATGAAATCATTTTTGAAGATTCATTTATGATTGAACAATTACAGTGCTCTGGGTCAATCCAAAATATTAATAAACCTCAAGCCAACATATTAAAGAAAGTAAAAGTCAGGTTGTCTCTTTCTTCTGAGAATATCTATGTGTGCACAATTATTGGGCCATTATTAGGGTGCAGAATTATTATGCAACCAAATGAAAAACTAAACATTTGACCAAATAAATTGTCACAGATATTCACTCCTTTTTAATAACAGTAATAAGCCTTCCATTCATGGAGTCTGTCAGTTTCTTGATCTGTTGACAAGCAACTTTTTGTGTAACAGTATCCACAGCCTCCCAGACACTATTCAGTAATATGTATTGTTTTCCTTCAACGTTTAGAAGGGCCCACAATTTTGCAATAGGGTTTAGGTCAGTTGAGGAAGGAGTTACCCTGCGTTCACACCGAACGGGGCGAGAGCGTCAAAGTTCGCTCTCGCCGCCCTGCCGCCGACGCCTGCCGCCGCTCGTCGCCGTGCTTCGCCGCTCTGACGTAGGCCGAATGCCTTTCTTGTATTTAAAGGGGCAGCAAAGCAATCAATCTTGTTGATCTTATGGAGACTTACAAAAATGTGGAAGAAAACAAGAAATTGATTGATAGAAAGAACTGTATTGTAGAAATAAACAAATTATAAGGCATTCGTATGGTGTGGCTTCTGTTCATTGGGAATTGCTAGTCTAATTTAATATTTTTTTATTATTATATTATATTTCATATTATATTTAAACACCAACAATTTCAGACACCTTTGTCCACGCATCATTTTTTATTATTATTAATGTCCCTGTACACAAACAGGGACATGTCATAAATAACCGGGAAACCCGCTACCGCAATAATTAACTTCTCCTCTATTTGGCTTGGGAACTAATGTCGCCGGAACAAAGGTTTACAGGACTGCGTTCCGCGGAATCCGCTCAAGAGGAGGAATTCTACTTTTTTGTTGGTTGCCGCTCAACCCATAAAGTATAAACCCATAGCTCATTACCATAAAGTTGAGCTGATTTCAACTCCCTTCGCCGCCGGCTCCCATTGAAAATGAATGACTTCCGGCCATTTTGACGCTCTCGTCGCGTTCGGTGTGAACACAGGGTCATGGGAAGCGTACATAAAAAACAATGCTGGGTTGGTTCTGTAAACGCATTGTTGGGTTGTTCATGCTGGGTCAAAATTCTGGGGTATTTCGGGAACTTTAAATATATTGTCGGGTTGGTTCATGTAATGAGATGTAGTGAGTCATTTACAAATAAACACCTGGTTGGGTTATTTTGACCCAACAACTGGTTTATTATTTATTCTCTGGTTTCTCAAACGGCAGCCTGAAAAATGTTTCAAATATTACTGTTATTGTGTCACAAAGTGTAGTTTTGTTGTTTAGGCGAGAATGTTCATGTGTACAGCTCAAAACCTCCATCGGTTATTAAAGATAGCGCCTATTTAAAAAATTCTCCTAACGATTTCGGAGATTTGAGCTCCAGGCAGTCCTGCGGTGCTCTGTGCTCATGTAGCTGCCCAACGCAGCCTCGTCTCAGCATGAACTTTGCGGTTAAAACAGGGGATTTATTTCATTTTGGATACAGGCAATCTTTGGTATAATACGGTTATGGTATAATATATCGCGGCTATGTGCTGCATCCTGTACTCTGCACTCCATTTGCAATTGGAATTGAGACACGGCATGAAGAACTTTCTGGATTCTTCACTTCTGAAGCATGGGACATGCCACTTAAAACTGCCAGTATTTTATGGAAAGTTAATATGAATTTATGGCATATCTTATAATTGTCATAAGAAGCGATAGGGGTATGTTTAATGACGGTATGTGTCTGAATATGTCTTTTGTTTCTGTCTGATCCAGGATCATTCTGGGGAACAAACAAACACCTGGGGTCCGTTCTTCGTATGTCGCTAACTCAGTTAGTTGGATTTGATTGTTGTGGATTTGTCCTGATCTTGGATCGTTTCGTTCTCCGAAGCGAATCTCGCACTTACTGTCATAGCAACATGTCCGTAAGCTTAAACCTGCTCGGGAGCAGGTTTATTTCATGTAAACAGGATTTAGGCTGCGCTCCTGGCGGGTTATGATTGGTTGAAATGGCGAGGTCACATCTGATTGGTTAATGAGCATGACTGACACACATGTATATATATATATATATATATATACATGTGTGTGGCCGTGGTCATCATTCGTGTGTTAATCTCCGTGTGTGTCTAATAATATGTAACAATCCCCCGAATGTAATATTCCCCGATTGTGTCTATATAAGTGGAGGTAATTTTCTCAAATCTGTCGCAGCCATGTCTTGTCCGTTTATGAGAGAGCAACCAGTTACTGAAGGTGTCTGGATTATACGCAGATTTTTTCAAATTCCTCGTGTATTGCGTGATAGACAGGATCCTTTAGCACAGCATGACAATATACTTCTTACTATACTTGTTCTTGTACTTCACTTTTACACTGTAAACCTGATTAAGTTGGAAAAACTCAAAATATTTGAAGTAATCAGTTACATAAATATTTTTAAGTAATGATGTTTCCAATTTTAAGTAAACAGAACTATCAATATTTGAGTTTGTTGAACTTGTTGCAGATAAAGTAAATTCAATCCAGCGCGGAAATCGAACCCGGGCCTTTCACATGGCAGGCGAGACACCTACCACTGAGCCACCAGTGCTCTTTAGATTTAAGTTGGTGGAACTTTGAGGTGACAGTTACTGCTACTTAAGTACTTATGATTTCTTAAAATATATATATTTATATATAATATATATTTATATATATATAACATGTAACACGGGCAGCACTCACGTATTTAATAATTACTTTTATTTTAAATTATCTTTATTAAAGTTTTAAATTCTCCATAACCCTCTAATAAAAGCTCTTGCTCCGCTTGAGAAAAAAAAATTGAGCTGCTCTTTTGCCATTTTGTCAACCAATCGCAGGGGATGTGATCAGTGTTTCTACTGTCAATGCATATCGCCTTTTAAACCAACGCACGAACAAGCAATAATCCTAGACAACTCAATCCAGCTATACTAATCATCAACAACAGGTGTGCTCGAAGAACCGAATTAGCCGCATCGTAATTAGCACGATGATCTCATCTTAGATGTGTCAATTCATCTCGGATGTTACAAGCCACGTACGAAGAACCCCTGGTTCTGGTTTATTCTTTGGAGAACTTTCTAGATTCTTCACTTCTGACTGGATCATTCTCAGAGCACTCAGTACTTTATCATAAGTTAATTTTAATTTCTACTTTTTTAAAGTAGTTTTTGCTAGGAGTAAGCATATTTTATTGTTAAAATTAAATGCTTTGATATAGGGATGTGGGTTTAATGTGTTTTCTCATTCAGTTTTTTAAAATTATTATTATTAAATAATTTTAAAAAATGTCACGGGGTGTGTGGCGGTGGATGATCCAAGTGCAGAACGAGCGTTTGTAGAGAGTGAGTGCAGCGCTTTTAATCAATGGGCTCTGGGAATGCGGAAGTATCATGAGGAGCGACAGAAGAACAGGCAGAGGTCAGTAGTGGAGAGTCGAGAGAAGTCCGTAATCAAAACTTGTGGTCAAAAAACAAATCCAAATGTCGGCAAAAGTAATTCCGGGAAGGTAGGAAATCCGTAACGTGAGAGAGAGTCATGGTCGTGGAAACAAACTGTGGTCGAGATCTGGAAGTGTTACGGTCTGGACGAGCCTGGTGGATCCAAGTTCAGAGCGCGTGTTGTTGAATGCGCTGATTGCCTTGTGAAGATGAGGCGGTGGTGAGCGTGCGTGGGTCAAAGCCGAGAAAACTAATAGAGTCCGTGATCCAAATTTGTGGTCGAAATATGAGGGCGAGGGTCATTATCCAGAAATCCAAACAAACAACAATCCAAGACGTGAAGCCAAAGGTGTGGTCCATAAAACAAAGCGTGAGTCGAGATCTGAGTAGTAGGGCAGGTGAAATCGCTGGAAAATTGGGCATTAAGGCACACAATAATCTGGCAACGGGTGGTTGTTTGTGAGCCAGTTAAATAGAGCAGAGAAGTGATTGAAATGAGCAACAGGTGTGCTCAAGCCGGTCAATGAGGCGGCAAAACTGAAACAGCGAACTGGAGTATGGAGTACATGTGGGCATGACCTGGCGTGCCATGACAGTACCCCCCGCCCAACGAACGCCACTTGGTGTTCTTGAGGGAGCCTCAGGATGAAGGCGGTGAAAATCCGAGATCAGAGAGCGATCCAGGATAAATCTGGCTGGAACCCAGCTCCTCTGCTCAGGTCCATACCATTCCCAGTCCACAAGATACTGTAGGCCACGCCCTTGGCGGCGAGACTTGAGCACTTACGGACAGTGAATCTGCGTATCTGGGAGACGTGGAATGTGTGAACTCGACTCATGGAAAGAGGGACAGCCAGTCTGACGGAGGAGGGGTTGATGATTGATGATCGTGAGATTGTGAAAGGACCTATGAATCTTGGGGAAAGTTTCCTGGATGTGGTCTTGAGTGGCAGATCGTGAGTGGAGAACCCTTTGACCCTTTATCTATTTCTCCAGTACTTACAGGACTAACACCCCTCTTCCCAGTTGTGTTAGACTAATCGCACTTAGTTATTGACCTAGTTAACCCAGTGTAAGTATCTATCCAGTAATGTAAACTTTAAAGCACTTTTTGTAAGTCGCTCTGGATAAGATCGTCTGCCAAATGCCTAAATCTAAATCTAACCAACGTGATACTTTGGCGCTGCACAGCGGTGCCGGTTAGCCTTACATTGGAAAGTGCTCACGGTGCGTATAAGCTGAACACGGGCCCGTCGCCAGGTGTTTCTACAGCGGCGAACAAAAGCTTGAGCTGAAGGGACGGCAGTTTCCTCCTCCTGGGTGGGAAATAGCGGTGGCTGGTAGCCTAAACAGCATTGAAATGGGGACATTCCAGTGGCAGAGGTGGGGAGTGAGTTATGTGCGTACACATAAATCGCTCCATGAAGCTGCGTCCCGAGAGGTCATGCACCTCAGGGTCTTCTCAAGCTCCTGATTGGCGCGTTCGGTCTGGCCATTGCTCTGAGGGTGAAAACCGGACGAGAGGCTAGGTGTTGTACCAATAAGGCTACAGAAAGCCTTCCAGAATTGGGCTGAGAACTGGGGACCCCTGTCTACAGGGAGGCCATGGAGACGAAATACATGGTTTACCATGAGGATGGCGGTTTCTTTGGCGGAAGAGAGTTTGGGTAGAGGGACGAAGTGAGCAGCTTTTGAGAAACGATCAACTATGGTGAGTATACATATGTTATTGTTGGAGGATATGTCACATGCCGCTACGAAGTTCTTTACATCTTCTGTGATGGATGGCCACCAGAATCATTGCTGTAGTAGGGCGAGCGTGCGGGTAGCCCCTGGATGGCATGCTAACTTAGACTTGTGGCCCCACTCTAATACTGAAGAATGGGCTGAAGCTGGGACGAAGAGCTTCGCGGGAGGAACGTTACTAGGACCTGGCTCGTGCTCTAGTAATTGCAGGACTTGGTTCTCTACTTCCAGCCGAGTGGCAGCCACTAGACATTGAGGTGGTAGGATGTTTTCTGTAGTACGCCCATGCTGAGGGGTGGCGAATTGTCGAGACAGGGCATCGGGTTTAGTGTTCTTAGAGCCTGGATGGTAAGACAATGTGAAATTAAACCTGGAGAAGAAGAGCGACCAGCGTGCCTGACTTGAGATATTCCAGGTTTCTTTGTTATCTTGGGGAGATCTCTGGGAGAGGACTGCTCCAACGCCTGTTTCGGAAGCATCCACCTCGACGATGAACTGAAGTGAAGAGACGGGGAAGACCATAATTGGTGCTGTGGTGAATAAGCGTTTAAGGTGGTCGAGTTTTGTGAAAACATTGGCATCCTGGAGTAATTCGAAAGCTGTTTTTAATTGTGAGGTCATTTAGCCCCCTATAATCTATGCATGGGCGAAGAGATTTGTCCTTTTTCTCCATAAGGAAAAATCTGGCACCAGCTGGGGAGGAGGCGGAGCGGATGATCCCTGCGGCTAAGGACTCAGAGATATACTGTTCCATGGCTTCTCTTTCAGGACGTGACAATGAGTAGAGACAACCTCGTGGGGGGGGGGTGGCGCCAGGGAGGAGGTCGATGGGGCAGTCGTACGGGTGGTAGGGGGGAAGAGAGATGGCACGTGATTTGCTGAACACCTGCTTGAGGTCATGGTATTCAACAGGGACCTGAGAAAGACAAGGGATCTCCTCCTCTGAGAAGGTGGGTTTGCTCCTGAGGGAGGCCGACTGGAGACAGGAGGACAGACAGGCTGGGCTCCATTCAAGGATACTGTTCCTAGCCCAGTTAATGTGGGGATTGTGCTTCTTGAGCCATGGGAGACCCAAAACTACTGGTGCGTGGGGGCTTTGGATGATCATGAGAGAGATGGTTTCAGAGTGATTACCAGAGAGCTGTAAGTTGAGTGGAGCAGATCAATGAGTGATTGGTGGAAGTATGCTGCCATCTAGTGCCTGAACGCAGAATGGCTGGCTGAGTGAATGGGATGGGATCTTGAGGCGGCTGATGGTGGATGCTGCTATTAAGTTTTGGTCGGCTCCAAAGTCCAGAGGCTTTCATGACATGGGACTGATTGTTGTAGGTCAAGGTTATCGAGAACAGTGGTCGCGCATCTGGGAGAAGGTTGAACATGGGGCCCCCTTTTACTCCCAGAATTACCTGGGGGCCTGGGCTTTTAACAGGCAGGATTGCATCAAGTGGCCCGCTTGGCCACAGTAGAAGCTGTGCATGCAATGCAATTTGCATGGGTTCAGGTGAGGTTTCAGTCCTGGAGAAGTCTTGGGTGGTGACCTGAGCAAAAGCAGGGGTATGGGGCGGCTGGTGGATTTTGACAAGGTGGATTTTTTCAGCTCGTCTTTGATGGGGTCAGCCAGTCCATGAAGGAAAGTGTCGAAAAGTGCTTGACGATCCCAGCCACAAGAGGGAGCTAGAGTCCTGAAATCGATGGCGTAGTCGTGAACTGAACGAGTCCCTTGACACAAATTGAGCAGTTGACCCGCAGCCTGTCGTCCAGAAAAAGAGCGATCGAACACTCATCTCATTTCGTTTGTGAACGCTTTGAAGGTGGCGCAGCAGTCGACTTGGGCATCCCATAGGGATGTTCCCCATTCCCTTGCTCTGCCGGAAAGAAGAGTAATGACGTAAGCCACCTTTGATCGTTCCTTGGGGAAGGATGAGGCTTGGAGCTCGAGCACGAGGGAGCATTGAGACAGGAAGGAACGGCAGGTGAGTGGGTCGCCATCGTATGTGGGTGGGACAGGGAGGCGCGGTTCATGGTGGGTGATAGGTAACGGTGGTGGCGGTGGTGCCTAAGGGGCAGGAGATGCAATAAGGTGCAGCCGCTGGATCTGATCAGCGAGGGAGGTCAGCGTTTGCGTGACGGTGTGAAGCGTGGTCATGATTTGCTGAATATCCTGCTGATGAGATCCTAGAAGGGCGCCTTGGCTCTGCAGCACTGCCCCCAGCCAAGCAATCTCCGCTGGATCCATTTTTGGCCAGATTATACTGTTATGGTCCGGACGAGCCTGGTGGATCCAAGTGCAGAGCGCGTGTTGTTGAATGCATGTTGTGGGCGTGACCTGGCGTGCAGTGACAGGAAGGTCAAAGCAGAAAGAAATGCTGGAATACTGGGCATGGATAGCACACAATAATCTGGCAGAGAGCTGTTGCCTGAAGGCGTGTTAAATAGATTGCTGTGATTATCTAGAATTTAGAACAGGTGTGTTTGGAGAGATGAATGAGCCGGTGAAAAACAAGGAGCGGAATGGAACATGGAGCAGGAGTGTGCAGGTGATCATGACCTTGCTTGAGATATGGGCGTGACCTGGCGTGAGTTGACAAAAAAAGAAAAATGCGTCATAGTTGAAAACGAGATTTATCTGCATCCTTTTGAAATATTTTGTATAAGTTCATAATTTAAATATCCTATTCATCTAGGGTTTGGAGCCCCATAGCAAAGAAACTCCGAGATGAGATCTCATGTTAAGCTCTTCTTTGTCTCCTAGACATAAATGAGCCATCTTTGAGACTTGAATGAGATTTAGGCGTTTTCTCGATCTTCTCAAATGTGACTCAAATGTGGCTCATTACCTCTAAATCTCAGAGATAGTTCATATTTGTCTTGTGTGCGACTCACATATTTTTTTTCCCAAAGCAGTGTTTTCCACATATAAAGTATATGTTCTGATATGATCCTTTTTAAAATTTTTGCTTAGTCATGTGTGTATAGTTAGTTAAAGTGAAATAAAATTGAGTTCTTTATATTGAAGAATATATTCTGCTGAAAAAATGTCAGTCTATATTGCCCAATCCTCACTCACTGTGTAAATATACACAGTAAATGTATTAAAACATAATGCAAAGAATGGCTAAAAATGCTTTGGGGGTTAAGGGCTAGGTTTCTCTGACAAATAGCGCCATCTACACTAAAGACTGTTTAGTACTTTATTTTTATACTTCATCTTACTCTTCACATACAGGTAGATGGAGGGGAGTGTTAGCACCTGTAGGTTGGATCTCTAAAATGAAGATATGTATGTTGGTAACAACTAAAGTCAATTACAAAATTGTTTTGTAATAGATAAATGTTTTATTTCAAAATCTACCTTCTTTATTTAAAAAATCCAACCACCAGTTATTTTAATATACAGTACACACTGGTGTCCCTAGTTGATCAACTTACTTTACATTCTGTACAAATATCATTACCAATAAAGATATACGATATACAGATTTTTTTTTTATCAAGAAGTGAAGCAATGAGATAATGTTTGTGTTCAGTGATTTCTGTATGCACTTATCATTTAAGGGCAAACCTATTTTTAAAACATTTATGCTAAATGTTCAACATTTTTTCATGGCCAACCCAATTAAGCCTACAGTACATATAGATTCTAATAAAAAAATAATTTCCCAAATTTTTCCTACACATGCTCCAAGCCTGTAAATGTTTAAGTGGCCAGTGTGTTTAGAGAAGTGTGCAGGGCATCGCCAGGCCTCCGTGTCAAGTCAGCAAAAAACCTCTGAAATTCTTCCAGACCTAGAAGCGCACCACCTACTTTGCCTGCCGCAGATGAAAATGAAGAAGAAGACAAAGCAGCCGGTGGGTTTTCCTTTTTCGCGCCAAATTTAAAGTTAATTATTATTGACAATGAGTCAAAATATAAATTAAAACCACAGAGAATGTGGTAAAAAAAAAAAAAATGGTACACTTAGCTGAAACTTACACAGCTTATGTTTGTCCTTAAATTGCAATCAAATGCTACCTGTGGGTGGTTTAGCATGTGGATTAGCATGTCTAGGTAAACACTTGTGAAGTAATTTTATTTATTAATTTTTTTAATGATAAAAATCTGTCACCTAGTTACAGAATTATTATTATTAGGCATGCCCTAAGCTAACCATGTTTGACATATTAAGTTACTTTTTACCTTCTTTTTTTTTATAGTAAGCTAATGTTACTGTTTTTGAAAAACAGTAGTTTTATTATAGAATGTTCAGTGTTTAACAGTAGTTACCAGAACATGTAACTTTAGAGACATCAGTTAATTATATTTTATAGATAAAGACCGATATGTTTGTTTGTGGGAAGGTTATCTTGGTAAATTTATATATTTTTACTTTAATTGGGATCTTTTCAGAAGCATGCCACCTCAGGAGACCAAGAATCTCAACTGAACTGCAGGAGAATGTTCCGGAGTCTCCATCAGCACCACATTATCAGTCAGGTAAGCACCAGCACATGAGCAAGCTCAAGCCCACCTCTCATCGTTGGGAGTGGAGTTTAGGTCAATCTCAAATGTTTTCATATATATATATATATATATATATATATATTTTTTTTTGTTCCATTAGATACTAAGCAATCCCAGGAGTTGCAGATTTTTTTTACATACAGCAAGCAACCCATTTTTCATCTCCTTTTTGACTGATTATTTTCATTGGAAGATTGCAGTGGCGGCCGGTCAATACGGGGCGCAGGGGCACCGCCCCCCTTAAAATTAGGCAGAGAAGAATGCTACTTTTACATGTAATTATTTAATATAATAATTTTTTATTTTAATAATGAAATAAAGTCATTTAGTCACAATATTCCGCTGTATTTCTTAATATAATTTATTTGCAATAAAAAAAAAAATCTAAACTGTATTACGTTCATTTGTGTTAGTGTACGCGGGGCGCCGGACAAACGAGTGTCTATGTAGGCACGTAAACTTTGTGACTTGAGGCTGAGCTCTGATTGGATTTTGTCAAATCATCCTTCGGGCGCAGCTCTGTGCTCCCTGACCCCTCCCTCTTTTGTTCTTAGCGAATCAATATTGTTTTTAAATATTTGGGCTCATGTGATTGGACCATTCACAACGAGTCTTTTCCAGCACTTCTTATGGCAAGCGGAGCTGCTGACTGGATGTGATGTGAGTCATGCCTTTATTTTATACTAAAAGTAATGATGCTTAATCACCTGATAAATGGCTATTTACAGGCGAGTATAAAAAGTTTAATTTTAATTTTGTTTGCGAGCACCGGCCGCCACTGGAAGATTGTCACAATGCTGTGGCCTTTGTATAACTCCTGTATAAATCATATGAGTTGAGCAGTGTGACACTTAATATATCTGTCAGATTGGGTGACATTTTGTATAATTTAGTGTCTTAATTTGTCAGATTTTGCTGGTGTCTGTTATATTGTATGAATTTTAAATTTATTACACTGTATGCTGTTAATTGAGGATTTTTGATATGTCGTGCTTGTAATGAGACAGCTCAATTCAGTCTTATGAGACATGTATAAACTAATAATGAGCAACAAAATTTTGCTATGGGGCATCCTGTTATCCCTCACACATTATATCTTGAGGTAAATTAATCAAAAACATACACTAAATTCATGTTCTCGTCACATACATTATTTTCTGTAAAACAGAATAATGAGAAAAGAGAAAACACGTTTTGCATTAAATCCATATGTAGCTGTGCGATTCCCAAAAATGCTTGATGTAAATGTCAGTTATATTGCAACACTAAGTGAGTAACCCACAGGTGGACCAACATTGTCGAATATCTGCAAAATATAAAGATGACTGGAGCACTGTTCAATGTTTTGTGTCTTGGGGATGAGACAAGGGGGACCTGACAGGTCCTGTTTTTATAGTGTAGGGTTCTGTGTAGGTTAGGTGTCCCTAACCTTAAGTTGACCTTATGTTCTGTACAGAAAGCATTCTGCCAAGAACACTCTGTCTTTATGTACAGAACGTTAGGTCAACTTGGGTTAAGGACACACACAAGAGATAATAGTATCAGACAGTAAGCACATACATGTATGCGTTTCCTCTCTTTTTCTATGTGTATTTCAAATCATCTGAACCCTATCTTAGTAAGTGAAATATTCTTGAATATATCCAAATATCTATACTTTCCTAAAATAATTTACAAGCTGAATTGCTTATATCAAGATAACTTGGATAGTTCTTTGTTAACTTAAAATGTTCAGTCTCAGCTAGCCAGCTAATTAGGTTTCTAAGTTAGCTAGTTAGTTTTTAGTTAAATTATGTTGTCTTGTCTCAGCTAGTCAGCTAATTAGGTTTCTTAGTTAGCTAGTTAGTTTTTTGTTAATTTATGTTGTTAATTTATTTTGTATGTAGCACCTTGTTCCTGGAGCAACAATGTTTTGTTTCACTTTGTGCAAAACTGTCTATGACAATGCCAATAAAAGCCAACTTGAACTCGAAATAAGCTATATAAACGAATATAGTAATAGGAATTAACACCACTTCGATTTCGCCTCCAGTGATCCAGCAGGATTTGTTTTTTAACATTGCCTACCTTCTCAGGAGTCATGCTGGCGGCATGAATCTGGGCGGCAATTAACTCTTTAAAAAAACCTTAAACAGCACATCAGATGTCAGATGCACACCTGCCTGTCTCAAATCAATTGAACCTGGCAAGGCCATGTCTACCTGTAATGAGCTTGTAGGGGTTGAGATTGATTGCATTAAACCGCTGACACACTAATATGATTAAACAAGGACATTTGTAGTTTCAGAGTCAGGATCTGACATTCAACATGTTCATTGGGCCTGTATGGACAGTGAAGCTTCCACTGAACATTCAGGAATATCACAACTTCCTGCACAACCTGTACAGTGGAACGAGCTCCACAGTCTGAATGAAGTTTTTAACCAGGGATTCTGCAATGTGCAGGGCTGTTTTAGTTGGACAGACTCCAACCCAGTGTGAGAATTGGGCAACCTCAGCATTTGGTGAGTCACCAAGTGTATTTTCCTTGTCTTAAGCTGTCCTTACAACCCACCGGAGTGTAATTTAAGGTTGCCAGGACTGCACACTGCAGTCAAACTGGATCTTCTATATTCCAGGGATTTAGGTTTGTTGGAAAGGGCAGCACATCAAATGTGGTGAAGAAACTCAGGCTGTTTATCTCCATGTTCCACAGCTCAACAACACCTCCATGTGATTTACATTACTCCATCCTATCACACCTCATCCAGCTTCCCTCCTGGGGTTGGGAGACTGCTCTGGAACATCCGGATGCTTATTCCTGATGGGTCATCTCCACTAACACCAGTTGCCGGTGTTCACTTTATGTAGCCTGCTGCCATGTAGGTGTTGTTTTACAAAACCAAGTCGCCACTACTCTGGGCAAATAGGCCAAAGTTCTAGGTCACAGGAAATAGTCAGTATTTCTTGCTTACTTTTCAAATTAGTTAAAATAATACAGTATTATAATTGAATACTTAAATAATACCTGCTGCAGCTCTGAAAGGCTTCTCTTAGATGTAGGGATATCTGTATGTGTTGTTATGCCTCTTCTGCTGTAACTATTCATGCACTTTTGTGGGGCAGATTTGCATAATTTTGTGGAACTGTACCTTATAGACGTTTTGACATATGTCACATTTTGCTTTGTTGTCGAGTATAAAAATAATGTAGCTCTTAACAATGCTTCATTTACTTTCTGCCACTGTGCAACTAACTGCCATTCTGTAAGCTATAGGGAACAGAGCAATTTAAAAACCATGATATCTTTGTTTCATACATTAGAGGACCAGAAACCACTCCCTGAAAAAAGTCTGTCTGTATGTTTATATGTATATCTATATGTCTGTCCAGGTAAGATTTTGTCACAGCATCACGCAAAACTGGCTTTAAACAGAAAGTTTAGAAAGTTAAATCTGCACAATGAATGAAATCAAAATGCTGGGTAGAAAGGCTGTTCTGGGCAGTTTTGTGCCAGATTACATCACATCAGCCATCACTTTTTATGGACGAATATTGCATAAGCCATACGCATGGTTCACTCCAAAAAAAGGCAAAAAAAAACAACAGAATTTTCAAAGATGTATGGACAAACTAATGTATTTTTATTCTTTCTTCAGGAAGTTTAAAACCATTGTCTCTTGTGTTCTGAAACAGTATGAAGCGTCACTGTGAGATAAAGCATGGGTTGTTAGAGGAAACATATTCGCAGCAGTCCAAAGGTGAGGGCATGTAAAATACCCAAACTGAGAGTACATTGTTATACGCTAAAATGAAAACAGTTATGAGACAGATTTAATAATCTTTAAACAGGGAGTGTATTTGGCTGACGACGAAAGAAGTACAAGTGAAAGCAAGGCATGAGATACTTAACCTTACAGAATTTAATTTTTAACTTATTTTGTATTAATAAGTCAGGCAGAGAGTTCTGCCATATAGAAAAACAGGCAGATGTTTGTGGGCTTCAACCTGAAATAAAAATATCACTGATTACATTAAAGCTGATCAGCTTATGTTTAGCTTTAAGCTTGCAACTAATTCTAAAAACTCCTTTTGACAGTGATTTTATTCCATACAGATCTGGCCATGCTACAGAATAAGTATAAGGACTTTGTACATGCTTGGACCAAAAAACAGGCAGTTTACTGTGGTTGTGTAAGATCCATTCATGTGTATCTTGGCTGGTGTGTACTTTTTGAGTAGTACAAAATTCACTATCCATTTATCAATATTTTATTACAAACAGATGCACCTTCCTGCTGCCTGGGTAATTCATTTAGCTTATTCTGCCACTCAGCTTTGGTCCTATTGTTACTGCACTATGTTTGGTGCTGGTAGTGTGACCACATTGTCATGCCTGGTTTGAGTATCTAGTATTTTAAATAAGTTAACCGTCTCTGGAAGGTTAAGATGAGATGTTTTACTGAGAAAATTAAACTTTGTTTTGGCTGTTTTTTTTGTAATGTATTAACATGATGAATTAGACGAAGTGATTGAACTTTACAACTAGGGCTGTAAATACAAATATTATAATTAGTACAATACTTTCTTCTTACTGACAATATATCCACTGTACATATATTCCATTGTATATATTGTTATATTTGTAGTTTCATTATAGTTGATTATCTTTTTTGCCTTAATCCTACATTTTCTTTATTGCTGCTGTTCTCTCAGAGCTATTAAACTAATTTAGTTGTACTACTACAAGAAAAATATAATATCTCTTTATCTTGATATGACTTCCTGACAAAAGAGATATACCATCAAGGTAAAAAGAGACACAAAACACACAGATTTCAGACTAGATTTATAATTATCTTCACTTTATGCAGAATTTATCATGGCAACTATATAAAAATGGGAACACTTGTGTAAATGAGTATGTATCACACTGGAACATGTACAATAAACACTGTTTTTCCAGCCTTGCCAAGATTAGACTTTGACTGGTACAGATGACATGGGAAAAATCATCCAACTGACAAAACATGGAAACAAGGTACAAGAGATGAAATAAACACGGCTCAGCTATATACTCAGAAACTTGTAAAACAAGGCAAACATTTAAGACAATTAAGGCTAATGTACAATGGCAAATTCTCCATAAAACTGGTGATTCTAGATAAGCAAAGCTGCCCTTTGGCATAAAGGACAAACATAGTCAACATAGTGCTAAAATTTTTCTTTGCTGATGAGGGAAGTATCTATCTATCCCATAATTATGGATAAAAAGGAAACACTTTTTGTACAACATACATCGATCAGATAATGCATTGACCTCACAAGATTAACAGATTAACATATAAATTACAGATCAGTAAACTGGTCACAAGATCATGGGCACAACCACAAAAAAACAGCATATCAGGTCCAATCCCACAAAAAAAAAGAAGAAATTGATAAAAAGGTCAATGCTAGCCAGTAAAGAAAGGTACCACTCTGCAACCCACAGCCCCCAAAGGACCTGCTGCCAATGTTCTGGTGCCAGACACCACAGCACACCCCCAGAGGCACTGTAGAGCCATGCCCCAAGGATCAAGGGTTGACCCTGAGGTCAATGAGGAACCCAAAACAAAGGTTGTAATAATGATAATATATTTAATGTTATGGCTGATTGTTATACATGTTCAAACCAGGTGGGACATCTGTTGTATGCTGGTGAATGAAGAAACAAAGATTGGAATCAACTTCCCTGCTTTGATTTTAATTACACTAACAACATTGGCAGACCAGTGACATCAAACAGACACACTACAGGCAATTTGGGAACATCAATTAGCCCTAACCCACCTGTCTTTAGTCTATGTTAATGTCTCATAGTGCAGATGTTATAGTGAGCGAGAGACCCCTTTTATTCCTCTAAGGATTAAATTATTTTATTTATTTATTTTTTTATTATCTTTTTGTATCATGAAAATCAGCAGACAATTTTGAATCTACAGCCATGAGGAGTCTGGAGATTTTGATGCGTAGGTCATACACACTTGCAAATATACATGTCAAACTTGGCACACATTAAGATCTTATTAAGCTGAACAGTTTTCACTACTCAACAAGAAGTCAGTTATTTTGGGTTGTTTGCAAAACATACCAAAGGATTTTGATATACTCATTTTACAATCAACATCAAACTGAGCCCATATGATCTAATAACCTTAAGGATGCAAAATTTCTGCAGGATTTTTGATATCTCATATGGTTCAGCCATGGCGATGCCTTTAATGTATGCCAAAAAGTGACTAATAACTTCCTGGGTGACATCACATTAAGTGACATCAAAATGCACAAATGTTGTATGTTGCGCCTTGCAGCAACGATGAGTGTCCAAAGCACCTGCGCCTTTACGATTGCCACCAAACCCGGCCTAGCATAAACCTAAGCTTACACAGTAGGGCTTTCACAGTAAATGCCAGCAAACTCTTATCCTTACATGACCGAAATCTGAGAAGGGGGGTTTGCAAACACAGGGGTAGCAAGGAAAAAAACAATCCAATTTGTTAAAAAACAATAAATTTGATGTGTTACCAAATAAACCATAGTTCATTCTATTACTGTGTGTGTGTGTGTGTGTGTGTGTGTGTGATTATATATATATACTGAATAGTTTTTAAAGACCTATTTTATTCTTTTGATTTGTTTGAAATCGTTATATAATTTTTATAGAATATTATATAATCAGTCTAAATCCAACCCCTCTTCTCCCCGCCCCCAGGAGAAATGGTTGAGTCTTGGCTCATCATCTAAAAGAAATCAGAAACCATAAAAGCATTACTTGTCCAGATTAAAAGAGGAAAGAAAGAGCAAAAGGGCAACAGAAAAAGGTATGCCTTCACCATATTTTTTTTTTTTACTGAATATTACATTATGCAATAAAACAGGCTATTATAACACTTTTGTTTGTTCATCTACTTATCTGTTATACTGTGTTGCTAACTTACATACTGTAGCACTGGATAAAGCCTAATATCACTTATGATGTCTAAACATAAAACATATATAGTTATAAATGTTAGGATTATTTATTTGTAGTTCTAAATGTCTGAATAAAAGGTTACAGCAAACTTTTTTGAGGGTGTACACTGAAAGCAGGTAAGTTTAGTAAATAAGTGGAAGTAAATGCATAATCACACATGATTTTTAGATTGTCAACACAGGACTAATGCCCCTGCCTAGTTTAAATCAGTATTAAATTATCATTATTAACGTGCTTGGCATTTTGGGATACGTTTTAAGTTTTTTTATTGTTGGGGGGGGGGGGGTGGTATAATATATATAATATATACTGTAAACAGTCCACAATGGGGGAGCAAATTCTGCAGTGTGTGTGAGTAAGTCCTCAATGAGTGTGCAAAGTCTTCAATGATTGTTCAAAAATCAGTGTCAGCAGTCAGATGCCAATGGGAGACCATTATAGTAAACTCCTGACAGCTGTTTAGGAGGCTAAAAGTTCTTCATTTCACATTTCTGTACCTCCGGCTTGAGGGAAGAGGTGTGAAATGTCTGTGTCAGGATGGGGTCCTTGAGGATGAAGGCAATTCTCTTGCAGACTCTGCAATAGTAAATCCTCTGCAAGGACTACAGTGGAATCCTTGTGATTTTCTCCGCAGTCTTCATCACTCTCTGCAGTTGTTTGCGGTTCATATCAGTAGTGCTGTCCTCTTCCATTCAAGCTACCGAAAGAATAGTGATCGATTAAGTCCTTTCTCCTTCCTCATGTCCACTATCATCTCCACTAAAACTATGTAACCAGACTGGCCACCTCTATCCTATAGGCTGCTTCGTCTCCGCCAGTCCTTATGAGAGACGACGCAGTTGTGGATGAACAGGGTATAGAGGATAGGGCTGAGACACATCCCTGTGGAGTGTCCATGTTTGTGATAATGCTGGCTGAGGTCTTATTTCCAGTCCTGACAGACTGAGGATTTTTTACACTTACATGATTGAGTAAATCATTGGACTATAGTTCGGAAGGTCCCAGGTTCAAATCCCACAACTGCCAAGTTGTCTCTGTTGGGCACTTGAGCAATGCCCTTATCCCTCAACTGCTCACATGTATAATGAAATACAAATATAAGTCGCTCTGGATAAGAACATCTGCCAAATGTCTAAAAATGGAAATAACTTTAAAACAAGTAAAAAACTGTTATATAAATGTTATGAGTATATAAAAGAATGTATTTAATATTTTTTCCTATTTGTCACACTTATGTGATTGAGTTAATAAATTTTATTTTATAATTTCATGATTTTATATTACACAAAGATAACCCGCGTAATACAAGATGCAGTTTTAAAATGATGATCTAATTTATTAAGGGTTAAAAGCTGTCCAAACCTACCTGGCCCTATGTAAAAAAAAATTATTAATTTTGACAGATTGGTTGCGTCTCAAACGGCTAATAACATAAACCAATTCTATTGCCACATCAACAAGCCGTCACCAGTCTGGGATTATTACCAAGTATCTTTTAAAAGACTTCAAATTTGCAATATGTGACTTTTGTCTACATTTGCTAGCGACCTATACCGATGTCTCCCAATTTGAAATTAGCTCTGAAATCATTGTAGTCATATGCCGACATAAAGTGAAATTAAAATGACACTATAGACTATAAAGAACTATTATCAAGGTGTAAATTATATGATATCAACCTTATATCATTTCGTAAATGAAAAGAAGCCTCCTTATAGACATTGGAGGAATAGGACATAATGTGTTTCTGGCGCTCTCACACATACACAAGTATACTGCGGCTGGAGCACACGGGCACAAGGATCCACTTTGTTCTCTCCAAGAAAATGTTTTTTCGTTTAATCTAAGACATCGATCACATGCAAAGGCTGCACACAAGTGCACCATCTGTGGTATTAAACAGTGAGGGCAGTGATTTATTATTATCCAGAGAGGAAAATACATGTCGGTATTTACAATGATGTTAAAATCATCTCTTTTTTTTTGCCTTTTCTTTTCTTCTCCCCTTCTTTTGTATAAATATTCATTCTTCCTTGACTGCACGTTCTCCATTTATTATTATTAGTAGTAGTAGTAGTTGTTGATGTACTGTAGAAGTAGTGAGGATCCGGGTCCTCACTGTGGGTTACCACACCCCATACTACCCATTATTATTACCATTGCTTATTGCTTTTCTTCTTCAGTAGTTTTTACCCTTGGTGTGACTTTTTTTTCAAGTCAAATGTTTGACTGCATACTTAAATGTATGTATTGCATTTATTTTAATCTATTCATCTATATTTATCTATAGTAATCTGTTGTTATTTTGTGACTTGATTCTGATCTTCGGCAATACGAGTCTATGCAGGAGACATTATACACTATACATAATAGACAGAAATTATGAAACCACACACATTCTGGAATAAAACATTTCTATTGTCCAATATATTCAACATGTGATATATATAGTATTCAGCACTATTTTCTTTAAAATATCAGTTTTTTAATTTTGTCATTATTTCCATCTACATTTAATATGAGGATTTTTGGATGCCTAATGCTGCTGAACAGGTAAGGAGACAATAAAAACTGATAATGACTCCCTAAATGCCCCTAAAAATCAATAACGACTCGATGACGGTGATTCAGGATCATTACTGAGGCGTGCTACAAATTTCCTCCTGACAATAACGATGCTAACAAACACATCAGAATTCACACCTAGCCCAAAAAAGACGTTAAACTTTTTAACTAAATATATGATAAGTATTGAGCAGAAAGTCCTACATAAGATAAACAAAATATTATCTTGGCCAATGGAGAATGGCTTCAAGTTCCCACAAACAAAAAAACTCTTTCTGTCAGTTTATTAAATAAAGAGTTTATGGATGGAGTCCCTTAAAGTTGATTAAAATCACCTTTGATTGGCATCACCTTTGACAGCAAACTGTCTTTTATTTCACACATTAAGTTACTTAAAAATAAATGTTTTAAAGTCATGAGTATTTTAAAGGTTTTATCCAAAATAAAATGGAGAACAGACAGTTCAAATCAGTAAAAATACTGTATATGGTATATAGAACTTTGCCTTGATCAAAGTTTGATTATGAGAGTATAATTATTGGTTAACCAGGAAATCATTAATACACCATCTGGATACAGTACATCAACAAGATATACGACTGGCATAAGGAGTCTACAGAACATCACCAATCCCAAGTCTATGTGTGGAAGCTAACGAACCCTGCTTGGAAAATAGACGATTCAAGTTGGCATAACAATATGCAATCAAACTTCAAACTATTCAGCAGTTTTATAAGTTAACATTTAATAATCTATGAAAAGAAACCAAAATATATTCATTCACTTGGTTTGCATATTAACACACTTAGAGAATCTGAAAGTGGACTTGGAACAGATACATTTTTGCTAAATTTCCCCATTGGATCTGAAATTTATCAGGAGTTATGAAAAAAAAAAACTGAACTATACTTGGGGTAAAGTGTTTTCAGAAACGATCGAGGACCCTAAAGTGATTTTTTTTTTTAACCAAATTGAAGAGAAACAAACTTCTAAAAGAAAGAAATAGCAGAAGAATCACTCACTTTTCACTCACTCACCTCCATGGGCGAAGACTATGCTGTTGTTTTAAAATGATGAAGAAAGTAAATAAGAACGTGGTCAGAACTTCAACATACTTTGAGCCACATTGAAACACAATCAAACTTTGAGTGTTAGCAAGTTCTCTATTATCAGTAGAAGACAGTTTTTATATGTTTGACCAAACGCCTTTCATATACATTTGCTAAATTTTTAATTATTGTTTTGTCTGTCATCCTGTTCAGAAGCCTAGGGTCTGTAAGGACAATGAAACATACATTGAACGTTCAACAACTTCATGACTGCCTGCAAAATCTGTCCAGTGAAGTCTGCATTATCTGAATGAATACTTTCAGTCAATAAACAGCGAGGGACGTTTTCTAACAGTGATTTTTCAGTGTGCATGACTATTTTAGTTGAATCGACTTTGCCTTTTTCAGGGTGATGTTAGAAGATGTGAGAGCGTTAGGTCAGTTGCTCCATCTTTGACCAAGTCAAGTAAGTAAGTCAAGTAGGCTTTTATTGTCACTTCAACCATATACAGTTTAGTAAAACAGTTAAACGAATCAATGTTCCTCCAGGACCAAGGTGCTACATACAACATAAATTAACAACATAAATTAACAGAAGCGTGAAGAGTGTGTGTGAGGGGTGTGTCTGATCACTGAGCTGGTGGCTTTGTGGATGCAGGGTGTCGTGTCGATGTCTTCAGTAGAAATAGTAGCAGCCCGATTAGCTTCTCTTCTGTCCTTACTATCCGCTGTAGGGTCTTGCGGTCCGATATGGCACACTTCACTAACCAGACAGTGATGCAGCTGCTTAGGATGCTCTTGATAGTCCCTCTATAGAAGGTGGTGAGGATCGGTGGTGGAAGCTGGGCCTTCTTCAGACTTCTCAGGAAGAAAATACGCTGTTGGGCTTTCTTGTGCAGAGAGTTGGTGTGGTGGGACCAGGTGAGGTTCTTCTACAGGTGGACACCCAGGAATTTGGTTCTGTCTGCGATCTCCACATGGGAGTTGTGGATGCTCAGTTGAGAATGGTTGCTCTGTGTTCTCCTAAAGTCAACAACCATCTTCTATGTCTTGTCGACATTCAGAGACAGGTTGTTGTCTTTACACCAACCTCTGCACTTCCTCCCGGTACACTGACTCGTCGTTCTTGCTAATGAGACCCACCACGGTTGTGTCATCAGCAAACCCCGCTCTGAAGATGTGATTCAAACTGTGTGTCATGTACATAGTCATACGTATAAGGAATTTGTTTTAGTGACAGAGCTTCCAGAGATGACAAAACAAATGGAGTAGGATGTGCAGTTTTATCAGATAAGTTAAATAAATATCTGTGGTATTGCACAAAATATTGCACATATATTTATTGCATAGTGAGAAGAATGTTTAACTGTTCATGAGGTAAATTGTCTGGGGGGGAAATTGCCTGACTGTCCTGCTGTTTAGTGCTCTATAGAGTCGACCAGACTGCAAGAGTTCAAAGAGAAGGCTTGAGTGTGAAGGGTCCAAAGTGATATTCCAAAATGGGGGTCCAAAATGATAAGCCATTTTCTTCACTCTGGATATATACAGTGTGTATATATATATTGTAACGGGTTCGACCCAAAGTTGCACAGGCGGCACCATGAAACACAGACACGAGGCGAGATCTTAGAGGAAAAGGGTAATTTATTAGGAATAAATAAGGGAAGGAAAGGGAAAAAGGAGGGAGGATGGAAAGAAAGGGAAGGAATGAAGTGTGCACGTGCATGGTCCGAGGCAGTGCCCAGCTGTCGATGGCCAGCCTGGCCCCTGCCAGCTCTCTGTGGGCGCGGCCTCAGGCGGGAGTCTCACTCGGACGTCCGTCGGCTGGGCGGCTTTCCCGGCTGGGATCGGCGACCTTAACACTGTCCTCCTCGCGGCCTTTTCCTCTACGGCGGCGAGGAAGCGAAGGCGGGCTCGACGCAGGAACGAAGGATTACGTGGGAGCTCGTGCAGCTCTTTCCCGCGCTGTCCTCAGCGCGGAGATAAAAGGGACGGAAATCCATTGTCCTTTTTAAAAGACTGTCCACACGGAGACGCGTTTCGCTGTATACGTATAAATTTTTTATCGTATTGGCGTTTCATCCACACGGATCCTGTCGTTTTAGGAGACTGAAACCGCTATTTTTTTAAACCGGGTCCCAAGGTAGATAAATCTGAAAACGACACCCTTGCGGTTTTGTGTGTACAGCCAATCTGTATATTTTGTGAAACGATGATGTCATGCGCATGCTCATAGTCTTCTTCTCCGTGTATAGTGTATCTCTATGACAGAATTACAGCGCCCCATACTGGTCTGGCATATATATACTACACCGTTTTCAGTGGTTTCGTGTGTACGCAGATATTTCTTGAGACGACGCCGAACGAGGAAAAAAAATTATCGGATAGGGAACGCACTGGCTTCGTGTGGATGGAGCCTACGTCTCTGGGGCACGTTCCATTTCCCCACTCCCATGCCACTCTCGAGCTCCACCGCGTTATATATATATATATATAGGTGTCCTTATTATCTAAGTGTGTGAGGGCAAGATGGAGTGTCGTGGAGATGGCATCGTCCGTTGAACAGTTAGGATGATATGCAAACTGCAGTGGTTCCCGTGTGGGGGGCAGCAAGGTCTTTATGTGTCACATTCTCTGAGCATTCTGCCAGGGATATTGTGTATTGAAACACACACCTTCACCTTAACATCTTAACAATTGCAAATGGACTGTAACACCTAATAGTAATACATCATGCTTTTTTAAGTAATCCATTATAAATCAATTATTCCATCAAAGGCTTAACATATAAAGTATTCAACAGCATTTACTACTACAATTATTCTGATTAGAAAGGGTGGGGTGAAGGTGGCAAGGAAAATCTCCCTGAGAGGAGAGTAGAAAGAAACTTTTAGAGGAACCAGGCACTGTGATCCTGCATTAAACACACAGTCATAATTGCCACGTGCTCATGCATGTACAGTACAAGGTAAATGCTAACAGGTTGTGCAAAATCTAATTAGTGTGTAGATTGTTGAACTTCCATCATAGATTCATAAATTTAGTTAAAAAAAATAAATTAGACACGGCAGACTCATAACACAGCAAGGATTTTTTAAAATCATGTGCCCTGTTGTGCTGCTGTTTGCTCAGGCTTCCCAGCATTCGGCGGAGGCAGCTGGGAGGCGGGCAATGCTCCGTGGGCAATGGCGGTGCCGTTGATGTGGGAGCAAGGGGTGGAGGTGGAGGTCCATCCAGGTTGATATCTAAAACAGAATAAGTACACTGCAAACAAGCGTCATGTGCAAGTTTATGGACACTTTTATTCTTAGGCTAAGAGCTTAGGCTATTTTAGCCTCTGTTTCCCACATGCCTAAAGCCAACCAGTCAACATATTATTTAGCATTCTCTGTACTTTGCAACTTTCCTTTCAATGCATACAACTGTCTCAAAATAAAACTTTGCTTGTTTTGGAAGCCACACGATCCACCCACATCATACACTGACTAAAAGATCCTAAACCATACGTAATTAGTTTGTATGTACTTCACACTTACTTTAACTGATGTAGACCCTGGCGCTAAACAGCATGGAGTTCATTCAAGTTCCTCTATCTCAATGTCTTTTTGCTCTTTTACTTTTTCTACCACAAGAGGTAAAAGCAAGTTACAGTACAGTGATTCACAGGTTTTTTTATGTGGTTTTAGCCAACTCCTTGTTGATCCTTTCAACAAGTTATACAGATATAAGCTATATGGAGTCAGATCAGTGTCATAATATGTCTTGTGATTAACAAACTGTTTTTGTGATTAAAACTGAATCAATCATAACCATATGAAACCAATGCATACCTGTGCATTTCCTAATTTCATGGAAACTGTTTTTTTTTTTTTTCCTATTATACAGTAGGCACGGACAGAGCAGAATTTTTTCATCCTATATAACCTTTTTTTCATCCTATTTTTCTTTATTATCCCAAAATAATACTAAGGTTAGCAAGTTACAATAATGTCATTACCAATATTTTAAAAAGTCGCTTTACACACACGCAAAAAAACTGAAAAGCTTCATCCTTACTGTAGGGAAAATCTGCAAATTAAAGCATTTAAAATTGTCATTAGTACAAAACCGATAAGATTTTCTATTTTGTTTTAATTTTTTTAAACATAGATTTAGGAACATGCAAGTAGTATTAGTACTGTTAACATGATGAAAATATGCTGTATATATTGGTTAAAATATAGATTACGCTGTTTGTTTATAATTATTTGATTTAAACAGTATGGCACAGTGTTTCCCACAGTTCTACAGGTTGATCAGCCATTGACGGAATTAGCTGTTTTTCAGCTTGCTCAGCTATGGTAAATTAGCCTCCGATATAACCAATTCTGTCAAACATGTCATAGGTGATATGATCTATACTATTCCCGCATTGGCATCCTGTGTGGTAGGAGTGAATTATTTGCTAAGTATGTTTAGAAATAATAATTATGGCGGTAACTTGGGTAAACAGGAAAACATTTGACAGAGAAAAATGCAAGGCACACGAGTGGGATACTGCGGCACTGAATGGTTCTCACAGCATGCTTATAAGGCCGAGAGATAATTGAATGATCAGATTCAGTGGGCAAGAGACCAAAGGTTTGATCTGGGAGACATGAAAGGAGGGGTTTATTCGGCGCAAAGTGGAAGGAAGACAAAGTCTGACGGTGCAGGTGTTAAAGATGACTTTAATGATTGTAAATGGGTCAGGGAATCTGGGGGGGACAATTTGCGAGAGATGGTCTTGAAGGGGATGTTACATGCGGACAACATGACCATTTGGCTCGTTTGTTATGGTGGTGCCCTGGAACGGAGCCGGTCGGCTTGTTGTTTGTAGGATGAAATGGTCTGCCAGATCTTTAATTTTGCGTGCAACCAATGTTCCCCAACATCAGCGAACGAATGCCCGAGACCTCCTCCTCCTGAGAGGGGAACAGGGGAGGCTGGTATCCAAGACAGCACTGAAAAGGTGAGAGGCTGGTGGCCAATGTGGGCAAGAAGTTGCGGAGCATCTGGCTCCAGAAATGGGGCTCTTTTGAAGTCATACATCGGCTGAATGGCTGTTTCCAGGTCCTGATTGGCCAGCTCTATGTGGCCGTCAGTCTGTGGATGATCCCTTAAAATTGGCTGGCATAGCACCAATTAATTTACAGATTGCCAACCAGAAAACGCGAGTGATTAGCAGTTCTGCAGTCTCCTTGGCAAAGAACCGCCTTGGGAAAATGGTCCACTACCATGAGGACGCATGCAGGTGTGACCCGCGGAATTGGGGAGCCCAGTGACAAAATCAAGAGCTATATGGGACCAGGTTCTGTGTGGGATAGAAAGCAATCTGAGATGACCAGCAGGAGGCTTGTTGCTGGTTTTATTTTTGGCGGAGGCATTTACAAAGCTGCGGGTGTCATCCTTCATGGTGCGCCACCAGAAGTGTTCCTGGAAAAAAGCTAATGTGCCTATCAGCCTTGAGCCATGCTCCTATTCTGGGACACAGGATTGTTCTGCCTCCAGGACAAAGAGTTTGCCTGTTGGTGTTGGTGGGCCGGGTTCCTGGTTGAGTGCCGCCCTGACTCATGACTTGACATCCAGTAGTGCTGCTCCAACAAGGAATTTAGGGGGCAAGATTGTGGGCTTGGATGCTTGATCCTCGACTGGGGAGAACTGGAGGCAGAGTGTGTCTGGTTTGGTGTTCCTGGAGCCCAGGGAATAGGACAGGGTGAAATTGAAGCGAGAAAAGAATAGGGACCACATTGATTGTCAAGAATTTAAGCTTTTGGATGTCCTGAGATACTCCAGGTTCTTGTGGTCTGTCCAGACCAGGAACGGGATATCAGTCCCCTCTAACCAATGCCTCCACTCCTCCAGCACGAGCTTTATCTCCAGTAGCTCCCAATCCCCTATGTTATTCCTTTCAGCAGGCGAGAGTCAGTGAGAGGGAAAACAGCATTGTTGTCTTTGGGTGACCACTGCCATGATACCGCCCCTACTCTTGAATCTGAGGCATCCACCTCGACTATGAACTGGAGGGAAGGATCAGGCTGTAGGAGAATTGGGACCGTGGTGAATCTCTTAGTTCACAAAATGCACTGGCTGCTTGTTCAGTCCAGGCAAATGGGATCTTTACTGAGGTCATGGAGGTGTGGCGCAGCTACCAAGCTATAGTCATGGATGAACCACCTGTAAAAATTGGCGAAACCCAGGAAACGCTGGAGATCCTTACGGGTGGTTGGAATGGGCCAGTCAGTCACTTCTGGAAGCTTGACGGAGTCCATCTGGTTCTTTGACGGGTCGACAATGAAGACTGTGGGAAAATTGTCGGAATGGAAGAAGATGAGAATGTCATCCAAACAACGCAAAGATTGCATTGACGAGGACATTGTTGACCAGGGCTTGGAAGACTTCCGGAGGGTTAGCCAGACCGAAAGGCATAATAAAATACTCATAGCGTCCGGACGGGGTGTTTTTTTTTTTTTATGTTCTGTGCAGAGTTTTTGTTTGTTATTCACTGATGCAGCCTTGTTCCATGTGCTGCACGTTATAATTATTGTGTACAGCAAGAAAGTCACATTTTAGATAAGCAGCATCAATTGTGAGAGCCCTTGATGCTAGTTAAAGAAGCATTGACTAATCCGAGCAGGCTTATCTATTGTTTTCAGTTACTTTATAATCAGCATATCTACATAAAATAATAAGAGAATTGTTGTTGTTGCCTTGAAATAAATAAATTTTTTACTGTAAATGTATGATACTTTCTCAGATCTTAAATGCACAGTTTGATGTCTGAAGCTTCCCTGTCAACACACTGGTAGAACTTCAATATAAGCATTTTTTTTCATCAGTCATTGTCCAAGGGTGTACTGAAGTTTAATCGTTACCCCGTTCACTATGCAACATTGTGTTTCTCTGCAGAGGATGTGCAACCGCCAGTATGACATTCTTATTCTTTTTGCACCAGCTAAAATACATTAATTGTATTTACATTGTATTTATTGCCTCTCAGTACATGACTCTTGCTGTAGCTAGGGATGGGTCGCTTGACACCCAGTTTTCGACACACTACTGCTTCGAAACAGTGTTCCGGAGCGTTGCTCGAAACGAGGCTGTCGCGTGACTTGTGGAAACGAAGCTTTGTTACGTCACTGACATGTCACGCAGGGCTCAAACACAGAGCGTGTCTATTTGCACCTTCCCATACCCGCTGTCCATTTATTCCAATGTTATAATTATATCCATAATTGTCATGCCTATATGTTTTTGACGTGGTGTATTACTGTTAAAAACAATGACGTTTGAATGTTTGTTGTATGAATGTAAATTAAAACATCTTGCGGGCTCAACCACTGTTCCCAAAAAGAATAAAAGTCCTTCCTCAACTACAAACTTGTTTGCAAACTCCGTCCTTGTGAACGCCGTCTTATTAAATATACAAACAAAACATTACAATGAACAAAACATGTGAATGGAACGGCTGGGGTAGGGATTTTTTTTTACCACCAGATGGCGAAGTAGAGTACAGTGTCAAAAAGCTTCGAAGCATCAACGCAGTTTGAGCCACATCCATAGCCGTAGCAGAATAAACAGGAACAGGTTTTTCTGAGGTTTTTGTCGATCTATCTTTCCCTTTACTGCCGACTGTAGCTGATTTATTGAATTTGTTCTTTGAATTTATTATTTATTGAAAATGTAAAATTTTATTCTATTTCTAATCAAAAGAACTGAAGAAAAGAAAAATATTCGTTTATTTTGATGGACGAGATTCAAAGAACCGAGTCACTAAAATGATTCAAACTTCCCTTCACTACTAGCCAACTCTTATCCTTACATAACCGACATAGGAGATGGGCAGGGATCAACTGCGGGGGGAGTGGGGGAGGAGGGAGGGGGTCAAGGAAAAAACAAACCCATTGTACAGAAATGTAATGATTAAAATAAATGAAAATACGACATGCTACAAAATAAAACACATTTCATTTATAATATTTTACTGAATTCTTTTGATTTGTGCAAAAGCATATTATTTAATCTGTCTATATCTCCCCCTCCAAATGAAATGGTATCGCCTGGACTATATAAATAAATAAATACCAAAACATAAAAGAATTAGTTGTCCAAATCAGAAAAGAAAGTGAAAACAAAGGACAAACGGGCAACAGATAAGGGTATGCATCCATTTCTTCCCCCTTCTGAGTATCATATTATGTATGTAATAAAACAGGCTAGTATGACACTTTTGTGTGTTCGTGTCCTTATCTACTGTGTTGCTCACTTACATAGCACTGGATAAAGCCTACTTTCACATATTATGCTAATCATCTAATTGAGGGGGGGGGGTTTATATTAGTATGATAATATATATAAAGGTGCTATGATTATTTATTTGTTTGTTTATTGGTAAATGTTATTATTGGAAAAGGCAAAAGTTTAGGCTTTTCTGCTGTTTTTTCCGGGTGCCATACACAACAGAATCACATGAATTATGCACACATGCTTTACCTTTTGATGAAGAGGTAGTATAATTGCCATGAGATTGTGCTATGCTTTATTTTCATGTGTCTTAAAATGTATTAATGTAGACCATCAAATACATTGGAAACAGGTATGGAAAATAAATGCAGTAATGGCACAGGATTTTTATGTCGTTTGATTGAGTCAACAAATGGCTAATACCCTAATGACTAATAATATTTTGGGTTGTTTGAAAAATCCACTTTAATGGAATGTGATAAACTCCCCCTAGGCAATTTATACCATTGCCATAAAACAAGCCCAATATGTTCTCAAAACATTGAGGATTTAAAATTGTGAAGGAATTTCTGCCATGAGGAGCCCTTCAACTTATGCCAAATAAATGGAAACAAGGAGTGGCTAATAACTTTTTTGTACATTTATGTTCAGATTTATGTTAAGAGAAGAAAGCACATGAATGTGACAACTGTGAAGCTCAGTCATAGGAACTGGCAGTAGGAAGTTAGAAAGTTTTAGAGACCTAATATTTTGTCCCTTAGTTTCTCCTGATTTGGTTAAAAATCAGTCAGAATAATGTAAAGAAATAATGTAAAGGATTTTTAATATATCTTGAATAGTGTTGCAATGGAGAGGATTTAAATTAACGACACAATAGAAGTCAATTAATGTTCTTATACCTTATGAGTAGAAGGTTCTAATGTTTTAAAATATTTTACCTGGGGTGAGCAAGTGGTTGTGAGGAAGTTTGCTTATTTTCATTATTTGGTGATGCTCAAGTAACCCACAACTAATTTTTACATTTACTTTGACTTGACAGGGTTTTAGCCTGACTCATGTAGTACTAAAGAATGTCCACTAGAAATTTTTCCACCACAAGTTGTTCCCCTTTATTTTTTTTATATGGCTTAATTTTCACATTTTTTATATATGGATTGATAAATTAAATTAATATAGCAAGAAGTGTACATTACTATATGTTTTATTAGACTTTATTAGGTATTTCCCCTTTAAATCACGAGCCCACTTTGCCCACTTTCTTTCTGGTGTGCACAGGTTGCATTTGGGCCCGATCATCGTATTTGGGCCCGATCATCATTCCTTGCAGCTATATTTATGATTATTATTGTTATTATTCGTAGTAGTTAGGATCCAGGTTCGGGCACTGCCGTTGGTGGGTTGCCACACCCCATACTACCCAGCCACCCAGTTATGCATTACACACAGTATTGCATGTTTTTTGTTGGATTCTCTCCTTATCAAGTGTGCTATCCTGATGGTTCTTGTCAGTATAAATAGTGATGCACTGATTTGTGCATGAATAAATTCAATGCAGATATTGTAACTGTCTTTGTCTTAGAATATACAGAATCTGATCCATTCAGGGTAAGGTGTATGATGTATGCTAGTCACGTATGTGCATAACCATGCCCTTACTTACGAAATCTCATTCCAAGCTTGAAAAGCTAAAAAGATGGCAGCTATGCCACACATAATTTAGGAATAAAAATTAGATGGTAAATTTGTCCTCAGATTTTATTATGAAATTAACAGAAATGATCAAACCACAGACATTTTAGATGAAAACATTCATATTGTGCATTGAACTTTAACATGTAATCAATTTAAATGTGTTTAATCAGCACTATTTTACCTAAAATATCACTTTCTTAATTTTGTCATTACTTCCATCTACACAAGTATTGTTGGTTGCCGCATGCTGCCAAACAAGTAAGGAGACGATTCCATAAATAAACACTAATGACTAATAAACACGTCAGAATTCACACTGAACAAAAGAGGCTGTAAGCAGCCATTACCGTCCTCTACCGTGCTTTTCAGTGGTCATAACCAATTTGCATCTGTCTAGATTCGGGAGCAAATTCTGCTCAGTGGAATGGCATCTTAAAGCAAAATTGCGTGGAGGAACATGTGCCAAAAGTTTTAACACTAATAATCTTTTTTGCTGGTTAAGAAAATTACAGCATGAGAAGTTCTCAGCAAAGGCAGCAGCTAAATCTTGTTAATAATCGATCCTCACTAATCCCCCTATTGCAGAAGCACTCAAAAAGCTCAGGCCTTATTCTGCAGATAGTAAAAAGTCTGCAACCATTATCACAAAAACAATAATGAAAAGAGAAATAAACAGCTGTTTTTTTAACCAGCTTTTTATGTTGTTTTGTGCCTTGTGCCTTATTTCTAAGCTTTGGCAATGCGAATGTAAATATTTGTCGTGCTAATAAAGCAAATGTGAAACTTGAATCTTAAAATCAAGAGTGGTTCCCTGCTCTGGCAGAGGCAGCCTAGGTTTACCTTACCGCTTCATGTATGCAGACTGACAGTGACCGACTATTCAGCACGACTGCACACTCTAGATGATAAGAGGAATAGACTCTTACAAATACACAAATTCTGATGTTTATAAAGAAATATCTGCCTTTGCTGCTTACTAATTAGTAGCATTGATTGGCTCGCCAAATACAAAGTGATTAATTTTTGTGTTCATCAGTGTTGGGTGTAACATGTTAGAGTACTTTGATGTTAGAGTACTTTGATGTAACGAGTAATCTAACGCGTTAGGTCCACCATTTAAGTACTCAGTTATTTAGTTACTTTTTCAAAAATGTAATCCGTTATTCAGACAATTTATGTAATCCATGAATTAGACAGCAGTGATTCCCAATCCATTGGTGTGTGCGTGTGTATGAAAGTCATCCTACAAGCTCTGTCCCCGATAACCCGCCCCCCCTCTGTTATTTCTGATGTTATACTCCTATCTCACCTATACGGTTTGACTATCAGACCTAATAATCTGGAAACCTAATCACAGTGCCAAAACTCTCAGTGAACCATGATGAACCACATTTATGGCCACTGCGCGAAACTGCATAGGTGAAATAGGGGTATTAGTAGTTATTAGATTATGGGCCAAACATCGCTGAGTGATGATGGTAGAATAATTATTAAGGTCTTGACTAAAACAACATGCATGAAGAAGCACAAAGGAGTTTTCACTTTCTGTGGTGGAAAAGTACTCCAACTAGTTACTATTATCAGTCTTTTATAGTAAGACAGTTGCATGTTAGATAAGTTTCAGCATATGTGTGAGAGCTGCCTGATGAAAAATTATGCTCTTTAGTCGAGCATTAAAAAAAATATATACTCATTTATTTATTTTCTAATTAAATTCTTTTGGTGTAATTAGTCATTTGTAAATTATAACCCTATGAATTTATGTTCTACTATAATATTTGATAGAGATTATGTTGGAGGCAGGGGGCATTTTAGCTCATAATAATCCTTCGCGTACCTGCAGAAGGGAAGGCTGCCTACCTAGTGAACCTACAGAGTGAGCGAGGAGCGACAACAGATTGAGGCCCATCACATGCCCATCACAGACGCACACCTTGACATATGTTACACAAATGAATTAAATAGTTGCGTGTATTAATAATATCTCTGATTTTCAGATCCACAGTATGGCTCGACGTATTGCTGTGATTGGAGCAGGAAGCGCGGGACTGACCAGCATAAAGTGCTGCTTAGATGAGGGTCTGGTTCCAATATGTTTTGAGAGCAGCGTAGACATTGGAGGTCTCTGGTTGTTTAAGGTAAGATTTGTTTTGCTGTAGAAATTATATTTTATTTGGCTGTTTGTTTTCTTATGTATTAACATGGTGAATTAGATTAAATGATCCAACAATGCTACCTCATAAGCATTGTCATAAGATCACAAGAGAGGATAAAAGCCAGAAAAAACAAAAACCAGAAAAAACGCACAGATTTGAGACTAGATTTGTAATTATATTTGATTCATGAAGCATTTTCATGTATCACACTAGAGAATGTAAACATTATACTATCTTCGCGCTGTTCAAATCAAGATTTGGGATTTTCCTAAATAATCATTGTCACTGTAAAGGGGAGCTAGAGATGATGTGCAATTTCATCCAAATGACAAAACATGAATGGACATGCACAGTCAGATAGGTTGCTAACATTTTTCTAATGAAATTATCTAAAAAAAAAACTGTCAACCCATTAATGATTCATAATATTTATACAGCGAGTAACCTGATTTGAGAGTGTTCCACAAGATGAGCAAAGATTTTGAAAAAATTTTTACTTGAAAAAACAAGCAACTGAGCCAATGTTTTTTCTCACGCATGCTGCGGAATTGTGGGTAATCGTATCCCCTGCTTGGTCTTCGTGCACGTCTCTGTACTGTGTACTGTTTACTACAACACTGTGACCATGTGTGTGCGTGTAAAACATATTTTACTTTGTGTTTGTATGTGTGTGTGTACAGCTCACATGTATGCATGTCTCTTTATTATAACCTCTCTCTCTCTCTGTGTCAACCGCGCATACAGTGTGCTACATATAAATGGCATTTGATGAATGAAATGTAATTTTAAAAAAACTGGGTTTGGGACCACAATTTACAGTGACTAATTAAAAGTGTACAGCACTATAGGCCCGCTTACTGGGGTTTTGCAACCTCTCTAACCTAAAAAGTTAAAAAGTCATGTAAAGCCTTGACTTTTTAAAAAGCCTTTCTGTTGCACAATTCAGAAGCTTGTGCCCCCTGCACAGAATTTTTTTGCTTGATAATAAACTAATAAAAAACTGTTCGGTAAGATTGTCAGTTCTCTATTAGTGTTAATGTGTTTTTTTTTTTTTATATGTGTAGGAGACACCAGAGCCTGAACGGTCCAACTTATACCCCTCACTGGCCATAAATTCCTCAAAAGAGATGACATGCTTTAGTGATTTCCCGATGCCAGGACATTACCCGAACTACTTTGATCATTCCATGATGCTGAGCTATTTACGGCTATATGCTGAGCACTTTGACCTGCTCAAGTACATTAACTTCCAGGTTATGATCATTTATTCCTTTGTTTATTTTTTGTACTTGTATGTTAATACGCATATGCAAAAACGAATGTTTGCATCTTTTAGACAACAGTGGTTAGTGTGAAACAAAGGCATGACACTGGTCAGTGGGAGGTGCTGACTGAGAAGAGAGATGGACACAAAGAAACACATGTGTTTGATGGGGTGCTTGTGTGTTCAGGGAGCTGCACACACCCTTTCACACCCCGCTCAGCGTTTCCTGGTATATTATATTATGATATTATAGTATATTATCCTGGTATATTCAGCTGTACCACTCATAACGAAATGTTATGATTATAACCAATAAAAGAAAGGAACGAGATACAACACATATTGTATGGGATGGGGGAGGTGGTCCTCTTGTGTCCTGGCTGAAGACATGTTTATTTATGCCATAAAGGCAGACAGACCTGTGCTGATGTATTTGCAGTTCCACCTATACATATAAACCGCATCCGTCTCCATCTAGAATCTCAGTTCAACAGCCACTTTTCATGAAGCTTAACTGTGAGGCGGGGCAGCAAGGTGTTGTACCTCATTCCTCTCCCTTAGGAAATGAATGGTTATGATCATAACAATAACTATTGTTTTCTTTCAGTCAATTCACTCAGTACTACACATCTCGTATGGGACAAGCAGTCATCAAATTTAGGTACCCTGTTAGCTACTCTATTGTATCATGAACCCCACAGAAATGACAGGATAAGCCAGAGATAGGCGCTGTTATATCAAACTGGACAATAGTATTCTGTAAAGCCAACATCCCATTGAACAACAGCCATAATGTTGCCATAGCCCCAGTTGAGTGTGCCTTCATTCCGTGAAGTAATGGGACACCCCTGCTGCTAAAAGCCTCCACAATCCAGTGAGAAAGCCACTGTTTGGACAGTTTTTATTTTCTGCAATGGAAAAGTACTCTAACTAATCAGCATTACGTAATGTTGTAATGTAACTGATTACGTTTTAATGAAAGTAATTTTTTATTGTAAATAGTTATTTTGAAAAGTAACGTCCCCCAAAACTGCTCACCACTAAACTTCTAGTGGATGAGGCCTGAGCACATTGAATCTTGACCACATTCAGAGGAAGACCCTTAGATATCAGGTTGTACCGCTCAACAGGCAAGCATGCAAACTTCACAGATCAGGAAAATCTGATAATGTGGAGATACACTTCGTGCTTGGTTTTTGCATGCAGAAAGAAGCCGCATTCCTGAGGATTAGAGCGAATGGCAGATGACTTGTTCGCTTCAACTGGGACCGTGTTCTTTGGTCAGATGAGACCAAGATAGAGCTTTTTGGCAACCAACACTCTAAGTGGTTATGGCGGTACACAAAAGATGAGTATGCAGAAAAGCACCTCAAATCTGATAAACGTATTAGGGGAAGCCCAGCTTGTCGCTGCGCAAATGTCTCCTAACGAGATCCCTTTAAACAAAGCCTATGCAGTGGCCATACCCCGCGTTGAATGAGCCTTTAAGCCCATCGGGCAACTAAAACCCATAGCTGTATAAGCCATCTCGATCGCCTCCACCATCCAGTAAGAGAGACGTTGCGATGAGATCGGCTTGCCTATACACTGAGCAGCTCATGAAACGAACAACTGATCATTCTTCCTGAATGCTCGTGTTCTGTTCACATACTGCCATAACGCCCGAACCGGACATAAAGTATGCAAAATGTGTTCCTCCTCCGAAGCGAACGGTGGGGGTTAAAAAGCATTCAACTCTAAGGCAGTGCAGTTATAGCCCGATTCCCAGACCTTAGGAACGAAGGCCGGGTTAGGCAATAGTGCAACGTTTTTGCCAGCTGGACTAAATTCCAGACACGCCTCATGCACTGACAATGCATGTAACTCTCCCACTCGCTTAGACGAAACTAAGGCGAGGAGCAAGAGCGTTTTCAGAGAGAGTTTTATATGAACAGTCTCCAAAGGTTCAAAGGGAGCACGGGTTGAGGCATTCAGCACCATGATGGGATGCGTTGCTTTAGTACTGGTGTCAGACGCCTCACTCCTTTCATAAAACGGCATATAAGAGGGTGACGACCAACCGAAGATTTTTCAATGCCAATGTGGCATGCCGAAATAGCAGCCAAATAAACCTTAATGGTGGAAAAGGCTCTGCCGCTGTCCATTAAGTTCTGCGAAAAACAGAGAATATCCGCCACCAAACACTGGAAAGGAATAACTCCTCTATGTGCGCACCAGTTCTCGCGGAAGTTGCCAGGGCTCTCCCTGAAGGAGCTAGACAATCTCCGCCAGCCACAGCCTCCTTGTCCAACGAGGGGCTACTAGGAGGAGAGGTAAACCTTCTTCTCTTACCCTGTCTAGGGTTGGAGAAATTAGGCTTAGCAGTGGGAATGCGTAAAGCAACCCGGTTGGCCATTCATGTGTCACGTTCCCCCTTGACGATTGATGTATGCCATCACTGTCGTGTTGTCTGTTCTGACTAAGACATGGCATCCCCTTAAAAATGGTAGGAAATGTCTCAGAGCCAGAAACACCGCCAATAACTCCAAAAGGTTTATGTGCACCGTGCGGAGCTGGGGCGTCCAACGACCGTTTACCGATCTGCCCTGAAAAACAGCTCCCCAGCCTAGGAGGGACACATCTGTTGTCACAACCTTCCTCATGGACACGTTGCCCAACGGAGTCCCCTCCCTGAATAAGGAGGGGTCCCTCCATTGATGAAGAGCCTCCACACATTCGCTGGAAGTCTCTCATTTTAAGCAAACCCAGTGAGATCACTGACAGCGACGAGGCCATCATACCCAGAAGGCGAAGGCACAACCTGAATGACACCAGGTTTCCCCTGCGAAAATGGCTCAGACACTGATAAAATGCAGTTATCCTCCTTTCTGAAGGAATAGTGTGATAGGTCACCGAGTCTATCCTTAGACCCAGATACTCTATCTGCTGAGACGTGATCAACCGGCTCTTGGCATAGTTGATTCTGAATCCCAAACTCATGAGATGGGACGTAAGCAACCCTGTGTCCCGCTCTGCGTGCTCCCGTGATTGCGCACATACTAGATAGTCGTCCAGATAAGCTGATATCCTGAGACCTCTGTGTCTCAGTGGTGACAGAGGTGCCTCTATCCACCTGCTGAACACTTGTGGTGCTAGGCTCAGCCCGAATGGAAGAGTAACAAATTTGTACGCTTTGTTCTGAAAAGAAAACCTGAGATATTTCCTGAGATATTTTATTTTCTTAAGTGCCTGTTCAGAGCACGCAGGTCCTCTTTTCCAAGAGGGTGGAAATTCCTTCCTGAATCCCCTTTTGCCACAGATGCTATAACCCCATGGAAAGGAGGGGGTTTTACAGCAAACTGAAGCTTGTAACCCTTGGTTACCGTAGTGAGGACCCATGGAATAGGAGAACACTCCATCCAAGCCTCTCGCTGAAGCTCCAGAGGGTTTAGGCAAACCGATTCCATAGATGGAGCGTTGGCGCCATCTAGTGGGCAAAGAAATACCGTCTGGGATCTGTCTGGCTCAGAGACCGGTTTATCTCTCAGTTCATTGATTTTATTGCTTTTTTTTGTTACTCCTCCTCTGGGCTCAGAAACTGCAGTGCTTCGTGAACCTGCACTCGGGAACTTGTGCTTAAACTCAGCAGACCACATTGAACTGGTAGTTGCCTTTGCACTTGAGGCATTTTTGTAAGCCCTCCTTGGAATGTTGTGTGTTGAGGAAAAACTGAACTGGCCTGAACACAGCCTGAACATTCCTTCGTTTGAACTCCACATCCTCTGCTTCTTTGCGGGTAGGGGAAAAGATGTGTTGAACTCGAGAGAGGACATCGCAGAAAACCCTAGGTGCTGCCCGTCTCTCCCATGCAGAGCTTGTGTCCTAGGTCTCATTCTTCTTTTTGCTAGAAGGGTTAGAGGACCTGGACCTCACAGCCGCTGCAGCGAATGACTGCTTTCCCCATGGCTTAGCGCTTGGAGCTGCGGGGGATTGAGCCGCCTGCTCCGCGCTCTGGGATCTCGCAGGTTTGAGTGCGTTCACAAACCTCCTGTTCTGTGTCGGAGGGACTGGCCGAGGGGGAACAGGAGGACGCAATGGCCTTTTTCTTGGCAAACAGCTGTCAAATGCCTCTCCTTCCTTCTTCTGGAGATTGAACCTCTGTCTCATCGCCTCGAACAGCCCGCTCGCATTCAAGGGAGCATCGAGAAAATCTAATTTCTCCTTTTCCCCGATGCTTGAGAGGTTCAGCCATAGCGATCTTTCGCCCGTGACGGCGAGAGCCATAGTGTGGCCACAGCTCTGCACCGCACCGAGCGAGGCACGCAGATTGAGATCTGTTAGATTACAGATCTCTTCCCAGACAGATGGGCTTGGGTTACCGGCGTCTAGTTCTTGCCCAGCTCTTCCAATAATTCGGCTTGGTATAATTTCGGCAACGTTAATCTTGACGGTACGTCTATGAACTGAGGCAGCGCAGCCTGGGTGCTGAGGAAAGTCTTCACAGGAAAGAGAACAAGAATGTCGTTTCAGGGCATCATAGCTGGTTATATGTGGGGTTGGTGGTCCACTATCTTACCTGTGATTGGTCTGCTCTGCGTGCAGACGTGGTGTGATTGGTGCTTCCATAGTCTATCACGCCTGAGGCGTTTCCCATAGTGGGATACCGAGCGATTGTTGAAAGAGAACAGGGTTGCCTGTCACAGGTTTGCCCGGGATACAAGTTAGCAAGTTAGCTTCCTCGCACAGCAGCTTATGGCTCTTCTACTCTGTGCCACTTTTATGTAATTTTGTTTGTTTATGTTCAAGAACCTCAAGTTCAGTCAGGCAAACTTGACAACCAAGTCAAGTCGCAGTGACTTAACAATGGATCACAGCATAATGCAGCCATCACGAGAATTTATTAGGACTCAGAAACAAAAGCGAAAATAAAATCAGCCAGAAAAACAATAAAAACTTGGCCTGAGGGAGCACACTCTTATTTACAAATGGGAAATTATTTGAGCAACAGGACTTAACAGATTTTTGATGTACAATTTTACATCAAAACCTGTGCAATGTCACTATCAACAAACACATCCTCCTAATTTTGTTGCCCACTGTGTATTGACACTAAAGGCTTTTACTTTGTTATGGTATTAATCAAGCCATGTCTTTAGCCAGGACACAAGAGGGCGTGATATCCCATACGTTATGTGTTCTACCAAGTGATTTGACTGCAAAGCACATAGGTGTCTTATTTTAATCTTTTTCTTTTTTCTTTTTTAGGAATAGACACGTTTCCAGGTAAGAGCTATCATAGTTGGGAATATAAGGATTCACATTCATTCCATGGAAAGAGAGTGGTGGTTATTGGCAGTGGCAACTCTGCTGGAGACATTGCTGTGGAGATCAGCAGAGTTGCAGAAAAAGTAAGCACAATCAGGGAACTGATTTAATTCAGTTTCATTTATATAACATTTTTAACAATTGACATTGTGGCAAAGCAGATTTGCAGGAATTTGTATTCTGGATATATTTTTTTTTTTTTAATGTTTATCCTTAATGAGCAAGCTGGAGTCATTGGTGGGAAGGGAAAAACTCCCTGGGATAACATGAGGAAGAAGTCTTTCAGAGGAACCAGACTCGAAAAAGAACCCATCCCATTGACGTGATACCAGATAGTGAGACCATAAATAAATAAATAAATTCCTTCCCCAAGCTAAACCAAAATGTAGAAATGCTTAAAAAACATGTCTTAGTAGGTGAAAAAGTGGATTCAGATTGGATCATATAACACCATTTTTCATAATGCTTATCTCCCAATACATGCTTTGTTGTAAATATGCATACAAAAAACAATGTTATATTTTTATCAGATTAAAAAAAACACATTTGCTATTCATACCCTTTTGCTAATTTCATACCCTGTTATGTAGTCTCCATAACGTTTTCAATTTAAAGCTCATCTTAATTGTCATTCAGATTTCACATAAAAAAGACATGAACATGGAAATGTGTATTATTCTCAAATGCAAAATTAAGTTATTGCAACATAAATTTGGCATGGTTATGGACACTACAGATTGTCTGTCTGCTTTTTAAGCTTGTCCAAAAAGCATCTTAGTTTTTCCAGACACTTGTTTAAACTTATCAAAGTTAAATAAAAAAAAATTAAGTTTTAAAATAAATTTAAATCATTATTTGCACAGCTAGTCTGCAACCTGAAACCAGCCATTTGTCTCTTTATAACATAGTAGTCTACCCAATATTTCCAAGAACAACTAATGTTTAATCATTTCTCATTGTGGACTATACCAGTGAGACAAAGTATTCAGTCCCTTACAGAAGAAGGTGTCAAGTCCTGAAAAATTCTGATGAGTGCAAGATTATTAAGCCAGATGGCTAGGTTGAAGCATCTCTGAAATTGGAAGATTTATACTTTATTCTTGCTCAGTAGGGATACAGCACTATAGAACTGTTAGGGAAAATCACAAAACGGTTCCAGAGCTTTGGGTACCCAGTGCTCATCATTGTGGAAGACAATGAATACTGTTCAGTGCAGGTTACAGCACTCACAGTGCAAAACATTTGGTGGTAAAGAAAAAACGAAATGGAAAGAGCAAGAGTAAAAAGATTTAATGGACAGATTAGTCCTGTTACCAACAGTCACTTAGTAAACCAACATGTTACGCAGGTTGCCTTAATGGCAATATCTTATTTGTTTACTTCAGAAATGTGGTAGTTATCTTTGTTGTGCCTCTATCTTTGTTATGTACCCACACCATATCTAATTAAACATTTTTGTTTCTTGTATATTTTTACTTGAAAGACTTTTCTGAGCATGCGTGATGGAGCGTGGGTTGTGAGCCGTTTGGCTACCAGTGGGATGCCTTTTGACATGAGCACAAGTAATCGTCTGTTCAGCATACTGATGCAAGTGCTTCCTCATGCACTGCTCAACTGGGCAGCGGAGAGAGTCTACAATGAGAAATATGACCACAAGCTGTACGGACTGCAGCCCAGTTATAGGTGAAACAACACAACTCTACTTAAACCAGGGTTTAAGAAAGGCCTTATTCTTAGGGATATATGCTACATCAAATGAAATGACATCAGTATACAATGAAGTGTATTAAAAGATTTAAAAAACAATGTAGCGCATAATGTTTTAAGTCTAGGCCTCATTTAATGATATAGCACACTTTTCTTCACTGATGGCTGTGCTAGAAAGTTTGTGTAAAGGATTAAGTAAAGCATTCCTTGGCCTCCAAGTGGCGCAGTGGTAAAGTGCTTGCTCTATCATCGGGAGATTGCTAGTTCGATTCCCACGTGATGCTGTAACCTCTTCTTAAAGGACATCTTTTTTTCAATTATTGCTCTTACAGGATACTCAAACAGCGACCAATGGTTAATGATGAACTACCAGCACGCATCTTTCAGGGGGCAGTGCAGGTGAAACCAAACATCAGAGAGTTCCGAGGCTCAACCGTGGTATTTGATAATGGCGCTGTTGAAGATGGGATAGATGCAGTCATCTTCTGTACAGGGTACAAGCCAAGCTTCTCATTCTTAATCTCTGCAAAGGAGATGGATAATGTGGGGGAAATAAGTCTCTACAGGAGAGTCTTCCCTCTGGTCCTAGAGCGCCCCACATTGGCCGTCATCGGGCTAATCAGTGGCTCTGGAGCCATTATGCCTATGATGGAGATGCAGGCACGATGGGCCACTCGCGTCTTTGCAGGTATTACAGAGCATGGAGAGAGTGTACAGAAACACAAGATTCTCATGAAATCAACTTAATCGAATGTTGATGCTACATAAAGTTGACTTTATCTCCGCTATTAGCATGTTTAACTATAAACATAGTGAGGCAGTGGTCATATACAGGTGCTCCGTGCCTTTTTGTTAGAAACAAAACAAATAATGACTGGTAATAATAATAGAATGTGCAAATAATAGAAATCTCTCAAATGAGTTAAACTAGTGATGGCAGATTTTTTAGTAATTTCAGTCAGTTTAAAATAATATGACTAATATATTAAGAGACATGTTGGTATTGTTCATTTGTGATTTTCCTTCTTTTCCTCAAGGTTTGAATCAACTTCCTCCTGTACCAATAAGGCAGAAGATGTATGAGAAAGACGAGAAGGCACATATGAAAAGGTGATTTAGTTTAAAGGTTTTCATCTGTATTTAATTTTTACATAACATTTTTCTTCAGATATTTGCAGTCCAAACAGTGTCTTTTTCTTTAATGCTTTTTATTAATCTTTCACAGATGCTTTAGTCCAAAGAACGCTCCTCTCGAAGTAGACTTTATCCCGTACATGGATTCCATCGCACAAGATATCGGTGTGCGTCCCAACCTCTTGCAGCTGTTCCTGACTGATCCTAGTTTGGGTGGGAGGGTTCTGTTCGGTCCCTGCACCCCGTACCAGTTTCGGCTGTGTGGGCCGGGTCGGTGGGCCGGGGCTCGTCAGGCCATCCTCACCCAGTGGGAGCGTGTATTCCAACCACTCAAGACACGTCCCATTCCTGAGGACAAATCATCAGGAATACTCTTCTGGCTGGTTCTGGCAGGAGGGTTGGTCTTGATGTTTGCTCTCATTATATTGCAGGAGAGAGAGAAACCATTCTTCAGTATCTAATCACACATAATATGATTCCTTTCAATCATTAAATGAACTGCTCCAATGTTTTGCATTTGATTCAAATGATTTTTCCTGTTAGGCGAATTAGGCAAATATAACCTCAGACAAACAACGACATGTAACTTTTTTCAACGTGCATTATTTATTTAACATAAATGAAGCTAAAAAGGAAAAATATTTGGGTAATACTAAGTACCGCAGTGATTTAATAGCCCATATATTAATATTTAATAGCAATAACTTAAATTATTTGTTTCCTGTATGACTTTATGAGGCTTTCACATCATTGTGGAGAAATTTTGGCCCATTCTTGTTTACAACTTTGCTTCAGTTCATTTAGGTTTTTGGGAATTCTCTCTTAAGGAATGTCCGCTGGGTTGACATCTGGCCATTGACTAAGCCATTCCAAAACCCTATTTTTTTTATTTTTCAGCCATTCTGATGTAGCTGTCAGACAGATGGTCTCACATTTGCCTCTAGAATATTCTGGTATACAGTGGCGTTCATGGTCGACTCCAAGTTGTTTGGAAATGGTTTTATACCTCTTTCCAGATTGATGTGCAGCAACAGTTGCTTCTTTAAGACCATTGCATATGTCTTTCCTTCTTGGTGATATGTCAGCATGCAACTGAATGCTTCAGACTAGCATAATGCCAAAAAATCTGCTTTTATAGAAGTCTGCACAGCTGCTGAAGCTATAAGCCGTAAGGGGGTACTTACCGTAGTATTGTCCATTCATTGGCTTCATTTTGGTGAAATAAATAATGGCACAGTCAAAAAAGGTATATATTTAAGACCTGCTACTAGCAGAAATTTCTATGTTTTTACACAACAAAACCTAGAATTAAAATAGAATTAAAGTTTTGAACATGACTAAAGTGGCAATAAGTGTAGAAACAATGTGGTTGTAGTTAATTAAGTTGCCACAATGTTTGTGCCAGATCTTGCTACCAATCAATTGGCTTACATTTTTAAATTAGATGTGAATGAAGCCCTCTCAAAAAAAGCCCGACCCTCCTCTTATTTTAAAGTAAATATAAAAAATAATAATAATAATAATTTTGAATGAAAACGACATTTTAGAAAATGAAATAGCTAATGCACATGTTTGCTTCATAATAAAGGTTCTGTGAAATTCGCATCAATGGCTTAGGAGTTGCAGATACAAGTAATCCCCGACTTGCCCATTACGACTTTTTGTAGATACAAACAGACCACGGTTCTATGAACATTTGTAGATGTTTGTAGAACAAACAAATCACACACATCAGTAGCTCTCGTGTATTGTAACAAAAATAGATACTAATACCAATATTTACAATTATATCCATTATTTTTAGTGTGTACGTAAGTGAATGTATAAAAAAAGTTCGGTGTATTGTATGAGAGTGCGTGTGGGGGTGCAGGAGAAAAGATTCGGCCTCACCAGGTTCAATGAATCAGTTCAGGAGTGCGATGATAGAAGCTGCCATGATGGTTAAAATCATGTGGAAAATTCACAGTCCAAGTGAGTTCACAGTCCAATAAAGTAAAACCGTGGATTACAAGTAACTTGGTCTGCAAGTGTTTTGTAAGACAAGCCAAAATTTTTTATAAATGTTAACTTGATAAACGAGTGAGGTTTTGCACTACGTATGCCGAGCTCCATGTGATCACAACTGAGCCAATGGTTCTTCTCTCTCACGCTGCAGGATTATGGGTACTCGTCTCCCATGCATGGTTAGTGCATGTGCCTTACTCATCTAGTCAACATCCTGTGCGCATGTACTATTTACTAAAGCATTGTGACATGTGTGTAAAATATTTCGCCAAATCCTCAAAAGGAGGGAAAAGCAAGTGATATTAGATAGGTTATTTGTTAAAGTCACACAAAAGAAAAAAAATCCAGTTTAGCCAACAGCAGTGATTTCAATTGTGTGTGTGTGTGTGTGTGTGTGTGTGTGTGTGTGTGTGTGTGTGTGTGTGTGTGTGTGTGTGAGAATGCCGTCCTTAGCTTCCAGGCAGCATGGTGGCGTACGGGTTAGCACTGAGGTTCTAGGACTTTCCACCACAGAAGTTTCCTCTTCTGCAGTACAAAGACATGCAGAGTAGGCTAATTGGCGTTTGCCACCCCATCCCGGGTGTATGTTGCCTAGTGATTGCTACTGTATATGCATATAGTTCAATGGACCAGTGCTGTTATGCTCTATTATCACCACTCGTGGAATGCCTCTCGTCCAATCAGATTACTCAGTTGGAACAAACTTTTGTACATATGCTGTTTAACCATGCGTTCATGTAGTCAACTTGGCAACGTTGTGAGCATATTTGTTCACATACTTTCCTATATACTACATGTGTTACCAGAGGATAGTGATAGTGAGATCAGAAGCTTTGTTGGAGGACTGAGTATTTCCAGCCAGTTATGTTAAATGGCATCTTTACCCAAAGCTTTTTTGATAAATATGATTTTTTTATATTAGCTGATATTTGTATGATGCATATTTTATTAATTTGCTTTTGCCTGTGTTAAGATTTAAATGTAAAAGCTTTTTTATGTAAAGCTTTTTTTTAACATTAGCGGCAAAAAAAATTGAATATTCTTTTGTAGTGTATACTTTTAGTTAATGGTCTCATACAAGCATAAGGTCCAAGTTTAACTTCTGTATACATAACACCTATCCATATACAGGATTTATAGTTGGTAGTCTAGTAACCCAGTGTATGACAGTGTAAGAATATATCCAATGACAGAAATGTTTTTAAATCAGATGACTAAATGTAAAAGTAAATAAATATGATCCACTGCCATACATGCAAATGCAGTATTTTTCCATGCTCATACTTTGCATGCAAAGCCTTACAGAACAACTTTTATCAGTGAAATGTATTTGTGATGGTAATCCATGGAGCATGAAAAGATTGCGTGCTGGAAGGGCATGGTCAGACGTTGAGATCACATGGGGTATTGTTCAGAATGGGTTAAAAGAATTCTTCAAAAGAAGCTTCAAATAAACATTTTAAATTATTATTTATCCACTTTTTGAATCTTATTTCAGATTTCGGATGTTTGGATTCTTGTTTGAAGTTTGCAAAGCATGGTTTGAGACTGCATGCCTAGATTTATGAATATGTAATTTTGCAAGTATTAATATGAAGTTTATTAAATAGAAATCATCAGCATTGAAGGGATAATGAGTCTGAACAAAATTTTGTCATAGAAGAGACAAAAGTCAGATGCCCTAAATTGGGATTTTTTTTTTAGAAATTCAGTCAGAACACGACCAAAATAAGTTATGTCCATCCTCTGAATCTAGCTGACAAAAAGAGCAATTCACATCAATGTCCTTCTAATAAATTTTCTTTGAATTATTTTAAAAGTAATTCCTTTGACATTTACTTTGTAAAGCTGAACTCGGGTGAATGGGTGTGAACGCCCGAGTGAAGTGAATGCCCATATCTCTCTTTGATGGGAGCATGGATACGGGACTTTGTTAAAAGTGACGTCAGTGCTCAAGATGAGCTTTGAAATCTTGATATCAAGCATCTAGACAAAAGTGTGCAGTGAGGACCAAATTGGCTGCTGCACAAATATTACCCACAGGCATCCATTTAATCATGATATTGAGATAGCCCAGGTTTAATGTTCCTTCACATCCTGGCTGCAAAAAAACACCATGGCAGCAAAAAAATTATATCTCCTTAGGCTGTTTGGACAGAACCTTCCCCCTCACTGTAGTGTACACACAGGGCACAAATTATGCAACTTCTCCTGCTCTTCAGATGCAAAGGGAGGGGGGCAAAAACTTGTTGTGTCAGTGACAGATAAGCCACCAAGGATTGCTCCAGTCCCGTTTTTACAGCTCCGTCCAATTCCAAATGCTGTCTATAACCAGGCACCATGAAACATGGTAGACAGCAGTTTCTTGGCTGCTTGTCGGTACAGACATCTGGAGCAGCTAATGCAGTCAATACAATGTTGTGTGTCATTTGATTTTATCTTGTGTTGTGAAAATAAAAATATATCTGTGTGTATTACTGATGTAGGAAGTTTGACCTAAACAAGCTTGTATATAAATTTTGGAGTTTAGTCTGGATCATTTCTGCAGGAAGGTAAGTCGGTCTCTGGAATCCAAACATTCTCAGTGGCATTGCTTTATTACGGAAGGACTTACCATGGAAAAGTAATAATAAAACAAAAAATAATAATTTTCACACTGAGAGTTCAATTCCTGCCTCAGGCCTGTGTGCGTTGAGTTTGTTTTCCCTGTGTTTGGTGGATTTCTTTCAGGTACTCTGGATAGATAGAGTACTTTATACAATTTCCCTTTGGGATTAATAGTCATGTGCACTGATGAGGGAATTGCCTGTTCTGTTGCTTACTGTATATGGAATTTGTTAAACAACAGTGATTCCTCAATATGTGCCTTGACTGTGGCTGGGAACTTGCTTGTCTATTATTTGTAATAGACAAGGTCTTAAATTTTATCTAATCATAGAATCAGGCATCTACTGGTACAGTATATACAGTACCTATACCAGTTGGCTTTTGCTTTGCTATCATTAACTCTGCATGAGGTTTTTGAATCCCATCTGCAGGACTGACTTCATCCGCTGTTGCATATACTGTATAAGGATGCATTCACCAAACTATGATCTTCACATCCCTGATCTCGAAACAAAAGGGTTCATTGTTGCAATAAGTAAAAAAAAAAACTATTTCATGACACTAAAGAAAAGTCAAGTCATCTTTGGTGGTGCTTCAGTAAAAGAATGGCACTCTCAGATTCAGTGAGGTCACAGTCAAGCATTCCTCCTCAATAGTAACAAAGACTTCTTTTTGCTCTTCATATTACTGAGGGTGGCACTATTGACTAGGATTTTATAAGGTAATGTTTAGCAAACAGACATTTGCCAACTTGGCCAACTGATTGTCTTGGTTGTCTGAGAATATGAAAGCCAGATCATATTTAAGTGAACATTGGTCTAAACATAAACATAATTCCTAGTCCCTTCAGGTACTGTATTCCTGAGCACCAGGAGAGTCTCCTGGGTTCTGAATTGTGTCAGAACCAATGATATTCTGAATGAGTTACAGTTAATAGCCTGATCATTTAACCTTTAATAAACTAGAGCTGATATTACATTGCCATCCTTTGAATGTTCATGGGTTTGTCCTACAGACTAGATTTAATTCTTCCAGATTGTCAAGCCAGCACCACACGGTAAATGATGAACTGTCAAATCAATTTCTAGCACCATCAAAGTGAAACTAAACATGTCTGTATTCTAATTAAATTAAAAAAAAAAATAAGCAGATACTTTTGCTAGTTCTAGGAATTCCTTGAAAGGAGCTAAATTTTCCCATTTCACATTAGCAACATTTGACTAGAAGTAAGCTTATACCTGATTTATTGTATAGTTATTTCAAGACATTGTTTAGATTCAGGAATATTTTTCTTGCTATTTGATCACTTTTGTAGTGCACAATTTCTGTTACAGCATTTATTTTGAAGAGGAGTTCCATAGCACCGTTAACATCTAGTTCTGAAAAATGTAAGTATATTTTATTTATACTTCTTTTTCAGTTCTTCTATTTCTGTTATGCTTTTAATTGATTCTTCCTTTATCTCATGTCGATATTTGCTTTAATTGACTTCTCCCACTTAAATTTCCCCAAGATCCATCTTTGTATTTTATCTTAGCTATCTTGCCAGTTGCTTACTCCTATTTTAATCATTATTGGGTAATGGTAGCTTCCCTTTGTTTAGTGCTTTTGGAATTTCCACTTGCAGTAACGTTTACTCCCTACTGCCCACAAATGGTTGTCTCATTTAATGATTGCTTTAGACATCATTTATTAACGTACACCCACACACAGAAATTATCAATCATAAAGACTCTTGCTTAAGGTAAAACCAGGAGACGACCTGCAGCTTCTTACAGCTAAAATGATTCTGCATCATTTTGAATAAGACAATGGACACTATTTTTATTTTTTTATATAACAATGTAATGATTATATAATAACTGTAACGATTGTGTGTGCTGTTGTTCAAAGTAAAATATACACATGGGGACAAAATTGTTGGTAACCTTCGGTCAATGAAAGAAAAACTCACAATGGTCACAGAAATAACTTTAATCTGACAAAAGTCATAATAAATAAGAATTCTATGAATGTTAACCAGTGAAAGTCAGACATTGCTTTTCAACCATGCTTCAACAGAATTATTTAAAAAATGAACTCATGGAACAGGCCTGGACAAAAATGATGGTATCCCTAACTTAATAGTTTGTTGCACAACCTTTTGAGGCAATCACTGCAATCAAACAATTCCTGTAACTGTCAGTGAGACTTCTGCACCTCTCTGCAGGTATTTTGGCCCACTCCTCATGAGCAAGCTGCTCCAGTTGTTTCTGGTTTGAAGGGTGCCTTTTCCAAACTTCATGTTTCAGCTCCTTCCAAAGATGCTCAATAGGATTGAGGTCAGGGCTCATAGAAGGCCACTTTAGAATAGTCCAATGTTTTCCTCTTAGCCATTCTTGGGTGTTTTTAGCTGTGTGTTTTGAGTCATTGTCCTGTTGCAAGACCCATGACCTGCGACTGAGACCCAGCTTTCTGACACTGGCCTGCACATTTCTCTCTAGAATCCCTTGATAGTCTTGAGATTTCATTGTACCCTGCACAGATTCAAGACACCCTGTGCCAGATGCAGCAAAGCAGCCCCAGAACATAACAGAGCCTCCTCCATGTTTCACAGTAGGGACAGTGTTCTTTTCTTGATTTGCTTCTTTTTTCCATCTGTGAACATAGAGTTGATGTGCCTTGGCAAAAAGTTCCATTTTTGTCTCATCTGTCCATAGGACATTCTCCCAGAAGCTTTGTGGCTTGTCAATATGTAGTTTGGCATATTCCAGTCTGGCTTTTTTATGATTTGTTTTCAACAATGGTGTCCTCCTTGGTCGTCTCCCATGTAGTCCACTTTGGCTCAAACATCGACGGATGGTGCGATCTGACACTGATGTTCCTTGAGCATGAAGTTCACCTTGGATCTCTTTAGAAGTCTTTCTGGGCTCTTTTGTTACCATTCGGATTATCCGTCTCTTTGATTTGTCATGAATTTTCCTCCCTTGGCCACGTCCAGGGAGGTTGGCTACAGTCCCATCTGAAGATCTGAAATTTCTGAATAATATGTGCAACTGTAGTCACAGGAACATTTAGCTGCTTGGAAATGGTCTTATAGCCTTTACCTTTAACATGCTTGTCTATAGTTTTCTTTCAAATCTCCTGAGACAACTCTTTCCTTCGCTTCCTCTGGTCCATGTTGAGTGTGGTACATACCATGCCACCAAACAACACAGTGACTACCTGGAGCCCTATATATAGGCCCACTGACTGATTACAAGATTGTAGACACCTGTGATGCTAATTAGTGGACACACCTTGAATTAACATGTCCCTTTGGTCACATTATTTTCAGTATTTTCTAGAGGTACCATCATTTTTGTCCAGGCCTGTTCCATGAGTTTATTTTTTTTAATAATTCTGTTGAAGCATGGTTGAAAAGCAATGTCTGACTTTCACTGGTTAACATTCATAGATTTGATATTAACAGACGATAACTATGCCCAGCCTCGCTGGCAGTGGCAATAACGTTAAATGTTGATGAACTTAAAGACTTACAGTAATACAAAATGACAGGTCAAGCTTACCAACCTCTTTTTACATACTTTGACATTGCTGTCCTCATGGTTTTCATTTTAATTTTTTCTTTGTCTCTTCTGCGCGCCAGAAAATTTCCCTTTTCTGTCCATTTTGCATACGTGACTGTCTGGCAACTATAGGGGGGTAGGGCTCAGTTGATACACTCGTTTAAAATTCCAAACAAAAAGTCTCTTAACAAATATAATTTTTCAAATATTTTAAAAGCTTTATTAAAGACAATTTTCAAAGATTTTTTTTTCACAATGGCGCATATACAGCATACCCCATTTTTGCGCCCCTGATGTAGAGTGCTATATGAGAGGGAAATCGATTTAATGATTCAAGTTGTGCTTGATGCACGTGGTGCAGCAATATTGATTTGTATGAATGAATGGTTTTATATATATTTCCCCCCCCTTTTCCTTTATATTTTAATATATAGATACTTGAATTAATGTGATATGTTTATTGTATTTCATACATCATTGTTAAGTAATAAGATAGACAATATATATATATATATATATATATATATATATATATATATATATTATTAAAATGTTAAAATTTATTTACATCTTCTTTTATATATATATATATATATATATATATATATATATATATATATATAATTGTCAGTCTACCTGCGTGCGAGGCTCATGAGCGCATGTGTTTCCTGGTTCTCCCCATAAATTACTCTGCGTGTGAGCCAGAGAGGGAGAAGCTGTCGCCTGTTTGTCCATTATCTCTCCTTGTTACAGAATTAAAGAAAGCATTGCATTTCATCGCCAAGTGGTAATGTGGTCCTTGTGTGTGTGAGACTGACCGATCCAGACATGCTACATATGCTGTCGTATCTGCTTCCCTCGCCGTTATATATACAGTACATACTACAAGTACATACTACGCCTCTGATGACCCCGTACGGGTTTTTTTGTTTTTGTTTTTTGTCGCGGAAGCGCGAGAGCAATTAATTCATTCAATTTGTCACCAGCCGTGCTGAATCGCCTGGCCCCGCCCATTCACACACCTGCAGGAGGGGATGCCGCCTCTGTAGGGAGCCTCCGGAGTGAGGGAGGAAAGTTTCCTTCATTTTTATAATTCTTTTTCCATATCAAATATTTAATTTCAGCAGGCAGTTAGAAATTGAATAATCCTTGTGGAGAAATTTATATTAAATATATTTTAATATTGTATCAAATTGTACCAAACCTAACTTTTATTTTGAAATGTTTTTTTGGCTGTTTTTTTTTCATGGTGGAAGCCGTGTGCCATGCATACCTGATTATATACGTTGTCTGTGTATTTTTAATGCTGTGTGTGTGCGCGCGTGCGTGCTGCAGTTTTTTTGGTGAGTGAAGATAGTTTATCATTACATATTAATTTCCACTATTTCATAGTACCCTGTGCATTATATTGAAAGGAACAAAAAGAGAAACAATAATGTTTAATTGTAAAGCTGGTTATAGTTCAAAAAGTGATAAACAATCAGTCGAACTGAATTGAATTAATTTTGAATTTGTTTCTGTCTCTGGCAAAATGATAGCAAAGTTCAAAAACAGTTGCTTTGTGCAAAAGTTTGAGACATGGACTTTATAGCAGAATTTAACACAGAGTTGCACGACACCTTGCATTGAGTCCTGGAGTCTCACTTTACTGATTAAAACTGCAGTGATCAGACACGCAAACCCATAGGAGGCAGTGGATTTTCTACATTCTGTAACAATACTGGAGATTTCTAAACTATGAAGTTAGACATATGGAATTAGGTAATTAAGTAATAATAACCAGTTGCAGGCGGCACAGTGGCTTGGTGAATAGCACTGTCATCTTGCACCTCTAGGAACGAGGATTCGATTCCTACCTCTGTGTGTTTACACGTTCACGTAGTGCTTGATGTGTTTCCTCTGGGTGCTCCAGTTTCCTCCGACAAAGACAAACGGATCAGTCATGATTGTGTATTGAATATGTATCTGAATAAATTAATGAAAATGGGCAGATAACAGCTCATGTGACTTTTTGCCTCTGCGCGAGGTGCTCACTGATGTAGCAATAGAAAAATTTCCAATTTAACCTTCTTGAAAATGTGTAATTTGAAAGTTTGAAGAAGGGCAATAGTTCCAGTACTACATAATGTTTATAGTGTGTGTAGTCTGGCAGATTATTTCCATTATTTATTTCCTAAATTATATGTTAATTTAGCTTTTCTTATCTTTCTTGTTTTTGTTTGGGGGTTTTTTTTCTGTCTCTGAGAGCTTCTTCACAAAAAAATTCTAATGCACCCATCCTATTGAAATGGAAAATAAAATCCCTGGAATAGCTGCTAAAACACCTTCCTTCTTATAGACCTCTACACATACAGCTGACTTACTGCTTGCCATCCTCCAGAGCAAAATCCCATACATATCGCATCCATTGTTTGAGATGAATGAGGGGTCGCACAAATACATGATTTAATCCATATGGTGCGAGCTAAGACGTATCAATGCCGTTTCAGAAAACAGTCGCCTCCACATTAGAGCCAGATAAGTCATTTATAATTATGAATGTGAATTGTCATGACCTACACACTCGATCTAACCAAAACTCAATTGGAATTGAGCAATTTTGCTTGTAACATGAACGTAGCCATTACTGTCTGGATCAGCTAATTGTGATTGTCCAAAATAACATTCATTTCATTTATGTGAATCTTGGCAGGCGCACAAATATACTCTACCCATTATCCTGTACCTCTTTAACAATCACTCCTGTGTGGGCAGCGCTGGATCTAGTAGTGTGGCCACACTGCATATGTGTACTTTTGTGAGAATGTGCCTGTGTGATTTGAGTATGTAGAATCTTACAGAAATTAGCTAAATTATATGAAATTTCTGATTTTTAGATCCACAGTATGGCTCGGCGTATTGCTGTGATCGGAGGAGGATGTGCTGGACTGACCTGTATAAAATGCTGCTTGGATGAGGGCCTGGATCCGGTGTGTTTTGAGAGCAGCGATGACATTGGAGGTCTCTGGAGGTTTAAGGTAAGATGTTTTGTTGAAGAAATTAGATTGTGTTCGGCTGTTTGATTTGTAATGAATTAACATTATGATTTAAGCTCATTGCTATGAATGCAAAATAGTGTAGGTATCAGGTAGTCAGAAACTAGATTGTATTTTTTTTATATCTCCATTATATTATATTATCTGCATTTTACCACAGTAGAGACAACTACAGCAAAAGTGAAAAGACTTGAGTATATGAATATGTATTTAGGTATCTACCACACTGAAGCATATAGACACTACTTCTGAACTGTCTTCTGAGCATTATCAATAAATAAGGTATATGTGAATCAATTAAACACAGCTCAGCCTTATACGCCAATGTTTTTTTTTTTTTTCAAACAAACAATTAAGAATTCCTGATATAATCATAGTATGTTGTCCAGAAATATACTCTCTCTGAGGCTCTGAAGAATTGAAAAACATCTAAGGGGAGACAGATTTGCACAACGTATGTATTCAAACCAAATATCGTGCTGTAGCGCACATATTCTAATGCTGATTCAATTAACACAAAGACCCATTTCCACTTATGCATTCATGGTGAATTTGCGAGTATTTTTGAAAGAAGCTCCAAAGTACTTCTGTAATTCTCTGGATAAGGCTATCTGCTAAATGCCGCAAGCATATTAAAAATGATGCATTTAAACTCAACAGTATATTCCACATATAAAAGTTAACCCATGCAGATTTGAAGACAACTTGGTTAATGGTTACAAAAGTTAGTATTTGTGTAAATTTACACACAAGAGCACTAGTACTGGAGTCTAAATCTGAGTGATAGTGGGTGCTAAAGATACTGCAAGGCTACCTTGAAGTATTTGTGATGGAGCCCTCTGTAGTAAAGACAGTAGACAGGAAGATTAGTCCTGTCTATTCCAGAATATCTGGGAGCCATAAGCTAACAATGTGTAATATTTATATGCAGAGACAGCAGACCAGTAATGGGAGCAGATTCAGAGTCTGGGACAGACACAGGAACAAAGCACTAGACAATAAGTCATTATTGTCTGTATCCAGAATAGAGTCAGAGGCTCATGGCACATTGGTAGATTCCTGATCCACCAAGATCTGACCAGAATACAGTGCTTATATGTAAGATATTAGATAACCACGGCGACACATTTAAAGATACACAGACGATTATTGCACTCTTTTGCAACATACGGTGCAAAGTACAGTACAGTGGTAATGATTAATGAAGGATATATTGTGCATACCTCATATATGACCTGCATTTTATAGCAATATAGTACTATCCTTGACAGCAGTTTAATGGAGCTTTAGAGTGCACTATCTGCCAGTCTCAGCACATTAGATAGCACGCATGTATGGCATTTGGGTAGAGACAGGAATACCATTAAGAGATGATAAATCCACATAGACAGAAAATGTAGCCAGATGGCACCTGGAATGGACCTCAGACACCAGAATCAATGCAAAGAAATTTAAACCCACTAGGCAAAAAAGTAGTAGTAGTAGAGGGCTGATGTAGCCAGACTCAAGTTTAAATCAGAGTGGCACTTGATTGCAGATTTTCTTTCAAATCTTCTTTACCTAAAAAGCCGAAACTGGTACAAAAAACCTGGCTTTTGGTAATGTTGCCAAACCTGAAAAAAGATTCTGCAACAACATATTACACCCTCAAATAAATGCTGCATCTTAACGGTATTTTTGTTTACGCTACTGTGGAACCTCGGACCTCGGCTTGCGAGTAACATGGTTTGCGAGCGTTTCGCAAGACAAGCAGAATTTTTAAAATAAATTTTTACTTCAAAAACGAGCATGCCTTGATTTATGACTACCAAGTATCAAGCACATATCATGTGGCACGCATGTGCTTCTTGTTTTGATGTCGAGCATCATGTGTTCACAACTGAGCCAATGGTTCTTCTCTCTCACCGAGAGTGAAGGAGACAAATGGTAAATGTATTAATAGACATTAGAATGAACTTAAAATCAGAAGAAAATATTTGACACTAATTGAGGATTATGCAAATATAAAGTTGAAAAATTGGTAGCAATTAAACAGCAAGAGCTGACAAAATGGAAGGGCAAGAGATGAAGTTTTCTAGACAATAAAATGTATCTGACTCACGAGTGTAAATATAGTAGCCTTTAAAATAAATGGCAGTATAGACATTTATTCCTGTCCCATTTATTGCTTCTGTCAAGGGGTCACCGCAGTGGACCATCCATTCTGTACACAAATTGGCACATGGTTTATGCCGGATGTCCTGTCTGACGCAATCCACTGCATGCAGTGGCTGGGAAGTATGGGGTGTGGCACCCACACAATGTATACATTTATATATAGGTATTTATAGACACAAAGCAGAAGGTGCTTTTATTTGATCTGGAACTAAATGGAGCGAAGTCTTATTTCTCTAGACTGGAAAAACATTGCTCAAAAAATGATTCAATTAAAAAAATTCAGAACAGACCAGATAAATGAAGACCCCTATGAGACTACTGTACTAAATTCTAGCTTTATTGTAATTGATCAACTTCCTCTTTTTTTGTTTGTATTCTGTTAATTACTGTAAAAGTCTTATAGATGATGAGGGAGAGCATTTTTTTTATATTAACCCTCAAGAAGCCCTTCAAACAATCAATTGAAATAGTCCTGTTAAAATCATGTAAGAGTTCTCATTACTAAGGATTGCAAAACAAGTTGTCCTTTCAGTTTTTCATACTTTTTTATTATTTGTTAAAAATGTATGGCTGCAGAGACATTTATCTCTTAATGGCAGAATTCTGCTCTCTAAGGCAAAAGGTCTTCAAGATCCCCATCATCCTTTCTAAATTTTACAGATAGACATTTTTAAACACGGTTTTACACAACTCGCGTACATCATCTGGAATAACAAATATTATTTACAAAAACAAATCTATCTCTTTAAAAAAAATGGTTTAAAATCACCTTAGTTGGTCAAATACTTAAACCCATGGGTAAATGGTATAGTTACACAGAAATTCTTTTTGCTTATTCCATTCCTGTGGATCTGGAAAGGATTTTTCTATTGTGTTTTATGCAATGTTCTCAGTTATGATTTATAATGTTGAGAGGTTTTTCTTTCTCAGATCCTGTTGTTTCAGATATTCATCCCAGTAAAACTTATCACAACAATAAAAGAATGAGAGCACTTTTTCTATCTTCCAAATGATCGGTCACTGACGCTGGTTTGTCAATAACTCGCTCATAACACTCACCGTCTATACTACTTTATTCTATATACAGAGTCACGGGGGGCCTGAAGCCTATCCCAGGAGACTTGGGGCACAAAGTGGGATACACCCCGTCAATCCATTGCAGGGCACATGCATACACACATTCACAAACTCATTCAATTTGGAAACATCAATTAGCCTAACTTGCCTGTCTTTGGACTGTGGAAACCGGAGTACACAGCGGAAACCCACCAAGCATGGGAAGAACATGCAAACTCAAACACACACACAGACCGGAGGCAGGAATAGGACCCACTATCCTGGATGTACAAGGACACAGTGCTAACCACCTCCAGGCTCAAGAGTTTACTTCCTGCCTTGTGACTGTGTGTGTGGAGTTTGCCGTTTCTCCCCATGCTTGTTGGGTTTCCTCCAGGTACTCTGGTCTCATCACAAAGTTCAAAGACATGCAGTTGTTGCTAAATGGCATTTCCAAAAATTGCAAACAACTGCAACAGAGTGGCACCCTTTACACTGCCTCGTGCCCCGAGTCCTCTAGGATAGGCTCTAGAAGCTTACGAAGTTTTACCACCAATACTAACATTTTGATTAACCCCTACTGAATCTAAAATTGACACTGATGCTCTTCTCAGTCTCCAACAATTTAATTCTTAGCCAGTTTGAGATTGCATCTACAAATTCACAAAGGAAATTAGAATATTAATTATAGTCAATGGGCTTGATTGAAATATTACCATAGAAGAAGCTAACATACATACACATACACACATGCATATATGTTTTGTTTTGTTTTTTACATGTGCAGGAGACACCAGAGGCTGAACACTCAAGCATGTATCGTTCGCTGGTCGTAAATACCTCCAAAGAGATGATGTGCTTTAGTGATTTCCCCATGCCAGGACACTACCCAAACTACATTCACCACTCCATGGTGCTGAGTTATTTACGACTATACTCTGAGCACTTCGACCTGCTCAGGCACATTAACTTCCAGGTTATCATTAGTTATTTCTATGCTCGTTTCATTTTTGCACATATGTTAATATGCATATCTAAAAACTAATGTTTTTATGTTTCAGACAACAGTAGTTAGTGTGAGACAGAGGCATGACTTCTCTCACACTGGTCAGTGGGATGTGCTGACTGAAAAGAGAGACGGACACAGAGAAACGCATGTGTTTGATGGGGTGCTTGTGTGTTCGGGCAGCTTCACACACCCTGTTACACCCCGCTTAGCATTTCCTGGTAAAATCATGCGGTACATTTTTCATATCTGGAAAGCACATAAACTATAAAACCAGGCATATTTTTATCTATTTATTTTTTATGCATTAGGAATAGACACATTCCCAGGGAAGTGCTGTCACAGTTGGGAATATAAGGATCCACATTCCTTCCATGGGAAGAGAGTGGTGGTTATTGGCAGTGGAAACTCTGCCGGGGACATTGCTGTGGAGATCAGCAGAGTGACTGAAAAAGTAAGTACAATCTGTGGACTGATCAGCGCACACTCATGTATACTCATGGTTATTGATGGGATGATCATCGATTATCGTTGATTAAAATGCCGATAACTATGCATGCTCACAACAGGTTTATATAAAATGTCAGACGTTGATCTCAAAATATCCTGTTATACAATATTCCTGTGAAAATTGGCTATTCCCGGATGTGAGCAACAAAGAAAAATCTGTCCCTAGCATGCATACAATAATATATTCTACTGTGTGGTTAAACCACTTATTAATCAATCATTGATTGGTTTACTCAAAGCGATAATCGATTATGGAATGATTACCGACTCCCATCACTACTCCTGGTTTTCCAGATACCGCTAAAACTAATCCAAACAAAAAGTGTTTGGTTATCTTTAGTGTGGCACACTAAACCAGTCATTTATCCATTCATAACATTCTTCTTCACGTTACTTCCATTAAAGACTATTGTTGGTTAATCCTTTAACATTATGTATTACTGGATACACATGAGTTAAGGCATTAAGAAGAAGCAGATGACTTTGATTATTGCACAATAATGGTGCATGTCAATGTGTGGGGTATATTAAATGCTAATATTGCTATTTATTGGTTCTCATAGTCGACCTGTTGGATGTGAAGGAAATGAGCAGGAGTTAAGACCTAAACGACTCTGACTAGTGCCGAATCATGTTGGCCATATGACTGGGTCGGAAAGCAGTCTGGGTCGGAGTCTTAAGCAGTTTTTTTAATCAGAACTCCCTATTGAAAGTGATTCATGGACGGACAAACAGTGTCAGGGAGTTGGGTGGCCAATGCTTATCACTGTGCCAGACGAAGACTATACAGTCAGGTTCATACCATTTAAAGAGTAACAGGCATAGACACAACAACTTGCTGTATATGGAGGTGGGGAGCAGATAACTGTGTGCCACCCTAGGTCTACCATGGGTCCCATTCATATGGATGTCACGTGGCAGATCAAGAGCATGTTAGGCCGGTTTTCTTAATGTTTTATTTAGACGTCTTTAATGCGTCTTTAATGTGCCTGTACATACACCCATTTTTTTATATATATTTTTACTTGAAAGACTTTTCTGAGCATGCGTGAAGGAGCATGGGTTGTGAGCCGTGTGTCTACCTGTGGCCTGCCTTTGGATATGAACGTAACTAAACGTCTGAACAACATACTGACGCAAGTGCTTCCTCACGCTCTCCTCAACTGGGTAGCAGAGAGAATCTTCAATCAGAAATATGACCACAGGCTGTACGGACTGCAGCCCAGTCATAGGTACAGTGGAACAATCCAGTACAACACTACAACTCCTACCTGAAAGGACTAAGTGCTTTAGGGATAAATACTGCATCCCAGAACACCATGTCAGTATACAAAAAAGTGAATTAAAAGACTTAAGGAACAATGTCACGCATAAAGTTTTAAGAGTAGTTATCATTTAATGATACAGCACACTTTTGTTTGTTTGTTTTTACTACTAGCTGTGCTAGGAAGTTTGAGTAAAAGATTACATAAAGCATTACCTCAATGACATCTTGCATATTCATTCCTCTTACAGGCTACTTAAACAGCGACCCATGGTTAATGATGACCTACCAGCACGCATCCTTCAGGGGGCAGTGCAGGTGAAACCAAACTTGAGAGAGTTCCGAGGCTCGACTGTGGTATTTGATAATGAGGCAGTCGAAAATAGGATAGATGCAGTTATCTTCTGTACAGGATACAAGCCGAGCTTCCCATTCTTACTGCCTTCAAAGGACATGGATCCTGGGGTTGAATCGAGTCTTTATAAGAGAGTCTTCCCTCTGTTCCTAGAGCGGCCCACACTGGCCTTCATAGGGATAATCGCTGCCCCAGGACCTATACTACCTATAATGGAGATACAGGCACGATGGGTTTCTCGAGTTTTTGCAGGTATTACCGAACAATTGGAGTGTTCAAGATTCTCATGAAGTCACCTGAATCAAATGCTGATCCTTATTAATCCTTATTTATCTCAGGATTTAGCATAATTAACTATGAGCACAGGGAGGGAGGGGTCATATATCGTGACAAATTGCACAAGGTCACTGTGTGGCAATAATACAAGATAAAACATGTATCGCTCAAATTAGTTAAGCTACTAATAGCTTGAGAAAGAAAATGAATTACTTTTTTGTACTTTTCAGTCAGTTTAAAATATTATACTAATTTGTTGTGCGACATGATGTTGATGTTTTTTCTTTTCCTCAAGGTTTAAATCAACTTCCTCCTGTACCAATAAGGCAGAAGATTAATGAGAAGGACCGGAAGGCAAATAAGAAAAGGTTTTTTTGATTGTCTTTTTTTCAATTTTACTCTACATTAAATTTTTATAGAACATTTTTCTGTTGATACACTTAAAAAAAAATTTCCTGTATTAATCTTACACAGATGCTTTTGTCCGAAGAACGCTCCTCTTGAAGTGGACTACATCCCATACTTGGATTCCATTGCGCAGGAAATCGGTGTGCGTCCCAATCTCTTGTGGCTACTCCTGACTGATCCTAGTTTGGGTTGGAGGGTTCTGTTCGGTCCCTGCACACCGTACCAGTTTCGGCTGTGTGGGCCGGGTCAGTGGGCCGGGGCTCGTCAAGCCATCCTCACTCAGTGGGAGCGCGTATTTCAGCCGCTCAAGACGCGTCCCATTCCTGAGGACAGAACATCAGGAATACACTACCGGCTGGGTCTGGCGGGAGGGGTGGTGTTGATTTTTGCTCTCATTGTATTGCAGGAGAAATATAAACCATTTTTCAGTATATGATTATATGCTGCGTGGCCGCCTTTGCATTCACTTCTCCAGAGTTTCTGCTCAATATCGGTCATTCCAGATGTAATAATGATTCCAAATTGGGAATATTGGTAATTGCGAAAATGCATTTCTAGCATGTGACAATTCATAAAATCTGATTTTCTCTTTTGACATACTGGATTGAGGTCTAGTTTGGGACTGATCATTCCTAAAATATTGATTTGCCATAAAGTTTATAGCAGATATTGCTACCAATCAGCTGCCTTACATTTTCAAATTATATGTGAATGAAATGAAATGTGAATGAAATGCATTCAGTTGTCAGTCAGTAGTTGCAGTGCAGCAGTTTGTAAATGTAAAGCCATATGAGAAAAGGTGAAAGTGTTCTAATTATCTGCATGGAGCCTAAAATATCTATTTCTATATTTTACATTATAGATGTCAATAAATCTCCTTTAAAATACAACATTTTATTAGATTTTATTTAAAACCACTATATAATCTTATTTTAGAAACTTCCTTCAAGGTTTGAGCAAAGAAGAACACTAGCCCCAGATTTTTGAGAAAAAGCTTCACATCACTTCTTTCTGTTATGTTATCAATGAAGCGAAGATACTTCCTCCAAACACAGTGGTTGCTGTGCATGGTTTAAATGGGTTAAAAGATTTTTCTAAAAAGTTGAAGCCAAGAACAAGGTTATTTGTACTTTATTACCATTCAGAGGAGTCATCCATAAAATCTTTAAGGGGGTGTTCTATAAATTTGTCCTACCCATTAGTCTGTCCTACCGACGATGGCATCATGTTTTGCTGCTTTAGCGCTCTAATTAATTTTGAAAACGACAAAGTGCTACCAGTATGTCAAGAAATGTCACTGACCTCACTGATAAAACTGAACTACAGGGTGGGCCATTTATATGGATACACCTTAATAAAATGGGAGTGGTTGGTGATATTAACGTCCTGTTTGTGGCACATTAGTATATGTGAGGGGGCAAACTTTTCAAGATGGGTGGTGACCATGGTGGCCATTTGGAAGTCAGCCATCTTGGATCCAACTTTTGTTTTTTCAATAGGAAGAGGGTCATGTGACACATCAGACTTATTGGGAATTTCACAAGAAAAACAATAGTGTGCTTGGTTTTAATGTAACTTTATTCTTTCATGAGTTATTTACAAGTTTCTGACCACTTGTAAAATGTGTTCAATGCTGCCCATTGTGATGGATTGTCAATGCAACCCTCTTCTCCCGCTCTTCACATACTGATAGCAACACCGCAGGAGAAATGCCAGCACAGGCTTCCAGTATCCGTAGTTTCAGGTGCTGCACATCTCGTATCTTCACACCATAGACAATTGCCTTCAGATGACCCCAAAGATAAAAGCCTAAGGGGGTCAGATCGGGAGACCTTATATACACATATACTAATGTGCCACAAACAGGACGTTAATATCACCAACCATTCCCATTTTATTAAGGTGTATCCATATAAATGGCCCACCCTGTATATGTTTGCAGATAAAAGTCACACTAATATCACTAAAACTATTTAAACAAAATATTTAGCTGTTTGTCACCTTACAGTGTTTGCCTAATCAGTATACCATCTTCTGCACTTTTTTACAACAGGTGTATCTCTTTATATACAGTTTTAATAAAAAACAGACCGTATATTCTGAGTATATTTAAATAACTATGTTTAAATACATATTTTCCCAGAGCCATATCCTTTTCTTTTTAAAGCTTCTTAAAGTGTATGGTTTTTTTATGATTGGTCAAAAAACAATCATAAATTATTATTTTATTTAAATAAAATAATATAATACATATACAATTTGAATGCTGATTGTTTTTACTTATAGTAAAGTAAATACTATACTTTACTGCTGATACATTTACTTGTAATAATAAAATCCAGAGTAGGAATTCTGATTGGACTTTTGGTTGATTGATTGGTTCGTTTTGCTTTTTGCTTTCTGGTCATTCAACAAAAATGGTGGAATTTAGGTCATAAAATCTCCTGAAATGTATTTCTTCTTTTACACTGAGAACGTTTTTACTAACAATAACTTGGTTTTAAACTTCCTCAAAAGGTAGAGCTTAATGCATTTTTATTTTTTTAAATACATCATAATTACAATAGCTTCCATGTGTAAGACCAAATGGATTGCAATTATGTCAAACTCAATGAATTATTAGGTTTAGTCAGTTTTTATGTAAAAATTTTTTTACAGTTTTAATTATAAAATGAGTAATACCTACAGTATGACAGCCTTAAAAGTTTCGGGGGGAAAAATAGCAAAACAAACTGACATTTCTAAACAAATGAGGCAAGACACCCAGGGCTCGGTTTGAGGGGGGATTTCGAGGGATGGCATCTCCTGTATTGAAAAAATTACAATCCTATCATATTATATTTCAAGCAATAGACACAAGATATATGGTTAACATTTGCCCTTTACCTTAATCCTACCTTATTAGATCACATATTAATTAAAGTGCTACTTGTTTTTTTGTTTTTTGTTTTTGTTTTTTTATAAAATGTAATAAAAAAAATATCAATTAAAAAAGTCAACAGATTTACAAATTAAGCAACTATTGTTTTGGTTTATATGAATTTATTTAGAAGTTGAACCCTTTTAACATCATTTTATACAACACAAGCTGAAACATGTCAGTCTATCCAACACATCAGCCCCACAGAATATGTATGTACATGGTGTTTCTATGTCCATCTTGGGTCCACACACTTCACAGCACTTTCTTTTTGTTGCCAGCTGTAACCTAGAATAATAGGGCCAGGGTTAATAGGAGGAGGTGGTGCTGTAGATTGTCTCTCTGCCGTCAAGCTGGTCTGTCATCTTGTTTATCAAACTGGATAATCCTGGAAATTATGTGGAAGTTTGCCAGGGACATTGTTCAATGGAAATGTTTTCTACCAGATTCTGCATCCTACCCGGATTCTGTGGATTCCCCCTTGGACCTGAAAACTCCAGCAAGGATAAGAACCCCAAAGTGGGCATGTAAATGGGTTTGGTCCATCTCCTTTCCCCTCGTTCCAAAAAAATATGCCTTCCTTCTAAATTATTGCAACCCAGAATTATTTTCTGGGTTGAAGCTGGGACGAAAAGCTCAAAAAAAGACTAGATGTCCTGGACATGAGAAACGGCCATCCCTGTTGGCCATGGGTGAATTCTTATCACATTGGCAACCACTCAGGGTGACTCATTTCTTGGGCAAGAAGACCATTCAATTTCCCCATTTTCTGACATCCATATTTTCTTTAACCTTGCTAGCTGCTGATGGGTCCTGGAGCTGCTGACGAGCTGGATCTGTGTCTCGTCCTTCGATTTTGGACCTACTGTAGCTGATGGTGAGTCTCAACCTTTTCTCTAAAGTCACTGTCATTTTCAGAAATGTGAAATCTACAGAGAAAGAGACTTATTTAATTATTTTTGTGCACCAATAACACCAATGACTGTTTGGGGTGACTGATATTTTTTTCATATTAATTAGAAACAATTATTGTTTCACGATTTTATTGTTTTACTTATTTTACGAGATATTGATGTTATTGTTTTTAGGGAGAAAAATCTTTAGATGAAAGGTATATGGTCCGACTTTGCTGTATGATCAAACCTTTTTGTAAGCTAAAATATTGAACATTAAAGTATGAAAATGTATTTCATGAATGAAAGTACTTACTATAATTTCTGAAAATATACATAAATACTGTTGTTATCATTGAAACGATTTTGGCACCAACAAATCTAATAAACCGCACTTCGTTCCTGCTCCGAAGTCGGAAGTTTCGACTTTCTGCTCACATACGGAATTCCTCAAGAGAGGAGGAGGGGCGTGTAAAGAGAAGGGGCGGGTCTTTTGTTCTTTGGCCAATCAAACAGCAGCATGTTTCTGAATCTGCCTTCTTAAGACCACGAAATTTGACAAAAACAAGGTCGCGTATTTTTGTTATTTGTTCTGGATTATTTTTGCAACAAGGTAAGTTTGGTCTGCAGTTGAAACCTTCTCATTGTTCTTGCTTTACAGCGTGCAGCAGAATTAAATGCAAAACGAGTCGCGCGCGGGCTGTTTAACCGGATGTCAAAAACAAGGGCTGTGAAGTGTAGTATAAAATGACTAATATATAATTAATATAATGTCGAAATAATACTACAATTACTACTAATACTTGTTATTGTTTATATTATATTATTATAATTATTATTATTCACCTTAAACAGGCTTAAACCCTGACTATTACCCCATAATGATGATAAAGTAATTGAATTAAAATATATTTATCTTCTACTAACAACTGTAATTTAATAGTGTAAGTTTACTATAGAAATAACTGTTAAATGATAAATATAATGTAAAGCAGAATGATAAGGAGGCTGAGGCCCAAAATCCTGATTAATAGGATGCGTAAATAAATATGGCTTTGAAATTGCCATCGGTCCAATATTAGACATATTTATGATATATCCATAGCGTGTTACTGTAATAAAGAGATTTAGTACAAGATAATATAATAAGCATGAAGTCATTCAAGTTTATCATGTTCAGATTATCTAATCATGTAATCATTTTTACTATTTAAACTGACAGTATATGGTTCATTAAAAAAGCGTGGAGAGTATAAAAATGAAGGTATATAATAGATGCATAGAGTTTTACTTAACGGAAGTTAAATGATGCATTGTTTGATTTTGCACTAAATGGTGTAATTATGAAACCTCTCAAGCAGCAAAATAAAGTAGACAGCAAAATATACCATAGAACTTGTACTACTTTGTATCTAAAGGTTTTTACTTTGTGTACGGTTTTCATATGATGCATGTAATAACTTGTTGTGATTGATTGAATATGTGAATGACAGATTTGTATGTTTTGTTTTAGTCCTTTTAATGGCATGTAGTTTTTATTGTCTGCAATTTAAGTTGGACTATAGAACTGCACGTTTCAAAGCAAATTCGTTAATCATTAGTTAAGCTGAACGTCTCTACATGCATGTACACTAACTTGCATGCATAATCAAATTTATTGTGCTTTACTTAACTTTTTCCCTTTAGTGAGCTTTTTAGTAAACCATACATATGAAATACAATGTAGTTCTATGCTTGCCATAATAGTCCTTAATAAGTGTCTTTGTAATGAAAAAAAAGCCTTGTAATGTAATAGACATCACTTATGACCTTTTACTGGACAGTTGTTTTTGGTGGTAACATTTGCTAATTGGCAGAAAGGTGGTCTGTGTACATGGAGTTTGCATATTCTCCCCAAGCTTGGTGGGTTTCCTCCCACAGTCCAAAGACATGCAGATTAAGCCAAATGGCATTACATAATTTTGCATAATGTGTGAATGCACGTGTGAATGCTGACCAAAGGTCCCACCTTGGTCTCAGAATGGTAATAAATAATGTGGTAACCACCACCGGCCATCACAGATGAAGTTGCTATTTAATTTATCATTGTAAAATCTTTAATTCTACTTGTCCACATGTAGAAGACATAGAATGGCTCGCCGTGTTGCTGTGATTGGAGGAGGAAGCTCTGGACTGACCTGCATCAAGTGTTGCTTGGATGAAGGTCTGGAGCCAGTGTGCTTCGAGAGCAGCAATGACATTGGAGGACTCTGGAGGTTTAAGGTAGGATGAAGATTCTCTCCAGCTTTAATGTACAGTACTTTACATATTACCACTTTACATGTTTTGCATAAGACTGTAAAATTTACAGGTAGTCCCTAACTTACGAACGAGTTCCATTCTGGGAGCACGTTCGTAAGTCTGATTTGTGCTTAAGTCCGACAAATTGAGTCTTCTATGCCTTTGACACGAATATACAATATAAAGCATAACGCTAAATCTTGACAAAATCTGTCCCCTTTCCACACACAACCGTCATGTGGTCAAAACCTGTCAAAAGCTGTTTTCCACTGTATCGGACTGTGAATATCTTGTTGAGGATTTCCCGAAACTAGGATTGTTCACCATCAGGACAGCTTTACAGGACAGGACTTTTGTCGGGCACAGGACATTTTATACATTTACTTACAAATTGAAAATATGGTATATAATTGTAAATATTGGTATCTGGTTCACTGCAGTGTCTTTTTTTTTTGTACAATACATGCGAGCTGCTTCCGTGATTGAACCGGAAATTCTTAACTTGTAAGTGTGTAAGTTGGGGACTACCTGTATTTGAATGAATCTCACAGTATTTGAGAATGGTTATGAACTGAATGATTATTAACGCCTATCATCACGTACTTCCTATTCCAGGAGAATCCTGAATCTGACAGGGCCAGTATCTATCAGTCACTGATCATTAACACCTCAAAGGAGATGATGTGTTTCAGCGATTTCCCCATTCCAGCCCATTTTCCAAACTATATGCACAATTCTTACATTATGGAGTACTTTCGCATGTATGCTGACCACTTCCAGCTTTGGAGCTGCATCCGCTTGCAGGTCAGCTTGCAATCAAAGCAACTTTATTACTAGCTGTTGGCCAGCCATCATGTTTAATATATTGATATAAAGTCAGTCTGTTTGTAGTGTAATTGGTTTAAAGGCTGGAAAAGAAGTTTCTTTGCTTTTACTGCAGATACAGTATGTTTTTGTTTCAGACAAGAGTACTTACCATTAGCCAAAGACCAGATTTTGCTCAGTCTGGTCAGTGGGACATTGAGACAGAGGACAAAGATGGGAAGAGAGAGAAACATGTCTTTGATGCTGTGCTTGTCTGCACCGGACACCACTGTCATCCAAATCTTCCTCTGAAAGACTTCCCAGGTACTCCCCTATTTTCTATGAGTGTTTTGCAACATGCAGCCTTTAAAAAATTACCTGAGCGTCTGCAGCCATAGATGAACATCCACATAATCAACACCCTTTGCCACAGTAGCCTATGTTACAATTTTAACAACTGGTGGTTATCACAGTGCAGGGCTGCAGTGTCAACATAGTTATATAATGGCTTACCTTAGACTAAACTTTGGAGTTTATTTATTAACTGTGACATCATATCTCCAATGACAATTTGCTAACTTGCATTTGCAAAAGGCATGCAAGTATACCTTTTAATGGCACTGTGACTTAGAGAATATACAAAAAGTAGAAATGAGAAAAATCAATTCAGTGATGTATAGCAATTACTTGGTCAGGCAATTCATGCCTTGCCACAATGAAAATCTGTATTTTTGATGCAACACACCATCCCATGTGGTAAAATTTGTTTAGAATTGTAATAAATTCTGAGGGAAAAAATAATATTGAATTGAGTTATTTATAAAATCATGATACTTAAAGAATTGCAATGCAAATCGAAACAGCACCAGTGAGAATGTAGTATCGGGTGGAACCTGATGATTCCCATCCTAAGTAGACCGAGTTCTAAAACTGCAATATCCAGAAACTAAAATATAACATGGATGATAAGCAGAAAACATGGCTTTATTCCTGTTCTATGCCTTATGCCTTATTGTGCCTTATAAGTACAAAGTGAAAATGCTTGAAACATGGGTTAACAGGGATAGTCAAGCCAATGTGGCATGAGCTCACAGTTCTTTCTCTATTACAGTCCACTCGAACAACCACTGCTTTAATAATGTATTCTCATTAGCTGCCACCTAAGCAAAAATAAATGCACTTTCCTTTCAGACATCACCATGACCAGTATTTCACTCATGCTACTATCCACACCAGCGGACACCGATTCATCTTACTCCTTCTGTTCAGGGTCACTTGAAACTCTATGACAATGTATCTTTTTCCCCACAGCAACTCTTCAACACCCGTCCCAATCCTTCACTTATCAGAAATGGTGTTTACTATTCCTGCTACTAGCACTGATCCAGAAATAGCCTGTGCTGTCTTTTACTGTACATGGAAATTGTTAATCAAGTCTTTTACCGATATCTGCTATAACTGTTGCTTGGACACTATTTGTAATAGACAATGTTTATTTAAGTCTATCTATTCATAGAATCACGCCTATACAGCCCCATTCAGCAAGCCTCAAGTTGAAGGCTAAATGTAATTGAAATTACATTTTCATATCTTCAAATATCGAAAAAGGCTTGTAGACTAATGTTGCTGTTTGGTTTATTATTCAAAATTTACTAGATGCTTACACCTCCAATACAAACTGAATTGAAAGAATGTTTGTAAAAATGGTTTCCCGGTTCACTATAATACAGCAGTGATGTTTAGTTTTTGAATGAATTAAACAATATTAATATAGTGTAGCAAATCTTAAAATCACTAACTTCTGGGAGTTTGTTTTGTTGGACTTATGGGACTACATTTCATGCTTCATACTGTATAACATGTCTTGCCAAATAACATGCCCTGACAAATTGCATTAAACTGTAAATTAAATTGCATGTCTTGAGAAAATGTCAATATTTCTCTATAGGGTTAAACACTTTCAAGGGGAAATACTTCCACAGCCGTGACTACAAGACCTCAGATGAATGGCGGAACAAGAGAGTGGTTGTGATTGGAATTGGTAATTCAGGAGGCGATATTGCTGTGGAGCTCAGCAGGGTGACCAAACAGGTCAGTGCGACAAAGCTTGTGTCATTTAGAAAAGCATCCATATAAGCAAAAGGGTCTGCGAAGCTTAGTAAAAATGTACAGAGGCCTGAGCTTTTTGTGATGTTTTTATTATTTTGGACAGAATTTATGAATTGTGATAACTTTATTTATTTGTTTGTTTATTTGTTTATTTAACTAGTCAGTAGTAGTGACTGTCATGTCTGATACTTATTTTCCTAATGGGGTTATATTGCTTGAAATACCACAATGTCTAAACACAAAACCCCTACATAATAATAAGAAAAAGAAGAATTTGGACAGCAAAAAACAATGAAGCCATATATACTGTATGTAGATGTTCTGTTCCGGATTAAAGTGGACATTGGTCTAAAATAAATGCATTCACCCTGGCCCTTCAGGTTTTCTTGAGCACTAGGAGAGGGTCCTGGATCCTGAATCGTGTGGGAATCAATGGTATTCCAGGTGACATGACACTTAACAGGGTATTTCGGATGGCCCAATACATTCTGCCTTTTCGGTTCTTCTGCGCCATCGGGGAAAAGACCATCAATCAGAGGTTCGACCATGCAATGTATGGGCTGCAGCCAAAACACAGGTACACATATTTTTTATAACTCTTACATTTTATAATAACTGTGCATTTCATAATATTCTCATGCTAGATTTTGCATATTAAAATGTTTTAATGCTTTGTTGACTGTTGTTGTTGTTTTTGATGCTTCCATTTGCTCTATGGCTGTAAAGGTGTTTGATGTCTCCGACAGCCAAGGTACATGAAACCTTGGTAAAATTAGATATAAGGAAACCTGCAGGTCCAGAGCCTCTAGTGTTTTTTTTTAAGACTATAGAGTACTTTTATTTATTAATTTTTTTTCAAGATTTCGGGAGACTTAATCGTTATCTCTTATGCACCTGTTTAAATAGCTATACATATATTTCTAAAATGTTAGAAATATTTCTCTTGTGAGTAATCAGATAAAGTTGTATATATTAATAATATTCTGTCTGGGCTTAGTATCGTTTAGGAAACAGTATAGTACTATTACTACTGCTGCTGCTGTAAAAGTTGTGAATGATCTTTTGCTTGTTTTAGATAAAAAGCTGGATTTTGCAGCTTTGTTTATTGATTTGTCTGAGAAAATCAATATTGTAGATCATGCCATGCTAAAGCGAAGGTTTCTTAATGTAGGTTTATCTAACCAAACTCTTGACTGATTTACTAATTACATATCTGGTAGGATTCGGTATATACTGTATGAGTAAATTGTCTTATTTCTAACTGGCATACTGTGGTAAATGGTGTGCCCCAGGACTCTGTTCTTGGTCCAATTTTATTCTCTCTCTGTATAATTTATATTTGTACCAATGCAGATGGGGTTCACACATTACAATCTGCTTTTAACATTTTACTGTCTGACCTCACTGAAATAAAGTTTTTATTCAATGCTGATAAAAAGAGAAGAAACAGTAAGAAGTATTTAGTGTTGCCCTCCATTTTGTATTTATTTTTATGTTACACTGTGAAAAAAAAGTTATAAGTTGATGTTTGTCTGAGGTTTTTGCCTAATACTGAGGCCCTCTACGATCACATGATTATCTTTGTGTATTTACACAAAACACATTAAAATAATTAAAAGAGGGGGTACTAACATTTGCACATGACTGTATTTTTTTAAAACTTCCTGAATATTTTGTTAGAAAAGTTGAAGCTTGGATTTTTTTTTCAGACGGAAGTCCTGTTTTTATTTACAATTCAGAAAAGTCTGGTTGTAGTCACCATCTTACTGCTTTTAGATTATAGTGACATTTTTATATATGAACGCACCAGCACACTGTCAGTGCTTTGGACTTAATTTATCAGCGTGCTTTGCAATTTATTACCAACCTGAAGCCTTTAAATCACAGCATTGTTTTGTACTCCAGAGTTGGATGGTCATTTCTGTTGATACACAGATTAAGTCACTGGTATATGTTTATGTAAAGGCAGTGTTAGTCAAGCTTCCTTCCTAACTGTGCAAATGAATTATGAAAGCTTCCTTTTGTATGGGTAGTCTGAGATCTCAAAACATTTACTTGTCCATCCTTTAGGAAAGAAAGCATTTGTGTTTTCTGCTTCAACCATAGTAATAGAGGGAAATTAAATTAAGAAATTTGGTAACTTATTTCATATTCCAAAATATTTATTCTTATTATTATTAGTAGTAGCAGTAGTAGTGATATTATAAATAAAAAAGAGGTTTTTTAGTACATTGGTCAGAACTTGCTCTTTTAATGATAACTTTACATTTCATACATTGGAGGACCGGAAACCAGTCTCAGAACTGCATGTCTGTATGTCTGTCCAGACAGATTTTCTCACAGCATCACACAAAACTGGCGAGACAGAATTGAATAAAACTTACTTTTAAAAGTTCTTAGGTATTATCCTGAAGTTAAACCTCCACCATAAATGTAATCAAAATGTTGAAGGAAATTTATCAGCAGTTATGTGACAGATTAAAAATCTCAAGTTTTTACATTGTACTTCGTATGTGTCTGTGGACGCATCTTAAATCGACCACCTGACAGAATTTAATAAATCTTTTACAGTACTTGAATCTGCCTGAAGTTTAACCTGCACCATTGGTGAAATCAAAATGTTGAGTAAAAGCGATGTTATAAACAGTTATGTCCTGGATATAATAATCTACTTTTAATATAAGATACTAATACGCTACTTACTCAATGTAGACAAAGTGTATTTGACAGGGTATTGATGATGAAAGAAGTACAACTTAAACAAGGCCTAAGATGTATTAATAAGTTAGGCAGAGAGTTCATGTACATGGGTTTCAACCTGAAATAATAATATCGCTGATTTACATTAAAGCTGTTCAGTTTATTTTTTATCTTTTAACTATTTCTACAGACTCTTTTCCCAACAACAACAGGGATTTATGCTAGTTATTAATAATATACAGGAAAATAAAATTTTCCTATTAAAACATTTGTCCTAGCATTATCGTTAGTGTGTTAAATGTCTTTTTATTTTCTTTGTGTGTGTGCATGTATGCTTTATAGTCAATTATTGCATTTTGTCTGTGTGTGTTTTATATCTTTATATGTTGTGTTGGTGTTGTCTAGCCAGGTCACATTTGCGAACAGAGTTATTAAATCTTGAGGTCAATTGGTTCTTTACCTTATTAAATAAAGGTTAAATGAAAAAATCTAATAAAATTTCATATACGGTTTTGCTAAACCCAGTGTGTACAGTTAATAACCTGATCATTTTGGAACTGTTATTACATTGCCATCCTTTGAATGTCCATGGATATGTCCTACAGACTTAACTTAATTCTTCCAGGTTGTTCAGCCAGCATCCCACGGTAAATGATGAACTGCCAAATCGACTAATTTCTGGAACTATCAAAGTGAAGTCAAACGTGTCTGAATTCCGTGGCAACAGTATCGTCTTTGAGGATGGCACAGTCGAGGACGATATTGATCTGGTGGTTTTTGCCACAGGCTACACTTTTTCCTTCCCCTTCCTGCAAAGCCATGTACTCTCAGTCACAGATAACAAGTCACGCCTGTACAAGTATGTCTTCCCTCCTGGCCTTGAAAAATCCACATTGGCTATCATTGGTCTCATCCAGCCTTTAGGAGCAATCATGCCAATCTCTGAGATGCAGGCTCGTTGGGCCACTCGTGTCTTTAAAGGTGAATGAATTTAAAGCTTTAACTTTTTTTTTCAAAAAGGTTCAAAGGTTTTACAGTAAGTAGCATGTTTACACATATCCTAGGCATTAACATGTTGGACAGTCATTTTTATATTAGGGTTGTGTTTTGCTTTTTATAAATGTGTTTAAAAAAAAAATTTTTTTAATTCAGAAAATATGGCATCTAGAAATTTCATGTTTGTAACATATTAATGTCTTATATTTTTTGCCATGTAGGGGTTAGTAAGCTTCCATCAAAGTGCAGCATGCTGAAAGATATTAAAATGAATGAGGACATTATGGCTAAGAGGTAATATAAAGTCATACATATATTCTCACTGTCTGTATAAGGAATTTTTAAAAACTAGTTATTGATTTTAAAGAATATAATACTCTACTCTTTTAGGTATGTAACCTCCCAGAGACATACCATCCAGGTAGACTACCTCCCGTACATAGATGAGCTGGCAACGCAAGTGGGTGTGCGTCCCAACCTCTTGTGGCTGTTCCTGACTGATCCTCGTGTGGGTTGGAATGTTCTGTTCGGTCCCGCCACCCCGTACCAGTTTCGGCTGTCTGGTCCAGGGAAGTGGGACGGAGCCCGTGAGGCCATCCTCACCCAGTGGGAGCGTGTAACCCAGCCATTCAAGACACGCCCCATTCCTGAGCAGGATTCACATCACTCCCATGTCTCTCTTCTTCTGTCTGTGTCTGCTGCTGCTCTACTCTCGACTGCCTACTTTAACAGGGCCAATCTGCTTAGCTTCCTTCCAGACATCACGTCCTTCCTGGACACGGTAAAATCTTATCTACCTTTGCCTATGGTAAAGCACTGAGCACTAATGCAGTGCTTTATTTGAAAACAGGTCTATTATTACATTTATTATTCTCTTGCAAGCTTCATGCATGGAAAAAGGCTAAAGGGTCCTTTATGAACAAGACATAAAAGTAGCATTGTTTTTAACATTCCTGTTTCGAGTTTTAAAACCTCAACACTATCATCATGAAACACTTGCTAAGCAATAATTCTTAATGTAAAAAAAATCGAAATACACATATTCTACTCCATTAGAATTAAACTTTAGAGTGAACATTATAGTGGTTCTTTCTATGCCTTACAATTGACTTCGTGCAGGTGCTAATTTTCAAAATTCAACCATACTTTTTTTTCACATAATATTGTAATATGCATCAAATGATACATGTAGTGATTGTAACTGAAATAAACATGCAACATATTTTCTATGAAACACCAGACAAAACACAAGTTGATTTTCTCACAATAATTAACTATTTCATGTTAATGATATAAGTTCTTCTTGAATCACTTCCTGTACTTTGTATACAGTATGGAAATGGATTAGCACCAAGTGTATTATGTTACTCTCTATGTTCAATAAATGCTTTCTTAAATTTTTGGCTTTGTTGTAGTTTTACAGTTGCAAATATTCCCTGTAAAATTTCATTAAACATCTGTTAAATCTAACATTTGTATTTTGTTTTGTTTTTTTCATTCAATAATTTTCACGAGGAGTGATATTTTGTTACAAAAAGCAGAATAGATTGCTGGCACTTGCTTAACTATATTATTTCAGTGGCCTTTATCAAAACCTGAGCAGTTTAATACCTTGTGGGCAGGTAGATGTGTGTAATCCTGTTAAAAGCAATATATGAAGAAAACTGAGTAGAATTGAATTAAATACTGTAGATTATTTTTGGGCAGAGGCAGAAAAAAAAGTACAAGAGATCATGTCGATTCATAAAAAAAAAAAATGGGCAAAAAGCAAGATAAAAGTACAATCAGGACAAAGTTAATATAAACGTTGATGGTTCTGTCCATGACTAAGCATGTCTCACTAACGTCCTACTATCATCACGCATGAAATAAAACTGTCAGAATACTTCCACTGCTTTTCATATTATAATTAATTGTAAACAAGCGATCTCACCATCACACAAGTAGGACAGACCAATCATTTTATACACACACACACACACTAAAGGGAATCTGTATGCAGATTCTAACTCCTGTGTTCTACCATTTCCTACTAATGTAATGTGAGTCTTTGATGAGTTTAGTGTGGAAGAACTTGTCTGGCTCGTACGGAGCCCTGACCTCAACCCCACTGAGCACATTTGGGATGAACTGGAATGGAGATTGCGAGCCAGGCCTTCTCATCCAACATCAGTCCCTGACCTCCTAAATGCTTTACAGAATGAAAGGGCACGACTTCCCACAGAAACACTTAAAAAACTTGTGGACAGCTTTCTATACATAGCGGATCGGTGTTATAGCTACAAATGGGGGACCAACTCCATATTAAGGTGTATGTATTTGAATACAGTGTCATTGCAGGTTTTGCCAAAGATTTTTGTCTATATAGTGGATATATATCCATTCATCTTCTATACTGCTCTAATGTGTACAGGGTTGCAGGGGCCTATATTGTAGTCTATATTTTTATATTAAATTTTATATTTTATAGACTGGTGTACTCTTCACAAAAATATTTAGTAAAAGTAGAAATATATATTCAATTCATGGCTTCTGCCTGTATTTGTGTATATATATATATATATATATATATATATATATATATATATATATATATATATATAAAACATATTTTCTGAGGTTTGAGTAATAAAGTTTTAAAGGTTTGATAGTTCAGAGGTTTATATTATGTAAAAGATTTCATTGCAAACTTCTGAGAAAATGTAGCACCATCATGTACAGATCTTCCAGGGAAAACCAGAGAATTAAACACCTGAGATTTTTTTCTGTATGTTATATGTTGTAAGTTCGGACTTTTGTAATTATACAGCTTCTGACAACTACACTAAAACTTGGGTTCACCTAAAAAAAAAAAAAAGGTCTGTACACATTCCCTGACTTAAATACTGGTTGAAAATTTTTATATATTTCATGATGTATACAGTAGGTGACCTTACACTATACATCTATACAGTAATGTTTGGACACACCTTCAAATTCAATGTTTGTTTGTTTTTTAGTGAAATTCTAGATGAATGCAGAAGGTTTGAAAAACATGAAATGACAAATATGTCATACTAGGTAATTAAGTAACAACAACAACAGTCAGTTGTTATTTTCCAATCAGCTGTTTTATCATCCAGTACTATAATGAAACTGCTCTCATGAAGACCTTCCCAGGAAAGTCCCACAAATGACCAATTAACAGCACTTTAATTTAACAGGCTTTGTGGAGGCTTTACTGAGCACAAGTAGCAGACACATCTAAATATCAACTGTTCAAAGGAGATTTTTGCATATTTTAGATTTTTTTACAATTATGAAAGAAATAGATATCAGGAAAGACCATGGAATTAAAAGGTGTGTACAAACTTTTGACTAGGACTGTATATCATACACAACACTACAATACAAAAATAATGACAAACATGGACATAGAGTAGTTATCATGTTTTTATACTGTAATAAGATATATGTTTCTGAAAAGCAGTTAATTTTGCCATAGATGTGTTTAAAATCTTCCTTGATCAACCGTATTCCTCACTGATTCATCATCTGTTCCTGATTGAAACTATATCATCTCATAATCAATCTTGACAAAACAGAATTGATTTTGTGCTGGACCAGGTTGATACTGACCCCACAGTTTTTTTGTTTTTGATACAACAGTGTAAACCATATGTTTACATCAAGTGAAATGTACTTACATTCCTCCTTGTTCTTTTTTTTTTCTTTTTTACATAATACAATAAACAAAAACAACCAATGAATAAAATGAAACAAATAAATGAATAAGTAAATAAAATGAATACCCACCATCGGCCACACACTGAGGGGTAATGTATAAGCATCTACATAAACACAGATCCACTCACTTCTCATTTATTCTTTTTTAGTATTTTGTTTAGTTAATTACTTTGGTATTTATTTATATTAAACACACACACACCAGTAATTTCATTTACATGTTTATTTATTTGAAGTGCATCATATCAGGGTGGAGTGCACACATCCTAGTTTATGTTGTACTTTTTATATGTCGAGTTAATATTATTTTTCTTTGAGTTTAAGTTACCGTTGAGGGGTGAATGACTGCAGCTGCTGCAGTGTACTCGTGGAGTTCTCTTTGCGGTCCGTCAAATATTAAGGTCCGGCATGCCGCATCGACCGCAACTATGGTTCCACCGGTCGTACCAACAAGTAGACTAACTGTGGGGGGGGAATTGTTTGTCTACTAGTGTATGTTTGTGTATATCTTGATTACATGTATGGGTTTCATTCTTTCTTTTTAGAATTGTTTTGTTTTTCCTAATATCTGTTTAATTGAAATTAATTATTGAACTACCCAATGTTTGTTAGTTTGTGGAGGCTTTACTGAGCACAAGTAGCAGACGCATTTAAATATCAACTGTTCAAAGGAGATTTTTGCATATTTTAGATTTTTTACAATTATGAAAGAAATAGATATCAGGAAAGACCATGGAATTAAAAGGTGTGTACAAACTTTTGACTAGGACTGTATATCATACACAGATTGATCCATTTGGTTGTTTTTAGTTTTGCTATTTTTGTGGTTCCCCATGTGTTTAAAATGGACTGGTCCATCCCTTTAAATGTTCCCCATTGGCGTGGCTGAGGGGGTAGTTTTTTTTTTGTTTGTTTGTTTGTTTGGCTCGTTTGTGTTAAGACCTTTCTGTAGAGTTTTTTTTTTTTTTTATTCAGTTAAGTTCTTCTAAGTTAGTTTGAATTTAACTTTGATTCTTTTGACCTTTTCCTTTTGAGCAGTTTATTTGATTAGAACTGCAGGTATTGTTTTTTTAGTTAACGTACACTTTTAGGTTTATTAAAATAATTTGGGTCAAAGTTTGGGTTTCTACGTCTCCTCATTCTTTTTGGGCTGCAAAGGCCGTCACAAATAATAATAATAAGATAAACATGGTACTATTAATAACAAAAGTCATTTTTACAATTTGGGGAGGTCAAAGCTTAACTTAAAATGAAAATTCTCTAATAAGTCATGATAAATCTTTGAGAGTGGAGAATGAGAGGAAGCTTACCGGGTATCAGTTTGGGAGATACATACATTGCAGATTTAAGCAAGGGGCATTTATGCTTCTACCAAATCTGGGCGCAGTGGCGCAACATATTCGATCCATTTGGACCAAATATTTCTGAATATATGGCCCCACATTCTTATGCAAAAGTTTGTGCACCCCTTCATAAATAGCAGATTTTAGTGTTTTGGTGTTTGTTTTCAGCAAACATTGGTGCATAGTTACTTTTTACAGTTCCCACAAACAGATATGTCTCTTCTGCAAGTTATCAAACAAGTTATCCAACAATTTTCAAGGAATAGGCGTTGAGGGGAACGACAGCTCAGAGCCACCTCAGCTGCAAGAACAGAAGAACAGCCTTCTTTAAAATGTGTGCACCATTCAAATATGTCTAAGAGTCTCATCACTAGGGAAAGTGTACTGCTACAGTATACGAAGACATTCTGTACAACTGCATGCTTCAAACCTTTTGAGAACAGGGCAAGATCAAAATATGTGTGTGACATCAGGTCACACACATATCAGGTATCTTAAATACGTTTCACCATATAGTATATGCACATCGTGGAAATTAACATGTTTAACCAAAATGTGACTTTTTGTTAGTACATCTAGTGTTATGCATGTGGATCCATGCATGCTTTTGATCCAGCCATGAAAATGATTTCAATATGTTCTTCATTTGTCAAAGTCTTCATTTTTATCATTTGTACTGCTTATCCTGTCACTGGGGGCCTGGAGCCTATCCCAGGAGACATTACACATGAGGCTGGGGAGGGGGAGGGGGGGGGGTACAACATGAAAGGGGTGCCTATCCATCACAGGGCATGCACTCACACATACACACACACAATTTGCATTTCTTTTGACTGTGGGAGGAACCTAGAGTACCCGGAGGAAACCCACCAAGCAGAGGGGGAACATGCAAACTCCATCCACATAGCCCCAAGCAGGAAAAGAACCCTCTACCCTGCAGGTGAGATGCCAAGTTGCTAAACAAAACGCAGCTGTGCCGCCAGCAATTAGAAAAAAATACAAAATTATGAGATTTTTTGGAAGACATGCTGATAAAAAAGACATCATGTAGTCCTGTAGTATGTCACCTAAGATGTGGATATGCTACCTTTGTGGATTACGAGGTAATACTAGGTAGTGTAGTGATTATTCATTCCTTTATTAATCATCTATACTACTTGTCCTGTGTAAAGGTTTGTTGGTGGGCCTGGAGCCTATCCCAGAAGACTTTTCGTGCAAACTCCATGTTTTACCTGGAGCAATTTCCCTCTGGGATTAATAAAGTTCTTTGAATCATGAATCTTTGGGCACCAAGGGGTATACCCCGGACAATATGCCAATCCATCACAGGGCATGCACAGGAAAGCGCAATATTCAGAGGAAACCACCAAGCAACATGCAAACTCCACACATATACAAACAGGATGTTGGAATCAAGTGTGGACCCTGGAGGTGCAAGGAAACTGTGCTAACCACTACACCATGCCAAAGGGGGGGGGTGTAAACACAAAATAAATAAAATATTTGCAAGCAATGATAAGCTGGGCCAAGCACCTCTGCCATCGCCACCCAGGTAACTTGCATTACCTGTCTGACTTTAGAGCACAGTGAGACCTCTAAAAAGCCCAGTTGGTGATGTAACTGAATATGATGTTGCTCAGGACGTCATGAGTCCAATCTCTGCCATCAGATTTCCACGGATTTTTGAGCATGTTAAAATCTCCAAAAGGGCCAGGATAATTGACATAACAATAATAATAATAAACAATAATAATAATAATAATAAATAATAATCCTTAGAAGAACATGGGGACCTTCGCACATTATGACATCACCACTATTAAAACAGCATTATCCGAGTCATGTCGTCATCATGCCGATGTCATAGTGCTTGGGCCATTGTGACTTTTCTGAAAGACTGAAGGACAACCTAAGGCATGCTACCTTTGTTGAGTATGAGGTAATAAGTGGGAGGTAGTGTGACGTTATTACAGTAGGGCGCTCTAAGGGATGACTCGCGGTCTCCCTCTGCTGGTGCATTATCGCGTGCACGCGTACGCCACCTACTTATTAAACGTACGTGCCACCGCTACGTCATGACGTTAGCGGACTCGTGGATTGGCGCGCTGCCATCTTTGATTGCGCGAGAGGCCGCGGCGGCGCGAGAGGGGGCCTGTGTGTGTGTCTGTCTCTCTCTACTGGAGCGGACCCGTCTCAGACAGGACAACGGGTGGGAAAGAGGAGGAAAATAACCCAAAGAAACGCCACCACCTTTTTTGCTGCAGTGGTTTTTTTTTCCTGCAAAGGAAGAGGCACTGGCTCACAGAGCGGCTTCGGTTTTGGAAGAGGCACTGAACTGTAGCGCTCTGGCTAATCACTGTGTAGCCTAGCATAACTTAGCCTAGCATATAGGAGAGCTTTTGTAATCCCGTACACGCGTGTGTTCAGACGGGGCGAAAAGCGGCCTTGTTGAAGTCAGCGACGGGACCGGCGGAAACAGGTACGTTCACGGAAACACACGACGGTTTGCTTTTTACTTCGTTCCCTCGGTAACGTTAGGAGCCGGAAAGCGCGTGCGCTTGTGGATGTGTGCATGCGGTGCGGGATGTGTTAGCATGCTAACTAGTTAGCAAGATAGCAGCACCAGTATTTTCCCCCCCATATTATTTGTATCCCGGGTGAGATTCGAGTCAATTGAATGGACTGAACCTGAACAAAGCAAGAAGTTACACGCTGATGAGTCTTCAACCGGAACGAGTTGTGAGTTTACATGTCGTGTAACGGGTGAGGGTCAGGACTCGGGGTAGGTTTGGTGGAAAATGGGGCTGTTGTGAACCAGAGGCCAGCTCACCGGGCCGCTTTCACCCTTCACTAAAGTCTGTGTGTGTGTGAGAGAGAGAGAAAGATCTTCTCTCCAATAACAGAACATCACCTGCAGTGGAGGTGAACCTACACACGCACTGTTAAGGCATTTAAGTTACTCAAAAAATCCTCTCATCATTGCTTACATGTCCCACTTAATCATGTGCACATTTCTTCAAAGGATTTCCTGCAGGTTGTCTGTTCGTCATATGCCCCATAACAGGTAAATCCGACTAGTTGGATTTGGTCGTTTAATATTGAAAGAATTGCCAAAAAAAAATCTTAATCCTGTGCAGTTCTCTACAGCAACCTCTAGGCCTTTAATTAATAAGCAGCAAAGACGTCCATTAGCAAGAGACAGGGGCATTCCAGGATCAGTCACCAGCTGCAGGAACGGCTCGAAATGTGAATAATCTCCTCCTGCTGAGGTATCTGACTTGCATCATTGTCGTAACTTCCTTGTCTAAGTGTAGTTGTGCTCAGGAAAGTGTCAAAAGGAAAGATACAAGAATTAATAAGGAAGTAAGTGAGGGCATGTTCTTCAAGAGGAAAAGACAACATGAAAGAGGCAGATACGTGTCTCATGAGCTCTTTAGGCATGAGATACACAACATTGAGTCTGTTAAAGTCGCAGCTTTCGGTTATTCAGAAGTATGAAGCCATATTCGCATTGTATGAAGCCACTGTTTTCTTCGTACATCATGACTGATGAACATAAGGATTCCCTTTTGTCTTGATCAGTAACATGATTTCATAATTTGAGTAAATCTCAACTATTCCAAATGACGTCTGGGATTAGGTTGTAGCTGTAGTAATTGGTTCCACACACTCTATATGCATAACATCCAATCCATTAATGTGACTGCACATTGTTTGGATTTGACACATGTTGAAGTGATGCATAAATGTTAGTAGGTCCGATCTGGTAAGGTCATCGTAAATTTTACCGGATAGTGACCAGGGTGCTTGATCAAACTTTGAGATCTCGTCAGATTAATGGAAAGGCATGCATGTTTGAAAGAGGATTTATAAAGCAGTCTAGTGTGTTATAAGCTTGCAATGGGAAGGCTTAGTGAAAAGGTATTGACTTTGGGTTGTCCCCTGGGGGCACTAGCTCAATACTCGTGATTGCTTGAATGCTGATTGGGAGTGTGTTGGTACTCTGATTGGCTTGTTCATTTATGAGGCAGATGGTCTAGAAAGGGATAACATATGCCCGTTTTTTTATAACAAAGATAGATCATTGAACTAAAATCCTGAACCCCTCCTCACTCATCATAAATCTCTTGAGCTGATTTTAGATCTTTATATGCAAGCTTATCTTGGCTTATATTTAAAATATTGCCTATGTATGAACACGTTTGACCTGTCCATATTTCCAAAATCATGGGGACACTTCATCACACCCACCCATATGTGGTTGTTCACTGCATTTCTATGAGGTGTCTTTGTATGCTGAATTGGCAGTCATTGCAATTAAAAACCCTGAACCTGTCCCAGCATGGTATGTCAATTTTATGGCTAAATCACTGTGGGGCCTGAGGCCTGGTGTCACCTCCTTTGGGATGGCTTGCACCATCGACAGCACCCCAGGACACCTCAGTTGACATCGGTACCTGATCTGATACTCTTGAAGATGAATGTCATGCTTTAAAATCTAGTGAAGAGACGTCCCAGAAGAGTTGAGGGTATTATAATAGTGAAAAGGGACTCTTTAAATGGGATTTAACACAGTGTTCACAAACTTAAGGCAGGGGTGGCTCAGTGCTTAAGGTGTTAAACTATGATTTAAAAGGTTCCAGGTTCAAACCCCAGCACCACCATCCGCAAGGGGGTAGATAATCACATAGAGTGATATCTGGACTTCTTGGAGGCCATTCATGATTAGGGCTGCAACGATTCGTCGACGTTGTTGACAAAAAATCGATAAGAGAAATAGTCGACAATGAATATCATTGTCGACGTTGTCGTCAGACGTTTTTTCCGACCGAGTGAGGCTTTGCCGAGAGTCACACATGCGCATGAGCTTCTCTGCTGATAACATACAGAAATGGTGGCGTCCAACGCAGCAACTGCGCGTACCAAAACATCTAAAGTTTGGGAGCATTTTAGTCTGGATACGGCGAATAAATAGATTACCTGCATGGTTTGCAAAGCAGTCCTTGCGTATCATGGCAGCACCTTGGTGATGCACGAACATTGGTGAAAGCACGTCGGACTGTTGAATGAAACGGAGTTTGACTCGCCTCGGTAAGATTTAAATAACATGGAAGCCAATACGTTTTGTTTTGGATGTACATTGTACATTTTATAAGCGTATTTTCGCTTTAAAAAAAGAGAGATTTAACATTATGCCCGACTGTGCCTTTTTATTTACTTACAGTATGAATCGACCTATCAGCAGTCAAGTTCAATAAAATATGCATTTTTCATTGAAGTACCCCCTTCTTTCGTGTTTACTATCATTTTCCACATAATTAAAGAAATCTCATGCTAAATCTTAGAAAAATTTTATAATTTTTTGATTAGTTGACTAATCGTTTCAATAGTTGATTAGTCGACTATTAAAATAGTTATTAGTTGCAGCCCTATTCATGATGTCTGTCTGCCTTGTCATCATGTAAGTTGCTCTGGATAAGGGTGTCTGCCAAATGCCTTAAATGAAAGGCTGTAAAGTGAATAATCTTATTTTAGTCCAATGCTAAATCTGCTCGAATTGCCTTCCGCCTCCCTGCAGACCCCCATGCTTCATCCCCATCCACCTACAGACTGTGGGTAAAGGTTATCTGGAATGGCCTTTATGTGGCTTGATGACAACCTGATTTTCTTGAGATGAAATGATCATCTGCTAACCCTGATTCATCTTGTACAATTGCCTTCAGGAAGCATCTCAAATATCTGTTCATCCATGAACTATTAAGTGTCTGATCTACATGACCGATCACTTAGAAACAAATCCTTGGGCAAAATTAGACACGACACCGAACGCTGTCTCTCGTCTTGAATCTCGTCCGTTTTTGTTGCCGTTTTTCTTTTGATAGTGAGCATGTGTGATAAATGCCATCTTGTACTAACGATACACGGGCACACATTGCTGCAGTCACCTCAGTCACATTTTACGTTTTTGCAAGATTTTGCCAGTTCACTTCTGTTCAGTTCTATCCGGCAGATGTATGCTGCTTGTTTGTATGCTCTTTGTTACCTCACTCAACCCTGTCTCATTTTCCCACTGTTTTAAACCCTTCTGGATATTAAGATGTGGGTTTGAACTTTGTGGAGAACCATGTATAATTTCCTATGACAAATATACTGTAAAAAGGGTGTTTGCTTTGAGAATTTTGAGATTTTTGGGTTGTTTTTCCAAGCAAAGAGTGTCTGATACAAAACAACTTTCACTTTCAGTTCCCGTCCAATGATCTTGTTTAGTTTCTTATTCTTGTTAAGCATGTCCTAGTAAGTGTTCAGTTTTTGTCAAGTAGTCAATGGGCATTTGTGAATGTTTGCACACCTCATTGTGTACTTTAATGGCTGGCCGTTGACCTTACAGTGGAGTATGTTTTTGCCATTCAATATTATGTAACTCCTAAACTAAAACATGCTCCCTTTAATTTCATTGCAGTGTTTTGTTGTGTTGGTGTTTAAAGGGAAATCAGTGCAGTGCAAAAACCATGAGTCACTGCTAATTTCCTCATATTAAATGATGTAGTTTAAGTTAAAGAATTGAACAAATGCTTTACTGTGACTGCCTACAAAGTGTCTGAAGATGCAATTTATTAATTGGATGTTTATGTAGCAACCTCATGTCTGTTCCAGGCATTCAGCATCGCCAGTATATTAATAAATTTTTTTCTTAATTTTTTTTTATTGTTGCTGTTTTTGCAAATGGTTTTGATGTTAACACCTTTTGTCATATATACTACAATCCAAGTGTAAAATTTATGGGTTTTTTGTGGCTCATTTGTGTTCCTGATATGTCATTAGTTTTTAACCGACCTGCGTGTGATTTACAAAGCGGTCACACTGTCAGTCTGACAAGATTCTCTGCTGATTTACGGTGGTTAAAGTTTCAGATCTTTGCAGCCACATGTTCGATCTTAAACCAGCTTTTCTTTAGATTTCTTTCAGTAGCAAAGAGACATGTTGTAATGTGCAAAGAACTCTGGCACAGTTGGCTATTGAGGGATGAATAAAAGCACAAATGTTCAATGTGTTAAGGCTGTTAATAACCACAGGCTTATGCAAACTCCTCCTAGCACTCGCTCAGGTTTATATGGGGTACTCCTATGACTTGGAGAGAATACATCACTTCTAATCCTCTGACTCAGCTTTACTCCATGGTCCATCAACCATGTTTTTTTTTTCCCTTGTTTGGACAGGAGCCTGGTTCTGTGGGGTGAGACCGGAGGACCAGACTCAATGAGTTTCCAGCGAAATGTCAGAGAAGTCAGGGCAGAGCACCAAGGCAAAGGATGGCAAGACCAAGTATGCAACCCTTAGCCTCTTCAACACTTACAAGGGCAAGTCACTGGAGACTCAGAAAACTGCAGGTAACCCTCAAACATGCACATGCACTGTTTGTTCTTGTCCAGTATGATTTATGATGTATAGTTAAAATGTTGCCTGATTTGCAGTACGCTTAGGTCAAGGTCTTGTTCATTTGGTTAAAAAGCTGGCACTGCTTGTCTGGACAGAAGGTGAAATGCCAGCTAGGAGTCTCAGTCTTACCCTCACCCCCCTTTTTTTTCAGTGTGGCTTATTTACACCCACACATTTCCTCCTGAGCATTTCCAGCTAAAATAATCAGCGTTTCTGCTCCTTAGTCACCACCATGCATTCCTATGGGCTTTAAGTGAGAAGGCAATTGAGTACTAGTGCTCTCTGTGAGCTTTTGTGCGTCCTTAATAATTGGTTCCCCTGGGCGCTTCTTTTCTGTTGTTAGGATTAACTTCACACCTTTTTTTTTTTTTTTTTTTTTTTTTTTTTTTTTTTTTTTTTTCCCGATTTTCTCCCTAATTTAGTCGTGTCCAATTCCTCCCCGTCACTAGGGGGCTCCCACATTAAGGCTACTACTACCACTCAGCCGGGAGGGCCGAAGACTATCACGTGTTTCCTCCAACCACGTGACGCCAGCCACCGCATTTTTCGAACTGCTCGCTCGCGCACCGTTGGGGGCGGCGTAACACACAGGACAGCCTCCCTCCGCTGCGCGAGCTCAGACGCTGACTGGCTGTAGAGCCGTGATTAATATCGGAGCACTATGTACCTCTCATCCCTCCCCTCTGAGAGAGCTCGGCCAATCAGCTCTCTCTAGACCTCCGGCTGCGAGAGGTTACAGCACCACCCGGGATTCGAACTAGCGATCTCCGGATGATAGGGCGAGCGCTTTAACCACTGCGCCACTCGGAGGCCCAACTTCACACCTTTTTAACTGTGTTTAACTTAACTTCAAATCCACATCCTCCCCCAGACTCCTTTTCTTCACATGCTTTGACATTGTTTCCTTTTAGTTGCTGCCAGACATGGGCTCCAAAGTTTGGGCAAAGTTGCGGTCAGCCGGCGTATGCCCCCTCCAGCAAACCTGCCCAGCTTAAAGGCTGAGAACAAAGGCAATGACCCCAACGTCAGCATCGTTCCCAAGGACGGCAGCGGCTGGGCCTCGAAACAGGACCAGGCTGGAGATGAACGGTATGTCATACTTTGTCATGCCTTAAAATTTGTTTTTTTGGGGCGGGGGGGTTCATTTCATATTATTAAAGTGTAATATTATACAGATTTACACAATTGTACATTGTGCAGCTTTAACAGAAATAACATTCTTATGCTCATGCACCAGCCGGGATTATTGTAACATCATTATTACCTTCTTGTAAAATTTTAATTGTTCTCTTAATTTCCTTCGGAGGCATTTCATTTCTTTATCTAAAGCTCTAACAAGTAGAGTAAGACTTTTGATTGCACCAGATACCAGTACACAGAGTAAAAGCACCCTTTATTTCTTTTAAAATTCCCTGCTACACTAATGCACTTACCCCAGCGATTCACTAGTAATCGGACTGCCTATCTGAAACACCTGCCTCCCCGGAACTACTTTAATGTCCCAAACACGTGAAAATGGGTCAGGTCTATATAGTGGATGTGGCAGTACTCCCAGCCAGGTTCCTGTAGTGTGCAACTGGTGTTGGTGTGTGTACACTTCCCTCGGACAGATGCGTCTCTTCCACACGTTATCCATCGATTTTAAGGATCATATGTTCCACATGCTGAATGTTCACTGGAACGATTGCAGCGTGCTCCGTGGCACCTCGGCCGGGATCGTTGTTCACGAACATGACACCTTCCTTAAAACATTTGCACCATTCGCCGCGGGAACACATTTGAACAGTGTCTTCACTGTACTGTGCTTAAAGTCTTCTGTAAATGTCAGTTGCTTTTACTCGTTCATCACAAGTCCCGGATTGACACGAACACCCCTTGTGATTTCACAAGGCTAAATTTGCCATTTTCTATTCCATTTCCAAAGGTTTGTTCTTTCTATTCTCATGTAACTACACACACCCTTGATACAGACTCAGTTACTGTGTTCTATATGATGTATAGTATAACACTATAAAATTCCCAAAGTCTGTTAGATTTTCCTGATTTAAGGTGCTCTTTTGGATCACCATGACCATCTGTTAAGTAGCCAAAATATGCACATACCTGACTGTTCGACCTCGTCTGTTTTTGGAAGTGTGAGGCCGGATTTGCCTCAGCCATGCTTTTATCATGTTATAGCATGTGTGGTTTGCGTCTGTTTGCACCTGATAAGCAGAATGTGTAACATGATTGACACAGGGAGAACAGTGGTGCTTGAAATAAAGAACAAGGTTGACAAGGGGAAAAAAAATTACTATGATCATACGGCTACTCAACACACTTGTGATTTACTAAAGAAGGATCTGCACAATTTTAATTACCATGAATTTTAATTCTTTAAAATTTGGATCAAAGATAAATCCCAGTTTTTGTGATAATGAAGAGTCCTCCCTCCAAACCTCATGTCTTTTATTATATGCATAACCTCTCATGGTTTGTGTTTGTAGGCAGCAGGAGACTCCTCCTCCACAGCCAAAGCCTCCTGTCCCTCAGGTGTCTGACAATCCTCTGGGCAGCCGTTCCTGGGCCAGCAACAAGCAGACTGTACCGGTTGATGGTTAGTCACAGCACACACCCTGATTCTGTTTTCCTGTTCATTGCACAGAAGGTTGCCACAATTCTGTTTGTACCTGTTACAATAAGGTTTAAGAAGACGTTCAAAACAATTTAGATTCACAAGTCTTGTAATAATAATAAGCATACTCTCTTCCTGATCACATTTGTGGTTTTGTGAATTAAACAAAATTGGTTGTGGTCTTTCTCTAAGCAGGAGCTCCACGGGTAAGCAGCCAATTTCATCAAGAGTTTCCCAGCCTTCAAGCAGCGGGTGAGGCAGAGAAATCAGCTGAGCAGGAGGAAGAGCCTTATGGACCGGGTCCCAGTCTCAGACCTCAAAGTAAGAAAAAGGAAAACTGGTTCTCCCTGATCGTGACAAAAGCATTAGTGCATTTTGGGACCTTAATGTTAAAACATAATGCATTTTTTTCCCCCCTTAATCAGTTCTCCTTTCATTTTCCATTTTCGTTTCTCTGCAGATGTAGGCAGCTGGCGGGAAGGTGGAGGTAGAAACTTGAGTGTGACTTCCGGTTCTTCTGAGGTAGACAGCAAGGCTACTGAGGAAGCAGGGCAGAGTCGTAGCACTCCTTCCCCAACAGGGGACGTGGAAGCTGCAGGGAAACCCTCCTCCGTGGAAGCCAGGGATAAGAGAGATGCCAGAGACAAGCTTCCCTCTCCAGCCCTACAGCACAAACTCAATGGTGGACAGCAACCACCTGGAGGAGACCCTTCTCAGTTCCATGCTCAGTTTAGAGGCATGATGCCACCTTATGTAAGTCATGATTTATTAATTTGGTAAAAGTTAAAGAAGGGAAGGAGCACCATAAATTTCTTTTTTTGGAGCATTGATGCATTATTTCTGTATGTCATTTTTAACTGTTATTTATTTAATTCTTAATTTAGTTTTTTTTTTTTTTTACGTTTTACTTGCACTGCATTCATGTTCCACTCTTATTGTGGATTTTGATATGAATTTTATTATTTTCTTATTTTGTAGATGTTCCATGCCTACTCTCGTATGTCATATGCTCCTGTACAAGCAAACTTCAGATACCCTGGGCAGCAAGATGGCTCAAAGTGAGTAATCCATCCAGAGTAAAAGTTTTAGTGTCAAATCTGTAGACCATATTTCTTTAATTATTCATTATTTAATTACATTTTCCGTGTTATGCTTAAATTTTACCGTTATTTCTACCTTAACATTTTTTCCACAGTAAATGATTGATACTAACTTTGCTCATTAAGTTATCAGAAGATAAGATTATTAAAGCATTTAAAGCTTTTTCAGCTGTGAACCTCCTGTTTCATCCATGTGCCTACTTATCCTCCCTCTGATTTTTTTTTTTCCTTATTTTTCTTCCTCCCTCGCCCCATCTAGGGGTCCAAGGCCTAGTGTGAGACCTTCCCTGCCCCCACCACAGTCCTGGCTGCAAGATCCAGACCGACCCTCCATTGTTAGTGCTTCTGAACTAAAAGAGCTTGACAATCTAGACACGGATGCTGATGAGGGTTGGGCTGGTAAGTTGGCTTTCTAGCTTGTTAAAAGGACAAAATTGTACTATAATCTGTTCTTACTATAGTTGTATGGTGTTTTACATGAGGTTTCTTGATGCTAATTTCTTCTCCTCCCTTCAGGTGCCCAGATGGAAGTTGACTACACAGAGAAACTGAACTTCAGTGACGATGAGGATAATCATACAGCTAAGGAGAAGGGAGACAACTGGTGAGTGCTAAAGTTAAAATTAAAAAAAAATTGTAAGGAGTTATTTTAATAAACCTGAATTTCACTTTAATGCTGAGATTGAGCGTAAATATTTTTGACCGACCAGAACAATTTAACACGGGTGACTTCAAACTTGACTAAACACTTTCTTCTTTCTTATCACAGTTTTTCTTTCAGTCTTTTTCCAACAATCTGATGAGAAAAACATGTAGACACAATATGGACAAATATATTTTAATAATTTGAAATGTACTAAATTAAACACAATAATACTCCATGGAGAGCAACAGCTATTCATCTAAACATTCATGTTGGGGTGTGACTGGTTGTACACACATTAAGAGTAGATTTAATGCTATTTTATCACGCATGATTAGTCAGGCAACCTTCAACATCAAATCCTTCGGGCTATGCGCTGTAAATTGCTATGTCTTGGTAGGAAAAAAAGCAGGTGTGATTTACATAAAGTAGGTCTTGTATAGACCATGCCCTCTTAAAGTTTAATTTCAAAAACAGAAAATGTGCAACAAATACTTTGAGCGTACAAGTACGGACTATGACCTTGCATTATATCACTAGTATCCTGGCGGGCAAGTAACAGTGTCTGTACGTATGAATTTTATGTGCCTTCATCCTATTGATAAATATCTAGCATATATTTCTAGTATTTGACATTAAAAAAAGTATATATTTTTTTTGCTTACAGGGAATGGGTAAATAAGGTGGACCGCATACGATCACGCAACCCTGACGCTCAGGAGGGTTGGAAAGATGGAGGCCAAGAAAGAAGCGAGAGCAAGAGCTCATGGGCAGGCAGTGGCGAACCAAGAGCTCCTTCACCAGGCAGTGCAACTCACTACAACAAAACAGGAACATCCCAAGACTGCCAGGTAAATTCTCCTTAACTAATTGAGTTAATTATACCTAAATACCAATAAATATCAAGATTATTGCTGTTAGAAGTATGAGGCTGATTGCAGGCACTTTATTCTTAAAGGCTGGACGGGCTGCAGGAGGTGGTGCTACTCGTCTGGCGAAACCTTCCACAGCCTATGCTTCAGGTGAGGATGACTCAGAGGCTTGGCGACAGAAACGTAAGAAGCAGTCTGAACTTTCCGAGGCTGTGGAGCGCGCTCGGAGGCGACGTGAGGAAGAGGAGAGGCGGATGGAGGAGCAGAGGCTGGCCGCCTGTGCTGAGAAACTCAAACGCCTCAACGAAAAACTACGGCCTGCTGCTTCTGCTGCTACTCCGGAGGTTGCAAAAGCTACTATGCCTGTCCAGAGCAATGAATCAGAGGCTGAAACGGTGCCTAGCTTGCCTGCTGAAACCTCACCCGCTCAGGCTCCTCCGGCACAGCAACCCCTCCCATCTGTGCCCATACCTTCCCATGAAGGGCCAGAGCTAAGTGTGGAGGAGGAGCCCCAATTTGTTATCAGGCAACCCAGCCCTCCTGCCCACAGGACAGTTACCGAATCACAGGAAGCTGAGGTGGATGTTGCAGTAGTTGAAGAGGTACAAGTGGAAAGACAACCAATTAAAGACTACTTTAGCCCTGAAGAGTGCAGAGGTAAGAATGGGGTGGAGAATGTTTTTCCCTAAGGGGAAAGCTAATGTCTGTCAAGTAATTAATGTTTCTGAATTTGTTGCTGGTATCATAAGACAATTCAATAAAAAAAAAACATCAGGATAAATTACTTTTAATGTTTATTCCTCTGAGTCATTTCTGTGTACTGTTTTGCAGTAGAGGAACCGCAGATGCCTCGGCTTGATCACTCGGTCAGTGAGGATATGGCCCATCCACAGTTAGAGAATGAGGGTGAGGCAGGCACCACAATTCGCCCTTCACTGCCCTCTGGTTACTCCAAGCAGTTCCAGAAATCTTTGCCACCCCGCTTCCTAAGACAGCAGGTATTTGCCTTGTGCAGAGAATCATCTGTTTAATAAGCTCTGCTTCATCATTATTTAACATGAATGTATTTTCCTTAAAAAGGAAGTCAGATCTATTGGGGTTAATTAACGATCTATGTATATAGCGCCTCTGGAGGGGTACTTGATTTATAAGAAACCGCCTACGAAAACCTTTCCTGTCTTTTGATGCACATTTGTATTATTCCCTCAGGAGCAACTCAAGCAACAGCAGTGGCAGCAACAGCAACAACAGCAGACCAGTGGAGGCTCAGTGTCCCCCTCAGGGGGATCAGTTCCCCCTCAGCATCGCTCTCTCTATCAACCACTGGGTCCACATCACCAGCACCTGGCCTCCATGGGTTTTGACCCACGCTGGCTTATGATGCAGTCCTACATGGACCCACGCATGATGTCTGGACGACCACCTATGGATATGCCTCCCATGCATCCAGGTAAATTAAACCTTGAGATTACTGCAATTTTTTAGTTTTCACTTTTTTAAAGAGTGAAGTATTGGGATTATATCTTATAACAATTTAGCAATTATTTCAACTTATTCTCAACAGGGAGAATGCCTCCAAAACAGTTGGTTCGCAGAGAGCCGACTGATAATAGCAGTTCTGGCTCAGATTCATTTGATCACCGACCAATAAGAGAACATGGAATGACCAGTGAGCCTCGAATGGTGTGGGGTTCTGACCCTTACCCACAAACTGAACCCTTATCATCTGCAACACCACCTAAAGTCCAGGAGAACTGCAAAGAGCCAAGGTGGGTTTGATAGAAAAGTTATACCAGTTAGTTTGATCTCTTGACATAGAACTTGTATTGCGAGTATTTTGCAAGAGGAGCAAAATTAACACGCATGTGTGTGCGTGAGAAAGTCGTCCTACATAGTAGCCTCTTTCTCTCACCAGCCACGATTCTTAAAGGTAAAGTGCAGGTCAATTTGTTTTAATTTTACTTTTTATTTTGTAATAATCATTATTATATAAATACTTTTTGGTTGATGAACCCAGAATGGTTGAGTTTCTATTATTTCTTATGGAGAAAGTTGCTTTGATATATAAGTGCTTTGGTACTGGGATTATAGCACGCTTCCAGAACAAATTATCCTCGCAGTCCATGGTTTACCTGTGTGTGTGTTCATATTCTCATTCCCTCTCTTTTCTTTCTCTCACATCAGGCTTGATGCAGGTCTGGACCTGGAAAGAGGACTATCATCTGTGTATCCTCAGGAGCACAGCACGCTGGAACCAAGGGGAAAGAGTGACTTTTTCAGAGATTCTTCTGAGCCCGTCTCCACCTTTAGTCATGTTTCAGAAGAGGTCCCAGGTCTTCTACATCCAGACAGGGCCCCTGTTATTCCTTCCTTTGATCCTGAGGTAGCTGCTCTCTCTGGTGGAGATGAGGTTGAGGCCATTGGGCAGGCTGTTCTGAAAAGGTCCATCTCTCAAGGATCAAGTCACTCCCTCAAATTGGAAGAGCCTAGGTTTGAAGGAATTTCCATAGTGCAGAAGACGGTGGATCTCCCTGAAAATGTAGAACGATTAGAGGACAGTTCCAGAAAGGAGCCATTTGTCCCAGGGCCTGTGATTAGCAATCGTGCCACTCCACCGACTGCTACTGACAGTATGCACAAAGTGGACAAGCTGCCTCTACAAGCACCTAAGCAGAAGGGTGAGCTGCGCTGGGGGTCTCGCGGTGGCAGAAGAGAGGGTGGTGGAGGGGAGAGGCCGGTTAGGAGGTCGGGTCCGATTAAAAAGCCCATCCTGCGGGATATGAAGGAGGAGCGTGAGCAGAGGAGAGAGAAAGAGGAACGTCATGAGCGAGGGGAGCGATCTAAAAAGGAAGGCACATCTCTCAAAAACAACTCGATCGCTGCTGCTACAGTGTCAGATAGCCAGAAATTTTCCAACGAGGGGACAAAAGAGATAATGGCTAGACCAGAGGAAGGAGCAGGGCATGGTGTCAACAAAGCAAGAGAGCCTCAGGCACCCATAGGAACAGCAGCTACCACCACCCATGAGGAAAAGCCAAGCAAACCCCCTCCCAGTGAAAAACGCCTTGAACTCAAACTACCCTCTCGAAAAGAATCCAACATGTCAAGAGCCAACCGCAGAGAAGAGCGAGAGAGAGAAAGAGAACAGGAAAGGGACAGGGAGGTGGAGAGGGATCATGACTGGCCTTCTGATGCAAACTTCAAAGGACGGGGACGGGGCGAGTACTACTCGCGTGGACGTAGTTATCGGGGGAGCTACAGTGGCAGAGGACGGGGTAGCCGTGGGCGCAGTCGTATGGAGTACCCATCCCGAGAACCACGCTCCCGTCCCGATCTGCTAAGCGCCTCTGGAACCGCAGGTTTTCGCTGCCGTGAGGAAAGTGAAACTCGCAGTGAAAGTTCAGATTTTGAAGTGTTGCCTAAACGCAGGCGCAGGAGAGGGTCAGACACAGACTCTGAGAGCGAAGGTAGAGAATCTGCCAGTGACACTGGGCCTTCTGACCGTGAGCCTACTGCTAAGCCTAGCAGACCACTACGCCGTGAACTGCCTGACTCTCGTCCTTCTGCCAAAGCGGCCTCTGGTTTTGGACCCGGGCATTTTTCTGAAAAATCTGGCCCTCGGGATGAGGATGGTCGCCCCAAACCAGGATTTCTTCCTAAGGGAGAACCAACACGACGTGGTAGAGGAGGGCTTTACAACCGGCGAGGTGGAGGAAGAGAGCGCGCTACCAATAGGTCAGCACCCATGCGTCGGGCTGCGGTGAGGGAGAGTCTGCCCTGGCCCTCCAAACCCATGGAGACTTTTAGACCAGAAGACGCGGAGTTATCACGTATGGATGGCGCAGCCTCTGACCAGCGCTTGCCTAAACATGAAGGCAAGAAATTAAGAGAAGCTGGACAAAGCACTAGAGAGAGACCTCGGAGGCCAAGGCCAGCGAGACCTCCTAGGCAGGACAAACCACCACGTTTCAGAAGACTTAAAGAACGTGAAGCAGCATTCATAGCAGGCGAAGCAGCAACTGTTGCAACAACACAATCCCCTGCCCCAGTGTCCGAATCTGTGTCTACAGCAGTGTCCAAAGCTCCAGGAATGCCCATCGCTCTCTCTGAAAGTCCTGCAATTGCCACAACAGCACACATTAATCCTGCCACCACTCCTGCTGAGGTTCCTGTAACGGAGGCGGTACTTCCTGAGACAGGAAGAACCACAGTGGTTGCTGCTGGCAGCAAATCACCAGACTTGTCTAATCAGAACTCTTCAGACCAGGCCAATGAGGAGTGGGAGACTGCTTCTGAGAGTAGTGACTTTAATGAAAGAAGGGAACGAGAAGAACGGAAGGGTGCGCTTGAAGCAGTGGCTGTAGTTACAGCATCGTCTACGACTGTACTCCCGCCATCCACAGGAGGCCAGAGCAAGTCTCCTGCTGAGGCAGGACTAACTCCAAAACGTGAGGCAGTTCCTGTCGCCAAGAGGAGCTTCTCCAGTCAAAGGCCAGGAGACCGACAAAACCGCAGGGGTAACACTGGCGCAAAGCCTGGCAGAGGGTACACAGGGGGCAAGGGAGAACGCAGAGGAGGCTCAGGAGCCAAATCTGGCCGCAGGGGGTGAGTGTCTTATTATCTTAATAGGTAATCTATTTATATAACTCTTTTATGTCAAGTTCTTGTAGGTAGTTCTTGTAGTACTTACCCTAACCATGTATTTGATGTACAGGTGAATAGCAACATATACATATCTGTCTAAAGCCAAGTTCAATTTATTGCTACTATATTAACCAAAAAAACAGAACTGTTGTAACAAATAAAGGACCGATAGATAGATAGATTACTTTATTGATCAGTTTATTAATTTACATTGTGAATTATAAGCAACAAGCAAGAATTGCAGTGAGAAAAAGGTACACTTAAAAAAAAATAATAATAATAAATGCACTGTTTACAATTTAAGGTGCATTAATGAGGGAAAAATGGTGTCAAATAATATGAACATACTGTTTCTATATTTGAGTGCATGATTGTATATGCAGGCAGAAACTAAACTACATAAAGATGCACCAGGAATGATAGAAAGAATGAACTAGCAGAAAAAAGAATGTCACTCCTGACACTGAGCACAAGTTATTGTAAAGTTTTATTTGCAGTTGGCAGAAAAGACTTCCTGTAGCGTTTTGTCACAGTGGAGCTGAAACATTCTCTTACTGAAGGTGCTCTGCTGTTTAGCTAGTAGATTGTGGAGGGGATGTGGTGTGTTCTCCATGATGGATAACTGTATCATCTGTGTAGCATCCTTCTCTCTTTAATTCGAGCTAGCCTTTTTGACAAGTTTGTTGAGCTTTTGGTGCTGCTTGCCAGTTGCACGTGCCTCAACAGACTGATGAAAGATCTTCAACATTTTGCTGCAGACATTAAAGGACCAGAGTTTCCTCAGGAAATGGTATGCTCTGTCCTTTTCTGTAGACACGTCTGTGTTGCATTTCCAGTCCAATCCGTTTTCAATATAATATCTGTAGTTCTCCACAACCTCCTCACCCAGAATGTAGACTTGATCAACCTGAAATCCACAATCATCTCCTTAATGCTAAATTAGTTTGTTAGCTAGAAATTTCCAGCTAATGCAAACAATCCTGATGTTACTGAACTTCTGAAGCTTCATGTAGATGTTTTGTTACTCGGGTTTGATTTGTATTAGAGCGTGCTGCTGTTTGGTGAATATTTTTGTCACCAGCTATTTAACTGATAGAGACTGATGGAGAGTGAAAGTAGTGCAGTAGAAAAACATTATTTCTGAGACACGTTCAGCTTGTCCATCATACAAGGTTGGCCGTTGTAGAGTGCTAGTGTTATTACTGACTTTGAGGGGCGCTGTAGTTTCACTGTGGTGAGCCCCTTACAGTATGTATGAAGGGTGAAAAAACATACCTGTACTGTTATAGAAACAGCTTTAGCAGTCTTTCTTTATACCACACCTCCATTTGACCTCCAGCTTTGACGGCGACATACCAGCAATTAGCTTTTTTATGTAGGTGTCCAAGTATAGCTTTTCATATTTTTAGACCGCTCCCTCACTCAGTATCTCTTTCTATCTGCCACGCTCTCTCTGTATGCGAGTCTGAAATGGTGAAGCTGCTGCCCTCATGCTTTTGAAGTGAATGTGTCCAGGCTTATCATTATGTAAATGACTTTCAAAATGATTGTAAATTTAGTGCAACAGTATTGTAAATATGCGTTCATTGAAATTACCTCACACTCTAATCTTTAATCATGTTAAACTTGATGTGTTTTTCATACTAATGCTTCTTCTTTCTCTTCAGTGCTGCAGCTCAGAGTGCAGATGCTGCTCAGACTGGCGCAGGTCAGAAGTCCAGTAAAGATCCGGCATCTAGCCGACGTAAAGAGGAGTCCAAGCAACCTGTAAAGAAACCAAAGGAGAAGGAGAACGCACTTTCACAATTTGACCTTAACAACTATGCCAGTAAGTGACAAAAAAAACCTTGTTTGATGACCCTTCTAGACTCCTCTAATCTTGACGATTAAGATGCTGTGCAGTGGCTTATTCTTATTCTCATCCGCCTTGTTCTTGATGACTTTAGGTGTGGTGATCATCGATGATCATCCTGAAGTAACGACCTTGGAGGACCCACAGTCCAACACTAATGATGATGGCTTCACAGAGGTCGTGTCTCGAAAGCAGCAGAAACGTCTGCAGGACGAGGAAAGGAGAAAAAAGGAGGAGCAGACTGTACAGGTCTGCATGTTTACAAATTTTTAACAAGAAAGTGTAAACATGCAGTCATCTTGCTTCATAAGGACCCTCCTGGATTCACTTTCTTGTACATAAGCATCAAGTTAGAGATGTAATTTGTGATTATTCTCTTTAAAAAAAATTTTTTTTAAATAGAACTGGGGTAAAAAGAGCTCAGGAGAGAAAGGCAGGGGTGGTGGCGGATCCAAGCTGCCTCCACGTTTTGCCAGAAAACAGCAACAGCAGCAGGCATCAGCAGCATCCCAGCAGCAGGCTGTATCCTCGTCTCATCAAACTCAGACCTCTTCTCAGCCGCCTCATCAATCCCAGCCCCAGTCATCAATCTCTGTCTCCCAGCACAGCCTTTCTGCCCAGACCCAATCTACCGCCTCTTCCCAGCCTCTAGAGAGTGCAGTGGCCCCTCTACCCCCTGCATCTGTTGATTTCTCAACTAAAACCCAGGCACACAGCACTCTGGGTACTGAGCTATGGGAGAATAAAGTGGCTGGCTCCACTGTCCTTACTGATGTCAAGAAACGTACGTTTTTGCACATTACTGATTGTGATTGGCTAGTTGTATGTGATTTTTTTTTTTTTTTTTTTTTCTAATTGTATTCATTTTTTTTATTGACTGTGCTTTTTAATGTTTTTTTTTTTTTTTTATCTTTTAAGATGTTAAATCGTCTGTGGTAACATTGGGGGGAAATCCACCAGTTATGAAACCGTTTGTGTGGCGATTCATGTATCACCACGTGGTTTAATAGATATAAAACTGTTGATTAGTCAGTGACCAGAATTGGTTGGTTTTCATTTGATTGGCCCGTGATGGACCGGTAAGCCTTACATAAAAACTATTCCATACCAAACGCAGACGCTTCTGAGTGGCGCAACACAAAGACATTATGACGTTACGGCACCAAAAAATAAAGGGTGTTTAAAAGTCTCCAATCTGCCCTTTTCTCAAAACCCTGTGAGTGAATTAGCCTTGTTATAAGCCGCACATGCCCGCTGTTGCATTGAATTTTCAAACTTTGAAATTCACTTGGAGTCGTAAGGAACAGGCTACATTTAATGAATCATTAAACCTTTTTAAAGGTTAAAAATTATAACAAAATCAGGGGAAAATTTAATATCTAATTGGGATATTTATAAAATCTTGATAGTTCTAGAATCACCATTTTGATCGAATTGGCACGCATGTGATGTATCAGGTGGTGACTGGTGATTGCAGTCCTTAATCAGTAGGCTACCTTTAAAGCATTTATTTTGAAAACTAGTGTCTCTTAGTGTTCTTTCAAAGCATCATGCTAAGTATGTGTGCGTGTTAATTTCAGTTGGGCCCATCACCCCACCTCAGCCACCCTCAGTCAGTGCCTGGAATAAACCTCTTACCTCTTTTGCTGGGACTGTGACCTCTGAAGTGAGTGTGGTGTCATTCTGTATTACGGTTTTTACAGTATTTCTGATTTTACTGCTTTGCCTGTTGTTCAGACATGTTTAGTTCATGTTTAGTTTACATACATTTTTTTTTTTTATGTTTAGGGTGTAAAGGCGGCATCAGACAGCAGTGTTGAGCTTGGCATGGAACGGATCCAGTTTGGCGCTCCCTCTTCAGCAGGTAGTACAGACAGTGACGGAGTGCCAGCTATGCTGGAGAAAACGTCAGATAATAAACTTCCTGAACCCAAAGAACAGAGACAGAAACAACCTCGTGCAGGACCCATTAAACCACAAAAGGTATGTATTAATTTTAAAAGGTCTCAAGCCTTACCCTGCCTTTACTAATAGTATTGGTAAAAGAAATAAAACAAATTGGTATGCATAAATATTTGCAAGAAAAATAAAATATTGTTTGTGAATAATATACTAGGTTAATTAAACTGGCTTGACTCATTGTCAACACTCAAACTTCCATGATCCCTAAAGTCTCTCAATTTATGTAATCATATGTCATTATAGGTAGCGTTTCTAAAATGTAGTACCCAAACATCCCCATGGCTCCTTGATTCATAAGGATCCGCTCATAGTGCTTTGCGTGTCGAATATATAAAGTGAACCTTTTGCTTGTTTACCTTCAGCTGCCTGACATGGCTGCTCCTGAGCAGAAGGAGTACAAGCCTGGCCCGATTGGTAAGGAACGCTCACTAAAGAACCGCAAAGCCAAAGATGGCCGCCAGTCAGATGGAGACAGTTTGGAGAAGAGTGGTCCTAGTGGCAACCGGGACAGAGAATCCAGTTCTCCTGCTCAAGACAAAGTTCCTGAACTAGGAGGAGACATTGAAGGCATGATCACAGTGCCTTCAGCTGAATATTCGAGCAGTTCCAAGGTAGGGGGTCAAAAGAAACATCAAAACAGTATAGAATTTAGTTCTTCAGAATTTAAAACTTGTATCTTAATGTACAGTCATGGCCAAAAGTTTTGAGAATTACATAAATATTGGAAAAGTTGCATATACTCCAGAATGTTATGAAGAGTGATCAGATGAATTGCATAGTCCTTCTTTGCCATGAAAATTAACTTAATCCCGGAAAAAAAACTTTCCGCTGCATTTCATTGCTGTCATTAAAGGACCTGCTGAGATAAATTCAGTAATCGTCTTGTTAACTCAGGTGAGAATGTTGACGAGCACAACGCTGGAGATCATTATTGTTGTATTGTTAACCATGGTGACCTGCAAAGAAACGCATGCAGCCATCATTGCGTTGCATAAAAATGGCTTCACAGGCAAGAATATTGTGGCTACTAAGATGGAAGAGGCTACCTCAAGGAAAGAGGTTCAATTCTTGTTAAGAAGGCTTCAGGGCGTCCAAGAAAGTCCAGCAAGCACCAGGATCGTCTCCTAAAGAGGATTCAGCTGCGGGATCGGAGTGCCACCAGTGCAGAGCTGCTCAGGAATGACAGCAGGCAGGTGTGAGCGCATCTGCACACACAGTGAGACGAAGACTTTTGGAAGATGGCCTGGTGTCAAGAAGGGCAGCAAAGAAGCCACTTCTCTCAAAAAAAAAAAAAGCATCAGGGACAGATTGATCTTCTGCAAAAAGTATGGCAAATGGACTGCTGAGGACTGGGGCAAAGTCATATTCAAGCCTCTTTCCGATTGTTTGGGGCATCTAGAAAAAGGCTTGTGCGGAGAAGAAAAGGTGAGCGCTACCATCAGTCCTGTCATGCCAATAGTAAAGCATCCTGAGACCATTCATGTGTGGGGTTGCTTCTCATCCAAAGGAGTGGGCTCGCTCACAATTTTGCCCAAAAACACAGCAATGAATAAAGAATGGTACCAAAACACCCTCCAACAGCATCTTCTTCCAACAATCCAACAACAGTTTGGTGAACAATGCATTTTCCAGTACGATGAAGCACCGTGCCATAAGTGGCTTGGGGACCAAAACGTTTAAATTTTGGGTCCATGGCCTGGAAACTCCCCAGATCTTAATCCCATTGAGAACTTGTGGTCAATCCTCAAGAGCGGATGGACAAACAAAAACCCACTAATTCTGACAAACTCCAAGAAGTGATTATGAAAGAATGGGTTGCTATCAGTCAGGATTTGGCCCAGAAGTTGATTGAAAGCAGCCCAGTCGAATTGCAGAGGTCCTGAAAAAGAAGGGGCAACACTGCAAATACTGACTCTTTGCATAAATGTCATGTAATTGTCGATAAAAGCCTTTGAAACGTATGAAGTGCTTGTAATTATGTTTCAGTACATCACAAACAACTGAAACAAAGATCTAAAAGCAGTTTAGCAGCAAACTTTGTGAAAACTAATATTTGTGTCATTCTCAACTTTTGGCCACGACTGTACTAAGGACGTTCAAGTCAAACTGAGGTTTTCTTTCGTTTTTTTTACTGGCCATAATAACAGAAGCACCAAGAGAGGACCTTTTTCTCTATATTATAAAGACCTTTTTCCCCTACTATACTAATGCGCTCATCCCTAGTTTCACTAGTGCTTGAATAGAAAGTTTTCTCAAAACGCCAGAGCCGTTTTTGGATTGCCTGATTCGTGTCTCCAGGAACTCCTTTAATTGCCCAAACGTGGAAAAGACACACATTGTACACGGAACATGACGACTCCAAGCCAAGTTTCAGTAAGATGCAAGTGTACGATTCTTATGGCAGAGTATATATCTTTGAAGGTTAGAGACAATATCTGTTGTTTTTGGCTAATTGTCACTGGCTAATTGTTCACTTGAACGTTTTTTTTTTTTTTTTTGGTAGATCTCCAAGTTAACTTAGCCAGGATCATCATTTATGGATGTACAGCCTTCTTTAGAGTAAAACATCTGAATGGTGAAAATGGTCTAAGGGTCTCCTCACTATACTTGAATTCTTCATTCATAAGAAATTTTATCTCATGTCTCAGTTTGCCTTGATATAGCAAATAAGTTTATGGCACCTTGATCACCTGTGCTTATGTTCATGTAGAAATTGCCCAAGTCTCATGTAGTGAAACGGATTGTAAAAGTAAATGTAGTCATGCACAACGCAAATTATATAACGGTTGTTGTGTTGTAGGAATCTGTGACTGACTACACTACGCCGTCCTCCTCACTGGCTGACACCGTGCCTACAGGAGGAAGCAAGATAGAGGAGAGCCTAGTTGCTAATGTAAGCCACCGTTGCATAATATTAATGCATCTAATTCTCACTCTGTCATGCTTGTTCTCCCCAGAATATATTCCTGTTTTAAGTGTCCATCTAGACATTTACATATCTTTAGGCTTACAATCTCTTCGTTTGTATGTTCAGGTGGCACTGCCTCCCTCACTTCCTCTGCCACGTAGAGAAACCCTACAACAGAGCTCTAGCTTAAGCACAGTTTCTCCTGCTACAGTGGACCTCACACTGAAGGTGTGTTCTTGGACTTGATACATTTTTGGAAATTAACTATTAGTACATTTTTAGACTAAATTTTTTTTTTTGGAACGATTTGCTCTTTAATCCCCATTGACTTCCTATCTATACAACCCAGTTTAGGGCTACGCATGGTACATTGTACATTTTCTACCTCCAGGAGAGTCTATTAAGTCTGTATTGTTTCTGCTCCCCAACAGATGGAGTCGGCTCGTAAAGCCTGGGAGAATTCCCCTAGTCTTGTAGAGAAAAGCTCTCCTGTCACCTCCTCGGCTTCCCCCATTACCAGCGGAGGTGGTGCAGGCAATGCCTCTTTCAGCTCGTTCTCCAGTGCCTCTATGCCTCAGATACCTGTTGCTTCAGTGACACCTAGCACCTCATTGTCAGGTATGCGCACCGTTAGTGCTTCTTGAAAATGCCCAGACGATTTAATACCTATATTGTTAAAATCATGAAGTCTGACTCATCGTTAGTCTCCTTACATGTGATATTAACAGTAAGCCTTCTACAGGTGCATCCACTTACACAACATCGTCTTTGAGCACCAAGACCACATCTGCATCTGACCCTCCCAACATCTGTAAGGTGAAACCACAGCAGCTCCAGAGTTCAGGCATGTCCAACAGCAACTTCTCCCAGCTTGGCTGTGTACCCTCTCTGTTACCGCAGCAGCAGCAGACCCCACAGGTCTTCGTCTCCCAGTCTGCAGCAGGTAAGCGTCTCCTGAAGTAACATGTGCCCTTGATGTTTGTCAGACTGTGTACTTTACTGTCTTTGCTCTGTGTGCGCTCGCAAGGTTCTGCTGCCCAAATCCCAGCCTTTTATATGGACACCAGTCATCTGTTTAACACACCGCATCCTCGCCTGCCTCCTCCTTCTCTAGCCCAGCAACAGGGTTTCCAGCCTGGGCTCTCTCAGGTACACCCTGCCTAAAAATACTTCCTGTTGTTAGTAAACCTGAGTCTTGTATCTGTCTGTATTCATTTATAATTAATGAAAAAAAGCCTAAAATAGCCTTTTGCACAGTGTTTGTTTACATTTTTCACATCATAATTTCACAGGTCATAATTTACAGTATCAATATTGATATTGTGGTCTAACGATTGCTTTTTTGTGTTCTTGTAGCCTACAGCAGTGCAGCAAATTCCTATCCCAATCTACGCCCCTCTCCAAGGTCAGCCTCAGCACCAGGCTCAGCTCGGCCTCAGCACCGGCCCTCCTGTCTCTCAGCCACAAGATCTCTTCAGCTCCTCCATGCAGCCCTACAGGTAACCCAAATCGTCCCTGCTTTTGTTCTTTTATTTACTTTTTTACTTGCTTTTAAGATTGAGAAATGGACCCATTTTGTGTCTAGCACATGTAAAAAAAAAATATAGATAGATAGATAGATAGATAGAGAGAGAGAGAGAGAGAGAGAATAAATCAATCTTTTTCTTTTGGCCTTTTCCTTTCTCTAGGTCTCAGCAGGCGTTTATGCAGAACAGTTTGTCCCAGCCATCTCCCATGATGCTATCAGGCACAGCGCTGCACAGCTACCCTGGAGTGCAGCCCCCTGAGCTGGCAAAGCCCCAGTCCAGCTTGGCTTTCCAACAAACCTCCAACACGCAGCACATCCCCATCCTGTTTGAACCCCAGCTTAACCAACCCTCTGGAATGGGTGGCTCCCAACTCATAGATACACACATACTGCAGGTAAAGGTTGATTTATACTTTGAGATTATTATTATTATTATTATTTAATTGTGCTGTTGGATCTTGTTCCTATAACTTGCTCAATGATTGTTTTACAGCGTCAGGGGATGAGTCAGCATTCAAATCTGTACTCTGGACAAGTGCAGCAGCATACACAGAACAGTTACTACAGCTCAACACAAAGCCCCAGTTCTGCACTACAACAGGTATCCACGTAACACCTTATGTAGCAGAAGCAGGTTCGGTGTAAACTAATCTCTTTACACATTCATTATATTTATACCGTGTGTTCCCTCCTTTTTGACCAGGTGACGGTGCCCATGCCTGGTTCTCAGCTATCGTTGCCTAGTTTTGGCTCTGGTGGGGGTCAGCCTCTGCTGGCTCTGCCCCAGTCTTTGCCCCCTAACCCACCTCAGGCTCAGCCACCCACCATGAACCGCCAGCCCCCAAGCAGCCAGCCGTACCGTGGCCTCATTGGCCAGAACACTCACAACATGATGCAGCCTTCCAACAAGGTGCATGCACTTTTATTCTCTCTCTGGGTTCTGCAAATGCTTTTAAAGAACATTAATATCCATGCTAATTTGAGTTATGTTTATTAGTGCGATCGTTCAGGCTAAATACTTTGTTTATGACAGATGTGTGATATGGATTTAAAGCTGTTTGGCGCGGGGATGGATGTGAAACCGGGAACTCCCCCAGTCAGTGCACGAAGCACGACCCCTACCTCAAGTCCTTACAGGTATGTAAAATCAAGGATGGCAGGGATATGAGAACCAGTTTCACTGTGTCAAAGGTACATTTCCATGATATTCATGTAGTCAAAACAAACAAGTCAATTTATAGTTTAGGAGCATATTGGGTCCTTTGGACTTTAATTATTTACTGGAGCTGGGTAAAAAAAAAAAATGTTGCTTAATATAGTGAAATAATTTTAAATGTGTATTATATCATTTTGTTATTGTATACTAAATGGCTTCTTTTGGTTATGTTACCCTCCATATTTGGCACATCTGTCTGTTTGGTATTATGGTGTTTCTATGCATCGTGCTGTGCTGTTATTTTTATCTGCTTAGGGCTCTAGACCATTTGCATTTGGATTTTGTACTACAGCGTGAAGTGTTTCTAATGTTATTGTTACAGTGCTGAAAAAAAACTAGGCTGCTGCTCCCCCCCCCTTCCCTCCACAAATAACAGTTGTTAATGAAACATCAGCTGTAGAGCTGTAAAAAAAAAAAAAAAAAAAAAACATTTAATTCGGTAAAACTGCTCTATTCAGTCAATTGATGGATGAGTTTTTGATTCAGAGTCGGTTAAATTATTTGCAAAAAATCAAATGGTCTAAAATGGACAAATTCCTTACAAATAATAGCACAGCTTTTTGCCATAAATAATAAAATAAAACAAAATAATATATATAATCTTGAACAAAGTTCTCAAATTTTTCGAGAGCATCAATACTGCCCTCTACTAACGCAAAAAAAAGAGATCGCTTTGGATGAGATATGACATTTAAACAATCAACAATAAGTATTTATACCACATGTATTTATTTGCAGTATAGCTCGAGTATTTCAGCTCGAGCTATAAAATTTTAGCTTTTTATTTTCTGGCTATTGTGACTTGGCAAGCTTTTTAAAAGTTTTTTTTAAATAATGTCAAGAAATAATAAGAAGCCACTTACTCAGGGGTATAGTCTATAATTTTATCATATTTAAACAGTTTTACTAAACATTGCTCTTTAAGTTCCATGTGCAGCAGAATCCCATCCGGTTATGAATTGAAGCTAATAAATGTATTAACACTTTCAGTTCTCTCTTTCCCAGGGCGAGCTCCACAAGCCCCAGCAGTCAGTCCAGTAAGATGAACAGCATGTTGTATCCCAAACAGTTTCAGTCTGGATCACAAGGCATACGAATCCCACAGCACTTCCCTGGACAGTTCAACCCACAAGTAGGTTACCGAGAGAATTCATTTTAACATGAGTGAGTAATTTGATAAGTACAGTGTTCATTATTCATCTCCGTCCCCAAATAGATGATGTCACAGCCCAACATGGTGTCTCCTCTGGTTCGTCCTCCTCATACTAACTCTTTTCCTGGAGGGGTGCAACGAACCCCCATGGGTCCTCCTATGTCCCCCAACCTTGGTGGTGGCCTGATGCCACACCCCAGACCCCAGCATCCTCCCCGAGGCCCACCAGGGCCGCCTCTAGCTCCCCGTGGCACACAGGCAGCTCTTAAGGCAGAGCAAGACCTCAAGGTAAGGCAGTCGGGTTCAAGGGAAGCCTCAGGTTGTAGAAGAAGGAGGAAGATACAACGTTTGATTAGAATGAATATTTATCAACATGCACTGCTTTTTCTCCTGCTAGGCCAAACAAAGAGCAGAGGTACTACAGTCAACTCATAAGTTCTTCTCTGAGCAGCAGCAGCAGCAGATGAAGACTTCAGCTGCTAAATCTGCTCGTATCGATGGAGCAGGCAAGCCTATCGACAGCGTCGCGCCGAACCACCAGGGGGCTCCTCCGGAGCGCAGCGAGCCCGACAAACCCACACCCCTTGCTGCGACCAAGCCTATCCGCACCGGTCCCATCAAGCCCCAGGCCATCAAACCTGAAGAGAGCAAGTAAACCGAAATGTCGCCTCCAACAGGACTGATACATGGATGGATGGATGCAGTTATTTGACAGGAGAAAATCATTAGAGCAGAAGTGGTAGTTTGAGTAGTGGACAGGAGAACGGGATTGCTGGGTGAACCGTAGCGTGTAATTAAGCTATAATCTGTGTGGATCACTCACCTTTGCCCTGCCTTTCTTCTGCTCCACCACTTACTTATCTCCCACTGAAATCCTGTTCTCTCCATAGTGGAGAGATTTTCTTTTTTTTTTTTTCTTTCCAGCAGACATGAAAAGCTAGAACATAAATGACTGTACTTCCCTAATGTACGATGAAGGTATGAAGCAAAATGAAAGATAAATTTGCTGCTGGGTGCATCATTTTTAGAATTGATTTCCTCCCTTTCCTAAAATAGAATCACATGTTGGGAGGACAGTTATTTCCTTCGTTTCGTTTTGAACGTTTTGTCTTTCCCCCTATTTTTTTGTTACTGTAGGTAAAAAAAGAAATGTTAATGTTTAATTTGCTATTTTTTATTTTCTTTCCCAAAAGCTTTGCTGTTTAAGCGATTAAGAGAGACATGGGAATGTGCACACTTCCACCTTTAACCTGTGTGTATGGCCACTGCTCACCTCTCTCACTCCCCACCCTCCCTTCTCCCTCTTCCCTCCCTCTAGTGAAGCAATATCTCCTGAACAAGTTGTCTGTCATAAGCAAGACAGTACAGCTTCTACAAAATGCTGAAAAAAAAAAATCTTTCTGCTTTTAATTCCCTTGAGAGAAATGCATGGTTAGAGTCACTGATGTGATACTTTGCTGGCAAATTCGATTGACTCGTTAAGAGCCTGTTTCCGTACCTTCTTCCCTGAATATTATTTCTATCCCCCCCCCCCCTCGAGCTGTGTATGAAACCAGACTATGTACAAGTCTGGTATCTTTAGCCAAAGGGTAGATGTTGTAAGAAAACCCCTTTATCATACTTTTTTTTTTTTTAATAAATAAACGGTTACGACTTTACTTTGAAGTTATGCTCCAACCCTTGACTGTTCACTGAATATGAGTGGAGGAGTTTTAGATGTTCATGCTCTTTGGCACAGCTTGGTCGTCGTGCTGCTGACGATACTAAAGGTTGTCCTCTGCTCTGACCGCCAGTGATGGTGGAAAGGGGTCCTGGAAAAACTGAGCGTAGGTTTCGCACCAGTGTTTTTTTTTTTTGTTTTTGTTTTTTTTATAATACAAAGAGCATTTCAAAGTGTGAGTCAGCCTCTAGAGTGTAAAAGGGCAAAAATATGGAAAGCAAAAACCAGATAGAACTGTAGTTCAGATGCAAGAGGATGACTTTTCTGTTGTAATGTCTACAGGCTACAATCTCCAGTTCATTTCTTTCAGGTTGCTAATGCAAAAGGGAGGCTGCAGATATACAGGCGTGGAAGAGCGGCTCCCTAACAGCAAACGGGAGAAAGGGGTGGAGAGGGGAATGAATTTTTGTTTGTTTGTTTTACTTGTACAGGGGTTAAATCGCTGTATTAAAATATGTAAGGTCTTATTTACATTGGTTTGGTTACAGAAACTAATAAAATAATATGCTGTCAAAAATGAAATGCTGAGGTTGTTTTTATTATACCTTTTTGTGTGAAACACAATGTCACTGTGCATGCTTCTCATGAAGTTTTCAATAAAAGTTCAAGATCAGCCATATTTGTAATATGTAATAACCTTTATTTAGACTTTTATGTTTGTACAGAAGTTAGTTTCATGAATATCCATATAATCAGTACCATGCTGTATTGAATGACTAAAAAATACTGATTTTGACTAGCTAAAGCAAGGTTGAGGGAGTTACAATGTTCTTTAGGTTGGAATTACACTCGAGTTTTATTTACAAGCATTCATTTTTGGATGCTGGATGTGCTTTTCCTCTCCCTCAGACTTCCTTACATTGCTGAATACAAACAAAAAGATGACTTACAAAAATGTAGAAAAATAATTTCTCTATTCACACAGCGAGTGGGTCTTGCCACTGCAAGCTAGAACCCCAAACTATCATATTTAAAATATGGTGGTTTAAAAGTAGATCCTTTTTAAGCTGAACAAAGGAGGTTCTTTTTGACCCATTGGAATACATTTCCTCAAAGATATGTACATTAAATAGCGAGTGACAACCAGAAATGGGGTTAAGAAGCTGGATTTTAGAGCCACGTCATGTCTTTCTGCTAGTGCGTTTAAGCGCTAGTCTTGATGATAAATGAATTGAGTTTTGCGAGTTTGATCGTACTGGTAAAGAAACGCCCTGCATCTATGTATATATGTGCCTGTGATGTTTTCTGTAATATATAGCGTACTCAAACTAATTGAACTCATTACAGAATCAGCTTGTGTACAGATTGCTGAAATGATTGATGACTGCTACAGCTTTTGCTCATATCTGTGATCATTTCATTTTTCTAAGTATATGTATAGCCGCAAAGCCAGGATAACCATAGTTTAACTTGCAGTCTACAATCTGCTGCCTTTTTGAACACTTTTGTAGATACCCTCTAAACATAACACGACATAACCTCCTTCACTGTTGCTTTCCCAGCCGGACATCATAGGACACCATGTGGTAGTTATCCCAGGCAAAGAGCTTCCTCTGAGTTGGATTGTAGTCGATCATGCTGTTGTAACGGTGCCGGTTTTGGAACGGGACTGCGACAGCTTCGCTTTGGCTGGTACCTGTGTCGAAGCTGTAGTTGACCGTGGTGTTGGGTGAGGCATAGCTGGCGACTGTGTACAGCTTGCCGCAGATCATGAAGGCATTGGCTACGGTGCTTTTCCGAATGTTGGTCTCCCAGCTTTTCTTCACTTCCAGTGTGTGAGGATCCAGCTGGGAGATCACGATGGCGCCTTTAGCCTTATTGGTGCTGTAGATGACCCAGAGGCCATTCTCATCCACAGCAAAGTCAATGTCTGTGTAGCCACCCCATGAGTAGGGGAACTGGCCATGGAATCCAGCGTGAGGGAGGTCTCGGCGGGCGGCGACACTCTCGGACCCTAATTCGTAACGGATGAGTGTACGGCTACGGCGCCGCTGGTAGTAGAGAGAGCCCCGGTACATAGCTGCACCCGTGCTCTCTACTGCCTCGGGCAGGAGCATGACTTTGGCTGGAAAGCCACGTGTGAACTGATCCAGGTCCTCGTAGCCGTAGAGTTGGCGCACCTCTGTGCCGACCGTGTCGATTCTCCACACCATGTTGGAGCCATAAGGGCTGACGGCTTCTGGGTCCTGCATCCATACGCCATACCTACCAGCAATGCTGTCTGCCTTGCGGTGGGTCACGGGCTCTCCCACCCACAGCAGCTCACCACAGCCTGAAAAAGAGCAACGAGATTACAATGGAACTCGTACCTTGATGGAAGTTCATATAATTAGCCCTTTGGTTGAAAGTTACACGAATAAGATGAATTCAATATTATTTAACAAATTGAAACAAGATTGCAAAGTGCATAATGCAGTGTTTTTACACAGACTACATGCGACGAAGATGTGCCACATCGTCCTAAAATTCTGTCATGTGTAAGTGATCGGGGGTATACTTATACTTATACCCTTTCCCTTTTTAGTCCCTTGCTAAACATACAACAAGCCCTTTTATAAGCTGGACAGATTAGGCTCCAAGTACTATGGTAAAAATAGCTGTGTTTGTTCTTGTCAGCACGAGTAATGTGTGACTGGTACTGGTACTTGGATACAGGCAACTGCGTGGTGTCTTCTTGGAGGTGGTGATGCATGGATAGCATGGTATTTGTACATTTTTGACTTTCTGTACCTGTACTGTCTTCAGTGTTTGGGTTTGGGGCAGGAAATTCTGCAACTTCAGCCTTCAGCTCCTGGTAGGCTGGACTACCATAGGCCCAAGATGGATCTGTCAGAGGACAATGAAACAAATCGAGAAAACAATGAAAAATTGGCATGAAACAGAACAAAATGTAAAACACCATGGTAGGTGAAGATAAGTCTAGAGGTGGGACAGCAAATGGACATCTGCTTCATCCTTTTTCAAACTCAGATGCGGTCCATGTGAAAGTGGTACACTTTCTTTAAGGGAACTGGTTGCACTTTTGTAGTAATTTTAAGCAAAACAGCATTAAGGGGCCTCCAATACACTTCTTTTAAGTTTGGATGGAAGTTCTGCGAAAGTCTATTACCTCCTAATCGTCTACTTATTCTCTATTCCTTTATACCTTTCCAACTCATTATTAACACGGCAGCATGGACAAAGCGTGTGCCTGAACGTGTAGGTGTTTGTGTGTTTCTGAAGAAAGTGTGAGTTTACCTCTCAGACTGCTCGTGTCGACTTGGGTCCTGCCTGGCCTGGAACCCAGATGAGAATGGGACGTGCCTGAAGGTAAAAAAAAAAAACAAGTCACATTTCCAGATGGAAAGAAAAGACCCCAACTCATGTTTTCTTGATACTTAAAACAAATAAGGAAAAAGAAGGGCCTGGAATTTTCTGGAAAGCAAGCGTGCACTGTGGAATACCAGAACCAGAGGGGGTCTATCTCTGATCTTGGACACACCTGATCCTCTGTCCACTTAGAGGAGTGTGTCCATGAGAGCTGGATGGAGTTCAGTGACAGACAGGAATCTTACAGAGGGGAAATAAACAGTGCTAAGTGGATGAACAGCTGTTATGGGACCTACTTGCAGTCACACACACTGCACTCCAAAATGGGACTCATTGACATCTTTCGACTTCCGCAGTGGCTTTGTGACGCTCCAAATCGGCAGCTGATATTTCCTTTTAGGAGCATTTTAATCAACAGTGTTGCGAAGTGTTTACAAGGCATTCTAATGGGAGTTAAATTATAGTCAGGCCTGGAAGCTGGAGTCGAGCAAAAAAAGTGAGATGATTACAAGTTTTCACGCAAATGTTCAAAATGGAACAAAAATCTGGATTCATCTCTCAGCAAGCTAGAGTTAGATTTAGGTTTTAGTTTAAGCGGAGTTCAAGTTGAGCAGTGGTGAATATAGCAGTGATTGCTTCAGCTGAAAAATTAGCAGGCAGACATTAGCAGGCCTAAGCCTGAAGGTACGTGGTGTTCCTGAGGTCTGTTTGTCTGCCTGGACCATGTGTTGCTTGATGAATATCAGGGTTGTACAATGAGAGAGAGAGAGAAAAGCAAGTGCAGTTCAGAGTGATTTTAGGTACGCATAATTGCTTACATCTGAACCTTTCCCTGCTTAGGACTGCTGGCTTTGAGGTGAGTCTTTGCTACTTAACTGATTTTTTTTTTTTTTTTTTTTGGCATACGAACAATAAACCTGCTTCTGCTCTTCTATTTGCAAGGCTCTTCAAAACAAAGTTGTAATTTTAAGACTAACATATGACTACATGTCTAAGTCTGGCACATATAAACTACGTATGTTTGTTTGTTTATGCAATATCCAGTCTGATGCATAATTATTGGTACCCCTTTTATGAAAAACAAATAATATTCTAAGCACAGAAGTATATCTAACTGTTATCCTGTTATGCCTAATATGGTTGGTGGCACCTGGGGATGGATTTTAGACCGTCCTTCATGTACAATGTTTTCAGATTCGTTATATATTCTTGTGTTTGTGTATACAGACGGTGTCGATTTTGCTCCTGCATTTGTTTTCATGTTGATTTGAAAGTGTCATTCTCTATTCTATAAGTCTTAACCTCATTGGCAGCTCTGTTTAGTAGTAAAACAACCTTGCCTTTGGGGGAATTCATGATGACAACAATATTAACAAAAGAACATGGACTGCCAGCCATAACCCAGCCCCAAAGCAGGAATATTATAAAGTCATATATTAGTGTCTGTAAGGTGAAAGTGAACATCCATCCGTCAGGTTTTTATTGCTCTTTTTTTTTATGCACAGTTAAAATTTTGGGTTCATTAGAGCACATTATTTCCAGTTTTAGTTCCAAGGATTCCATGAAATTAAGACAATCCACTTGAGGGTTGCTCTCAGGAAGGGTTTTTATGTGTAGCTCTTCCAAGCAGCAGACGATTAATAATCGATTCGAAACTCCATGAATCAACCTCGACTGCTCCTTTTTGAAGTGGCTACCTTTGGGCGCTTTTTAGGTTCTGTTTTATATATTTTAACCGCTTATAGATTTAAAATTTCATTATCCCGGTTGTGCTGGTCGAGAACCATCTGTTTTATCTTTTGTGGAAAGTTTTTGGACCTGATTTGTGTGGTAAAAAAAAAAAGTTTTTTTTTTTTTTTTTTGAGACCTTATGTTTGGTCCAAAGCGTGACAGCAAAAGTATTTCAATGTAATCATCGGTCATGGTGACAATTTTGCTGCACAGTTTCGAAAGCAAATACTGTTATTATATTACTAGATACTATGGATATTACTATGCATATTAAACACTATAAATGATTCTTCATTTAGAATTAGAGAATTTAGGTAAGAATTCATTTGATTCTTTGTTTGATTGTAAATGTTTGATTCATCCATTATTTTGCAAAATAATTTGAAGGATCTCAATAATTCCTGATATGTTGAATTCCAACCCCATTCCCAGGGGGAAAAAGGGTAGCTGAAAGAAGTATCGCTTTCTAATCAAACTGTGAGTCGATCACTGTGTGCATGTGTGTCCCTTCATGGGCCCTGAAGAAGTGCGTCGTCTTCTTATAAATGGCTAACACCACACTTCACCACACCTCTTCTCCCTCTGTTTTAAGCATTTGTATTTGTCATCGTCTTTGCCACTAGGCTTGGCAGGGCTCAGCAGCATAGGTGTCAACATGAGGAGCAGAACAGATGTTAAAGATTGACAAGACGAGGACGAAAAAGGAACGAGGCAGGAACATCTGCACTTGCTTATGGGAACATGGGAGTATTTAGTTGAGGGCTGCCGGCTTCATTTGTTTCAGCTTAATAACATTACCAAGGTCTGATCGAGACGAGCATTCAGTATGAACGTAGGATAATTCCACAGTCCGTGCCAAATTCGAGATTTTATTTTTAACTGCTCGCAAACAACTCTGTTCCTTCTGTCTGTTTCATATAAACCATGACAGACTGTCGTACAGTTAAAGGACAGAATTTCCTCAGCATGAAACTTTAACGGTTTTAAGAGGGACACCTGCTGGCCACTGGTCCACCCTCTGTGTGTGTGTGACTAATACTACCAGTCAGGTATGATGGTGATCTAAAAGGCATATGAGTCATTATTACCAGCACAAACTCATAACTTACTGAAATTACTGCCAGTACTGGGGGTGTCATTCATAACAGCTTGCTTTTTGTTTTGCATTAGGACATTTTTAAAAATATATTAGCTGACCACAGATTTATGAGACACACCCAACCTCTGGGTTTTACTGCTCGCAGCCCAGACACGGCTTATACCAGGGGTCTTTAATCTTTTGCACGAAGGACTGGTGTGGCTTCAGGCTTTCATTCCAGCCAAGCAGAAGTCACATCTGATTCCACTTGTTAAATCAGTTCATCTTGTTCCTCAATCAAGTGTGCTTCCTATGTAACCGCAATAAAAGTCAGGAGGACCCTGAAGTCTTATAAAGACTCGCTGGCTCTGTTACATCACATTTAGTACGAGAAAAGGAAAAACAAAGCAGACCATGACGGACAGCAAAAACTTGTAGCGTTGAGCTATCTGGTCAGTTCTGGCTCTGGATCAGGGGGTCTTCCAAATTCCATAAATGTAAATCTAAGGTGCATCATGATGGCATGCTGCTATTACATATTTCGAAATCATGACCATTAAAAAATAAAAATCTTTTCATGTCAATAAACCTAAACCAAAATGAATCCAAGACGGCTCACCTGTTCCTGGTTGGACGCTGCTACCAAAGATTGGCAGATTCTGAGAAGGTTGCTGTGTGCACGGTCTGCTCCTGAGCCTCTCCACCTCACGCTGGAGCTCCTCCACCCTCCGTTGAAGCTGCTCCACCTGCTGAGCCAGGATGGCTTTCTCCTCCTGCAACCTGTCCCTCTCTCCGGTGACCTGGGTGTGGGGTGTCCGAAGTCCCATTTGGGCTTCGGTACCTGAAGCTACGCCCCCAGTTAGACGGGATACCAGCGCCTCCAGCAGCCCCAGGCGAGACTTCAGGGCTTCCATCTCAGCGCTGGATCCTGTCGAGGGGCAGCTTGCTTCTGTAGGGCTGTCCACCGTGAAGGTGTACTGACAGCGCCTGTTGCGGTCGTTTCCTCTCGAGAAGCTGGCAGAGCTCTGAGCCTGAGTGTTCACGAGAAGGATGGAAATCCAGATTACAGTCAGGATCCACATCATGAAGCAGCCTGGAGGACACAATGCTTTGATTCTTCTTTGCCTTGGTTACGCGTCGATGCTCTCCTCTTGTGTTCTGTTGACAGTTGATCTGCTTGTCGTGTTCTCCTTCAGGGAATAAAATAAGAGGTGGATAAGTGTCTGACTTGTTGCCAGCAAGTTTTATGCGCAGACTCTCTCTCTCTCTCTCTCTCTCTCTCCCCTGCCTCTGTGTTTCCTAAATCTGGTGTAAAAAGTTTATTGGTGATTGATGATGATTTTGATCCTGGTTGAGTTTGTGTTCTTTGCTCAGCAGGCAATTTCTCTGAGTCTAGGGACCCCAGTAGGGGTTATTTATACAGTCTAACAGGAGGGGAGAAGGTGGGGACGTGGGAGGGAATGAGTGAGGGAGGGATTTTCTCAAACAGACAGAATTTATTACCTCCCCAAGCCCCCCCCCCCTCTTCTCAGGAACTCTCAGGAATTTGTGGTCCTTTTATTATAATTCTATTTTTTTTTTGTTGTTCAGGTGTTCAGTTTATTTATGGTTCTGGTGTAAACGGGTGAAAAGTCATGTGATTCTACCTGGCTAAAGAGTTGAGCTCCAACCTTAATTAAACATCTGCTAAATAGTTTCGGAGCAGGTCAATTTTACAGCCAGGTGTGTGATGTCATTGTGCTGGAACTAAACTCTTAGGGAGCAGTAATAAACTGGAACATATGAACCTCTTTCAAATGGTTTTACTGGTCTCTCCTGTGGTGCTGTTGCCTGATGATGGGAGTTTTATATGAAACACAGTGACAGTTTACAGCGTCTCTATAGAAGTGTTTCATTGCAAGTGCGTATGTGCCGTTTTCTAATTCTGGTCCTGTGTGGTTTTTGAGGCCCTATCAGCTTGCTGCCGATGCGCCACCATGGGGGTGAACTTGCAGTAGGTCATTTTAGACGCCATGTTATGAGAGGGTGTGAAGGTGGATAGGGTTACCCCAGTGCTCTTAACTGAAAAATGATGGGCTAAACGTGAAAAGTGCTACAGACATGAAGTCTGGGTAAGGAACGTAAACTCTTGTCACCATCCTCCATTTGACCATAAAGTAGCAAGCCTTTTTAGCAAGTTGGTGGATGTGCTTTTTGAGATACTATTAATTTAACAACTTAAGCTAAATGTTCGAGATTAAACTTTCTATCCATTTCGTTTGCACTTATTACCTAAACTATGTACATATTTTCTATTTATGTTGTACTGTGCAAAAGCCGTAGACACATGCAAATAACGTCTATAGAGCATGCATGTCTTTTAATCTTGACATGGATGGAGATGGATGACCCATTGCTTAAGGAATGAGCTGCTTAGTTTTTTCTGAGCATCCTGCAGAACTAGCTACGGTCATTCTGAGGACTTTCTCGCACCTGCTTCTTTTTTCATGCAGCAAAACCAAGAAGCTTTTTTTAAATTATGTTTTTGGTCTGAAAAGTGGTCATACATAATACCGATATTACATAAAAACATTTTATATGTATATATAATATATAATATAGATGTGTGTGTGTGTAGCTTGTACTAGTAATCAAAAAGCTTTTTATCTTCTATGATTTAACCATTTAACATTTTAACCTTTGACCCCTGGCCCCTAACCTTACCTCTGCTTTGACTAATTTTTCCACTTAGATTCCTTAGATTCCATTACAACATAAACTCAGACTCCTAACAAAACTGGAACTATTTCTCAAGAAACTTTTTTTTTTTTTTTTCTCTGCTTGTCTACATGCATGTGAATGTGAAAGATATGCATGCACCATGTTACCCTCACTATTGTACCTGTATCTATTTGTTGAACATCTCATTCTGTTTTACTGTTAGAATAACATTCACTCTTCTGCGAAGGCTTTCCACTAGATTTTGGAGTATAGCTGTGGTGATATTAGTGATTATTCAGCCATTAGAGCATTAGTGAGAATAGATACCCATGTTGGTGATGTTCATCCCAAAAATGTTCAGAGGGGTCGAGTTCAGGGCTCTGTGTAGGACGCTCGAGTTCTTCTGCTTCAAACCTGCCATATCATGTCTACATGATAGCGTTTCAATTAATACACTCTAAGAAAAATGTATTTCAACAAGGCTCTTTCGTGTTCATCCTGGATTATGGACAGAACCATGGCAGTGTTTGCAGAATATTCATTTGATTACATTTATGTATATTTACTTTTTATGAAATGGATAAACCATTTTGAAATTGTTGTTTCCTTGTACAGGTAATGGACTTAACCAAAGGGAATCTAATTTTCTTGCCTAATAGGGAAACTCTATCTTGTAGGGTTCTGCATAGACTCTGTAAATGTTTCCCAGAGGAACTAACCAGTAAACACTTGAGTGAGTATCCAGTTGCAAATTCTTTGTAGTCAGTGAGTGTGTGAGGGCATTATGTTGATTTGAGATTTTCTGGTAAATTAAATGCACACTCATTGGGCTTTAGGTTAGTCTACTAAAGTTGGAACGTTGAATTGGAAATTGGATGCAAAACAAGGCACTATGTGTTGAACAAATAATGTAGAAAGACACTTCCACCAACCGTCTCTACATCCTCATGCGCCATGTTTTTGGTATGCTTTGAAGAATAAGCATAGTGACTTAGTGGTTAGCAATGTGTTATGTGGCGGTTTTGGGGTTCGATTCCCACCATGGGCCTGTGTGGATAGAGTTTGCATGTTCTCCCCATGCTTGGTGGGTTTCCACCAGTGTGAAGAAATGCACAGTAGGCTAATTGGTGTTTAAAAATTCCCCATAACATGCTAGAATGTGTGCCGTTGTGTGCCCTGCAACAGACTGGCAGTGAGTCAAGGTTGGGACCTTGCCTCGTGCCCAAAGTCTCCTAGGATAGGCTCCAGGCCTCCCCAACTCGGGACAGGATAAGCAGCGTAGACAATAAATTTCCAGCTTCCATTCTGAGGCCCAGGTAAAACATCAAGTATCGACCAGTGGCGTTCACTTCTGCAGCCTTGGTCTTCATGATTTATGAGCATTAACTGCTGTCCATGGCTTTAAGCCTAAGATACTAGATGCAGATGTACAGATACTGTACATACAAAATTCCACTCAGTTCACACAGTATGTGTTTATGGCCACAATTATAGTTAGCAGTTTGCACCTTCTTCCTATAGTGCATTCTGGTGCCATCTCCTCTCGAGGTAACAATGCACCCAGCCATCTGCAAGGTGTTAAAGAAAACGTGATTCCGTTCATTGTAGGTGCTTTAGGTGGTAGGCGTGGGGCATCTGCATACGGACCAAGCTGTGATGCACTGTGCATTCTGACACCTTTCCATCACAGCAAGCCTTAATTCTTTTTTTTTTCTTAACAATTTTACTCCCTTTCCCAGCAGTCACATAAGTATCATTTCACATTCCCCTAGACATAACAGGATGCACACATGTGTGAACACTTACTAACAGTTGAATGGCCCAACAGACAGAAATCCTTTGTTATATTTCAGGATGTTTCTCTTGAACTGTTGAGTAACGGTTTTGCATAATAAGGATGACCCGAACTCTTCACATGTGTGTTCCCGTTACTTCACCAGGATGAACTGCAAACTCAAAACACACCGTAACTCCAGCTTCTGTCCAGGAGTTCCTGTGGTTTGTGCTTGTCAGGGTTCACAACCTGCTCTGGAAGAATTTAACACACTCACCCACACCTAGAGAGCAATAAAAAAGCGAAACTTGGACTTGCGTAACTGCTTAGAAACAAAGCCGCTTTATTGGTTGTGTGACTCAAGGCTGCCCGGGAAATGTACTGACTGCAATAGATGATGCTGTGTGTATGTTGCCTGATGAGCCAGAAACAGCACTGCACCATTGATCTAAAGGGGACTGGGATCTGTGTGTTCTCTGTTAATTAGAAGGTAATAGTATCGACGCCAGACATCATCACTGCATCATCATCATCATCATCATCATCAGGTTGTTTGTGTAGTAAATAATATTGATTTTAACAGTGTCATGTCTCTGTTAAACTATGGACATCGTAGATTAGACATCTCGGGCACTGAGAATAAGAAAAGAAGTCTGAATCTTACCGTTTATATAAGTTACTTTAATCTTACATAACTTTTATTGCTTTAAAATGTATACATTTGTTTTGTTTAGTCCTTTTAATCATCTTTTATCGGTAGCTACATTTCCCTGTTAGGGCCAGCGTGGATAGGTAACACCTAATCGAGATTCGAAATTTTTCTTTGCTTCCTAATAAACGCATTCAGAGTTCAGTTAATGTGCTAGTAGCAGAAAAAGGTGAGCCTCTTTGAGCCATTTGCTGAAAAAGTTTTTCTCTGGCTATGATGGGAAGGTGTCAGAACCTACAGTGCATCACGGCCTGCTGTTTATTATGCTGCAGAGACACAGACTGGTCAAAGTGTCTGCCAACCCCTGTCCACTGCTGAAAGCTTCTACAATGGACATTTGAACATCAGGACTGGACAATGAAGCAGTGGAAGAAAGTGGCCTCGTTGTATGGATCACATTTCTCTTTTACATAATGTGCAAGGCCGGATGCATGTGTCTCACTTACCTGGGCAGTAGATGGCTCCAGGATGCACTAGTGATGCTCTGGACAATGTTCTGCTGAAAGTCCTGGGTCCTGGCATTCATGCGGATGTTACTTTGACAAGCACCAGCTAAAAACGTTGCTGACTAAATATTCCCTGAGAGCAGTAGCATATTTCAGCGGGATAATGCAACCTGCATGACTGCAAAATCATTAACGAATGGCTTGAAGGACAATTACAAAGAGTTCAAAGTGTTGACTCCAAATTCCCTAGATCTCGATCTGATTGAGTATCTGTCAGATGCACTGGACTAACAGGTCAGATCCATGAAGGGCCAACCTTGCAATTTGCACCACTTCAAAGGATTTTTTAAAGGATCTGCTGCTAACACCTTGGTGCCAGATACCACAGCACACCTTCAGACGCCGTGATGAGGCAGAGTTGTTTTTGTGACCTAAGAGTGACTTACACAATCAGGCAGGTGTTTTTTATTGTAATGGCTGACCAGTGTACATGAAGAAAATTATAATTAATGCTATGGCCTTTGTTTTAATTAAAGACACTGCCATTACTTGAAACATTATTCTATCCATAAATAAGAACTGTGCATAAATTAGCATAAAATACAACATGTTAACAAATGTAATAAGATTAACCTAGTCTTTGATGCATTTGGAAAGAAAACAAGAACGTAGGTATGAACGTGCTCTGAAACTCATATATATAGTCTCATTACACACAGACTGATGTATTTTAAGTGTTTTTCTTTTTACGGCAGCTCATGAAAACCCAAAATTGAGTGTCTCATAACATTTTAATGTTACTTAAGACCAATAATAATAAAAAAAAAAGATTTTTTTTTTTTTAACACAGAATTGTTCGATTACTGAAAATTGTAAACGTGTACAACAGTACAGCAATGCGGCATGACATCGAAACGATCAGTCTGTGGCACTGAGAGCAGAGGTGTTATGGAAGACCAAGTTGCTTGCTAGATTCTCTATTGGGTTTACAGTAGGCCAGGTGGGTTTGCTGGCCAATTAAGCACAAGGATACCATGGTACTTAAACCAGGTATAGGTACTTTTGACAGTGTGGGCAGCTGCCCTGCTGGAAAATGAAATTTGCCTCTACATAAAGCTTGTCAGCAGAGGGAGGCATGAAGTGTCCTAAAACCTGCTGGTAGATGGTTGCGCTGACCTTGGACCTGATAAAACACAGTGGACCAACACCAGCGGATGATGGGGCTCCCCAAACCACCACTGACTGCAAACTTTATGCTGGACCTCAAGCAACTTGGATCCTGTGCCTCTCTTCTCTTCCTCCAGACTCTGGGACCTTGATTTTGAAATGAAATGCAACATATACTTTCATCTGAAAAGAGGAGTTTGATCCACTGAGCAACAGTCCAGTCCTTTTTGTCCTTCGATCAGGTAAGACACCTCTAACTTTGATCTCGTTCAAGAGTGGCTTGACACAAGGAATGCGACAGTTGTCGCCCATGTCGTGGATATGTCTGTGTGCTGTGGCTCTTGAAGCAATGACTCCAGCTGTGTTGTGAGCAGCCAGCGTACTCTACCAGACAGAGACCATTTAAAGGCTTAGGAAACTTGCAGGTGTTTTTAATTAATTAGAGTATGACACCATGAGTTCAAATTTTCTGAGATACAGAATTTTGGGTTTTCATTAGCTGTAAGCCATAATCATCAGCATTAAAAGAAGTAAACATTTGAAATACATCAGTCTGGGTGTAATCTGTGAATTTCCCTTTTTGAATTGAATTACGGAAATAAATCAACTTTTGAAAATACGGAAGGTAATTGCACACACCTAATATTTCACTTGCTTTAATATTTCATAGCTTTGATTACAGCACATAATGCAGTGGCCAGTTCATGTGTGAAAATTATTCGTCATGCTCCCAGAACCAGAAGCTCTTTCACAATTTAAGTCCTGTAATATGCCTGTTTTATCAGGTAAGAAAAACTCCATAGATGTGATAACCTTTCAGTAAATTCAGATCATCAGCTGACTTCATTTTATTGCCACATAACATTGCTGAGCCTAGACCTGACCAACTGAAGCAACCCCAGATCATAACACTGCCTTCAGAGGCGTGTACAGTGGCCTCTATGCCTGGTGGGTGCACTGCTTCATGTGCCCATCACTCTGGAATAGGGTCACTCTGACCTCATCGGATCACGGACCCTTCATCAATTGCTCCAAAGTCCAATCTTTATGCTCCCTAGCAAACTGAAGCCTTTTTCTGATTACCAATCAATCACTAGTAATCTAATTCTGCAAACAGAGTGCATGCTGGGAGATTTGGTTGTGTAATGTTCAAACCAGCAGTCAAAGCATAGCAGTCCATCTCAAACCTGCACTTCTTTGCTCGTGGTTTTCACCAGGTTGCCTTGATACACCTAGATGAACATTCGAGTAAAGCCGAGATAAGATGTGAAATAGAAAAATAAAGTAGGATATAACGAGACGGTGACAAAGAAACTAAATCCTGTTCCATCTATTTCATCTCCCTATAAATAGTCCAGTTATTGCTGCAGAATGTAATGTGTCTGTGTTGGTTGCTATGGCTTGGTCCTGCTGCCTACTGCAGAACTGCAAGAAACCAGCTACACGCTGGCACTGAGAATAAAGGGAACTGGCAAAATCGACTGGTAGATTGAAGAAAAGAGAAAAGCAGAGAATAAAACATCAAACGATGAGAATCTGTTAAATCAGGAGCAGTTTTTAGTAGCGCCAAGGGGCTCGGTAGGGAGTGGTGGAATGTGGTGAATAAAAACTGAATAATGCAATTTGCAGTAAAGGTATGAGCAGAGGAGAGTGAGACATGACTTCTGAAAGGTGTCAAGCCAGATTCGCTTTAAATCCAATTTATTTCAAAACACAAAAGTAGTTCACAGTCTATTAACGCAATTCCCTTGGTTAAGGAATGGATATTTACATATAAATTAAATACAAAAGAATAGTACATCATTGAAGCCATACAAGTTGATACAAATTTACAGATGTTGTTTCCATGGTAGCAAGGACACCATCAAGAGCAGCTCGCCTATAAGCTAGACAAACCTGATTACTCATTTCAGCTGCACTTTTTTTTTAATGCTGTGCTCGGTCCTTAAAAACTTTAAAGTACTTTAAAGCAACTAACAACTTTTAAACTCCCATGTGCTGGTAAGGACTGTATCGTTTCCATATGTCCTTTCCAAAAAAATACTGCAGTTCATACTGGTTCTACTTTATGGGATGGATTCTGTGAGGGCCGAGTTTTAAAGTGTACATTAAAATAAAAGGGTACAGATTAGAATTTGATCACCACCGCATTGCTGTAAGAGTAATGAGATGAGTATTCAGGTTTGAGTGGCCTTGCTCCAAAACGAAGCTCGAGTGAAGCTGAACTTGGCAAAATAGTAAAAACAGAGCTAGTCAGCTGTTTACTTTAAACCTTTATACCAAGTGTTCCGTGAAAACCAAAATCACTAAAACTCACCACAATTAGCCATGATGTATACATTTCTTTTGCTTTCATACCTGCTGCTGAAAAGAACCTTCTTTAAGAGAATATGGTTATAGACGCTGATGTTTAAAAGCACCCGTTTTCTTCACCAATGGTTCTCAGATTAATTCTAATAGCTTGTTTAAAACTTTAATGAGATCATAACAACGGGATATAGTGAAGGCTTTCTCTCCTGTATGTTGACCGAATCCACTTAGATGGGGAGGTGGAAAAACAAAAAGCAAAACCTGTATGTACATGTGCATGTTGTATATTTGAGTTTTCATGTGCTGGTAAGCATGAGAGGAACGGTTGAAGTCTTTGTTTTGGCAGAGAACAATCAAATCATATAAATAATAAAATCAGATATGAACCTTAAGACTAAGACTGGGTCTGGATTTAGAAACACTACTATGCATATACACTGACCGCATGATTAGGGTGTGGATGTACTGTAAGGTGGACCACTCGCGATGCCCTGTTGACGTAAAGAACAAATTATGCGTACGCGCACACACACACACGTGCACTCCACTGGCCCGACTGTTAAGATGAACCTGCTGAAGCATCGGTGCGACTGTTCAGAGGGGCTGGCAGCACCCCATTCTCATGTGGAGGAATGGCAAAGGAGAAAGATGAGGAGGAGGAGGATGGAGGAAGAGCAGACCATGCCGCCAACCTCCCTGCAGGAAACTAGTGATACCGTAGTATCACAGGGACTAGACGGAGAAAGAGAGAGAGAATATGTTCATTTGATTTGCGTTGATTTGATGTACATCTGTATAACATTTACCCAAGTAAATCATAAATAAGACTGCATACTTACTAATTATAATGAGCAGCACTATGACAATCACTAACGCCACAATCATCTTCATCTGAGGAAGAAAGAGGAGGAAGAAGGGGAAAAAAAATTAGTGCCGTTTTGTTTAAAATTAGAAAAACCAGAATTTTTACAGAAAGAGTTAACATCCAGAGTAAAATAGTGTCTCAGGACAAATTCTACCTTAAGCATACTTACCTTAAGTGTTTATTTTAGCATCAAATTTGATTTTGTAATGTACTTCTATTTTCATTCTATTTATTTATTTAGTTTACGGGCATCTCAACATCTTAACAACATACGGACATCTTACTGTTACAAGTTAAATTAGAATGGAGAAATTTTGTAAATACAGTAAATATTTAGCATATCAATTATTACATTTTATATAAAGAAATCAGTTGGCATTGATTGTGTGGTTCTTTCTATTGTTTTATTGAACCAATTATAAATTGTTTCCCCTTTTTATAAACTTCATTATAATTTGACGATTTTTTTTCCCCACAACACACCCATCCATTATTATTATTATTTTTTTTTTTTAAGGAAACTGGCAAGTACTCGAGAACGCACCTTTATGTCCCTCCACCACATCCTCCGGTGAAGCTGTTTGGCCCGACTGCTGAACGCAGACGCGTTGTCCGACAGGCTCTCTGGAAATCACATGACCAAGAAAATGAACAATCTAGCACACTTTAGTCTAGACATGTGTCCGCTGAATGACAGGACAAGGTTATTCAATACACACCTACTCAGTATTTATTTATAAAAATGGGACTCTGAGCGAATCGGACCTGCCAAAATAATCTGCCCAATGATGTCCTGCCCATCCCACTACACCTGGCTGAGCTGCAGAACATCAGGCAAATTTCAAAGACTAGACTCGTGGAAAGAACTGAAAAAGAGAAAGAGAGGACTCTCTTTGTTTTCCACCACTTATGTAACAGCTCCACTGAGATCACCATTACTGGCTCAGTCTGTCTCCAGGAGATGCTTGTTGAAATTCACTGGGCAGAGAAAGCCTGGCTTCGTCGTTTCGTCTGGAATCCTCAATGATTCTCTTTAACAAGCATCTGAGTAATGATAGTACATTTAAAGACACGTTGTCGGGCCACGTTTCGCTCCAGTCCCGCGCTCAGTAATGGCCTCCACGATCGTTATTCCATTTGAAATTTGCTCCTTAATGAGCTTAGAAAACGAGAGTTCCATAGACGGACATGAAGCCGAGCCGTCTGTCACCGGAAGACGCCTGCTGGTATTCGCTGTGCCTGCTGGGATGGTTAACAGGTAGAGGTATAAATAAAAAGAACAAAACACGTCTTTTGACAGCTCTTCTTTCAGTGAATGTCAAGAACAATTATCTGAACAAGTCCACATATCATTAATTGGCAAAGCAGCACTCTTGCAGGGCCTGTGACTGGATATTTAAACATAATTGTAGCCTAGAATGGTTTAAACGCGGCCGTTGTTCAGAAAAAGGAAAACGTTAACGTTTCTGTTTATAGATGACTGACCCATCTTTGTATATTATATAAGAAAACTAGGCCTTGCTGTAAGCATCTGGTTCATGAATGCAAGTTTTTGTAGCAAAGAAAGTTATATTGAACCATTCTGTTTCACCTGCCGTTGGCCAAGATGATGTTTGATGCCAAGTTCTCCTCTCTAAACAACACACTGCCGTCGAAATAAAAAGTCACACATGCTTCTATTTCATTCGACTGCTTTTTGCTTTGATTACAGTGTTGAAGCTGATGACCAATTCATGTGTGAAAATGATTCCTCATGCTCCAAGAACCACTCTTTCACAATTTGAATCCTGGAATATGCCTGTGCAATCAGAGAAGCAAAAAAAAAAAAAAAAATGCATGGATGTACAAAGCTGATTATTTTGTCATCACATAATGTTGCCTGGAACTGGCCAACTGAAACAACCCCAGATCATACCGCTACCACCAGAGGCTTGTACAGTGGCCACTATGTATGATGGGTGCGTCGCTTCATGTGCTTTGCTTCTTACCCTGGTTTGCCAATCGCTTTAAAATAGGATCAATCTGGACTCGGTCCACACGACTTTTTTCCATTGATCCAAAGTCTAATCTTCTTGCTCCCTAGCAAACTGAACCCTTTTTCCTTATTAGTCTCACTAATTAGTGGTTTTCTTGCACTCCAATCCATGCACGTTCTGGTCACATTGTATTCGCATGGAAATGCTCTTACTTTCACTATTAAACATAGCTCCGTGTTCTTCTGTTGACTTTTTTTTATGCTGCCACATCAAGAGTTTAAGTGATCTCCAATAATAGTCATTCGTGTTTTTTCTGAACACATTTCTTCTGCAAAGTTGATGGCTCAGCTCTGTCTGTACAGGTTTTATTAATGTGTTGGACAGTTATTCGCCTTATTCCGGTCATTTTAAATATATTAATCCCTGCCGTAATCAGCATCTCCTTAGTCGTTTTCTTTGCCTGGTACAGGTCAATAATTTGCCCCTTCTGAAGCACAGTGACCGCTTGTCCAACATCACCGAATACGTTTGTTTAAGAAAGTGGATCAGTTTGATTTTAAATATTAATCCCTGCCGTAATTACCCAATCAAAGGCTCTTAATATTAATCTTATTGAAAAACAAATGTTGGTGGCCTGTGTGTAAATAATTATATGTACATGTTTCAAAGGGTCATAATGTGTTTGCATCTAAACAGTATCATAATATATTACTGTAGTTTGGTAGTATTCAACGCGAGTGATGGCAATCTGCCACAATAGTAATAGTGTACTATGTAAATGTCTCGTATACAGTGGAATGCTACTGGTCAATGAACATATGAGAGGAAAAAATGAATAATAATGTGAATTCAATGTGAATGAAAGCTTAAGCGACTTGTTTTTCTAATTATAACATTACATCTAAACTACTACGGTATTAGGCTCATGATGACTTCTTGCATGTACGCAGGTTTGTATTGTTTGATGAGAAAACCACACGGTCTTTCCTAAACTGTTCAGCAGCTTATGCATCCCTCTGCTCTACAGAATTCTCTGTGTTGCCCTGAGCCTCATGTGCACCGTGATATTTGTTCTTCTGAAAGTGATGCAATTAACAGAAAACAGATTGAATCAAAAGATGTTTATGTGCACCAGGAGAATTAAGCTAGTCAACACGTCCAATACAAAAGAGGTCGTCTCGAACAGCCTATACTTCTGTTTCTCCTCAAAGTTCAAATTTTAAATCTTGCTGAAGAGATAAATATTGCCTCTTCAGTAAAGTATGAATACATGAAGAACAACAGCTACAGTCCTGTTTGTGTGGTAAAAATGCAGCTTCGGTACGGTCCTTCCAAAGGAAAGTCTTGTCAGTTTTAGACATAAGAAAAGTTTATTTTGCCTTTTTTTTGTGCGTATGCAACCTTTTCTAGTGTCTACTTCTTAACTAAAACGGACAGGCTGCAGATTTTTTTCCCAACCACCTGGTGTTTATTCACCTTCCCAGCTCCCAGTTTGTACTGTGACAGGGTTTTGACTGCACTGCAGTCTGGTGTTAGAGAATAAATAGTGCTTTTTACTTTAGAAATCAGTTCACTAATTGTTTTAATGATTGTAAAATAACGTGCTAAACTTTATTAGAGGGTTAGTCTATTTCATTTGTGTTTTCATTCTAATTTCCAGCCTTTTCTCTCCTTATTTTTGAACCATTTCCAGCTTAGATTTTTAATGGTATCTTTTAACAGACCAGTAGTAATCAATACCTGTTTAAATGTTAGCGGAGCTGAAGATACACTGATAGAATTCATGACACATTAACAGACTCAAATTATTCTCCATGTCCTCTGTCAAACTGAAACGAGAACACCAACAACCAACACGTAAACAAACGTCAGTCATTTTACATTTGGCTCTTGAACCATCTATTCTTTTTATTTGTGAGGAAACAAAATGCTGCATTTTGCAGAATTTTTGAGCAATAACACTTTGATCTTAAAAGTGTTCCTTTTATGCAAAATGTGCTAAAGTATTCTCATCATACAATTTACAACAAGATCCTCCGAGATACTCGATCCGTTCCTAATGCTTTGGCTCTTTGTTCCACACGGACAACAACTCCTTTGACTGGGACACCTCATAAACTTCTACTGAACTGCAAACCAAGGGCACTTACGCAGGATATGTGTTCTGTCAGCCCCAGGAGTGACATATGGCTGTCTCAAATAACCTAGATCAGTGTTTCCTAATCCACAAATGTTTGCCCTTTCCCAGATCCCAGTATAATTATACCGCTATTCAGTAGCGTTTGGTCCAAGCATGTTGGTAGCTGGAAGAGAGCCTTGGTGGACTATATTGAGAAACTCTTCCCTAGATACACATTTAAGAGTAGCTTAAAATCACTGTCAAAACTCCGCTATGTCAGTTATGTCAGAAAAATGTACAAAATGTGGCTTAGGAGGAACTGGTGAAGAAATCACCATCAAAAACAGGAAGTTGTAAAGTTTGCCGTGGTGAAAAAGTCGCACAAAGACCTTCCCTGTTAAGCTAATCTAAAGGTGGATGAATCATAACTGCTGAGTTTTGGAAGACCAGAAACCTAACATCGTAATGTAATAAGTGATGGTGAGCTTGTTAGGCAGCTTAATGCATTAACAAGGTTACTGTCCCAGGAAAGCTTACTAAATCATGCTGCACATTTTTTTTTCTTTTGCACAGTAGTTGTTCTGTTTTTTTCTGTATTTTTATTGTAGTCTTAAAGATCGACACAGCATACATGGATCTCAAAATTTGTTACATGTGTAAGACTATGTTAAAATAAAGAGAAAAAAAAAATGAAGTCACTGTAGCAAATGCAGTGTTCTATAACTGAACACAGACGAGGCTCATCCTGTCTACACGCCCATCTTTGGCAGACACTAATGAATATCCATGAGTATGCAAACACAACGGTCATGTGACAAGGTGTCAAAACAAACAACATGTCGGAAACCCAAACAAGGAAAGATTTTTCTTGGCAGATTCCGTAAAAAGCTTGCATCTTTTTTTTTTTTTTGAGAGTTGGCTCAGTTTCCGCCATGATGGTGGTTTTGAAGAAAAATTATAATGAGGTCTCAGGGCACGTGATCTCAGTGCCATGGAAGGGAGATTGGGCCCCAACAGGCACACTAAACGTTCGGGCTACGCTAAATCTTATATATATATATATATATATATATATATATATATAATATATTATATATATATATATATATAAAATAATATATATGTGCAATATTTTATATATATAAAATATATATATGTGCAAGGCCAAGACAATAATAGCATCACTCATCATTTTTATAAATATTCTTCGATTTATTTATTTATTGTTTACTTGTATATTCTGAATCAATATTTAAGTAATAGTAAATTTTTCGTCTCTCATTTTAAGTCTATTCCCTGTACCTTTACCAGTTTCAGAGGAATGTTTTTTTGTTTTTTTTTTTGTTTAAGCCACACAGTGACCCATGAGTCATTCAACTATAAAACAGCCATCTAACTTGATTCACGAACCAGTGAGAAACAGGAGCACATGATGACAGATGATCAGGCCAGTGATTAGTTACTGGTAATGCTGAATGCTAAATCATTTGAACAGACGAGAGGGAAAATAAGGTTGCTGCTGAGGTTGGTACATAAACAATACATTTTGAAACCTTTAAGCACTTTACAGCCTGTTAAAGTAAATCATTTGCTATACAAATAAAGTGGAGTTGAGAATTTTATTTAATATAATGAAAATGGGGGGAGGGGGGGGGGATCTCAAGACTTTTGGATAAGACTGTAAGTATCAAAAAGAATTTTGTGAAAGTCAATACTGTTGTAAAGTCATGCATTTCCGGTGACTACCAGACTACAGAGAGCCGGTGTGTCTACCCAGATTTATGTGTAATTGTCCCGCTCCAGACACCTGGATGGGTGATTTATCCGGCCCTGCTCTTGCAATCAATTGCGTTCTATTTGGTGACATTTTGTATGACTCACCAGATTTATCCTGCAGGTCTTCTAGGCGTTCTCCGCGTTCGATCACCTTCGAGATGTTCTCCTGCATCACATCGATGACCTCGTCAACCTGAGACTGCACCCTGATGCACAAGAGCAAAAAAGACAGCACTGTGATAACGAGTCTTCACAAGACTTAACACTTGCACTGTAACCAGGACGGGATGTGTTCCCTTACAGGTGATATACAGTGCAGCAGTAGGGCACGAGGCAGGCTATTTTGATCCATACTGATCTGTGGAAAGCAATTTCTCAGTGATGCGTTCTAATTAGAACGGACTTCCAAAAAGCTGCCTGCGTAGGAGTCTAAAAGTTTCAGTCCAAGGAGCCTTCCACCTGCTGCAAATATGCACCTTGTACCACCCACAGTTGTACCACTCGCTCCGTTGATCCGGGACACCACAACACTGGTCGGGCCAAGGGTGGCGAGCCAAATGTGGAAACCTCACATCGACTTACCCGAGTAATTTACGGCATGGTTGCATGGGCTGAACCAGACCAAAGGCCCGGGGATGAGTGGAACATAAAGGCATGGTCAAAACTCAAAACAGAAGTGCATACCATTTCCACATTCCTAACTTCAGCAGCTCAAGGCAGGTCAAATCTAAATGGTAATGGTCTTCATTCCATCTAATGTTTTGAATTACGCATTTACAAATCCAATCATTTTATTATGTCCTAGTAGTCCAAATAATGATAGAAACCTTCTTTCATTCTGACCATCAGTGTGAAATCAGCCTGGATTGGTCTGTGAAAAATAATCCTTCACTGGAAAAGTGTGTGTTTTCGGAGATCTGTTTATGAGAAAGTTATATAAGGTCATCCGGACTGAATTTTAAGCCATGTGGAGGATTTCTATTGGACTAATAATGTGTTCTGTGTGTGTTTAAATCTACAGGGTGGCCTAAAACTCTGGGTCAAGAGGCATTTTCCCTTAATGAATTTTAGTATACTTTGCCTGGCCAAAATTAAATAAAAAAAAAGTCACATACATTAATATTGCGTTGGACCGCCTCTCTTTTTGATAAGTTTTTGCAATGTCACAACAGTGATTTCTGCCCCCCAAGATCATGAATTGATGACGGAAGAGTCAGACCGCTCCAGAACATCCCAAAGATTCTCAATGGGGGTTTAGGTCTGGATTCTGTGGTGGGCAATCAATGTGTGAAAATGATGTCTCATGCTCCCAAAACCAGCCTTTCATAATTTGAGCCTCATGATTCCTGGGATTGTCATCTTGGAATATGCTCATGTCTTCAGGGAATTATAAAAAAAGGTTGTTTCAGGCGAATAACTAGACTTGATTTTGTAATATCTTTGCCATGACCACAGGATTTGTCTTACCTCTGCAGTAATTATCCAGTGCAAGGCTGTTACAGTACCCGTTTGCTTAGTTAAATCCAGGTGGTGCCTTCTTTTGCCCATACAGTGCATTTCATTTTAGATTTCACACCCGAGATGGCTTCATTATCAACAAGTCGGCCCTCGGTTTGTGCTTTTCCTGAACTTCATAATTTCAAATACTAAATTGGAGCCATACTATTGGGACATCTTGTATAAGGAATTCACTTCCATCACACTGAGAACAACCCGGATAGCTCTGGTAATGACTTACTGTCTGATTTTGTCATTCTGGGGGCCAAACCTGGGTCCAGTTGGTCCTCTTCTGTAAGAAAGAAAGAAAGAAACCAAAAAACTAACAACCGGGGTCTTGTTTAAAATCTTTTCAATAATGATAAATGCCTTCACATTTAAACACATCCAAATATTCACTGGAACACTGTGTGTGAGAGAGGGAGAGATGGAGTTTTACTCACAAAAAGAAGTCTTCCTCCTCATCAGAGTCTTCCTCCAGCAAGTTCCTCTGGTGAAAAACAAGGTCAGTACGAGTCAAGTACGAGTTATTCCCAAGTCTACCATTGTTTTCTGATTTATAATCTGCCTCTCATACCGGTTAATGACTTTATGCTGCATTTACTGCAACATTTAGCCTATTGGTCTAGAAAAATATAGTGTATTTATTTTTATTATTTAATTATTATTATATTATTATTATTATTATTATTATTATTATATAAAAATAATACTGATAACAATAATAATAACCACTGAAGAAGCTACTGGGATGAGTAATCAAACGTTTCTACTATATTAAGGAGAAGTCCAGTTTACGTGACTCATCTTCCAGATAACTTCACCTGGATGACAGAATCTTCACAGATTTATTATATACATTTATTTATTCAATTGTGGGTGTATTTTGGCAGTGTAGAGCTCTAAATGAGCAAGATAAGGTCCACACTATAGATTTACACTGTGTTACCGTAACTAAATGCTTATTACAGGTGTCTGACTTCACAGAAACTGTGAGAGAGCTGTGCGAGAGGGCGGACCAGGTTTAACATCCTTCCATAAAACCGTAACTGCACCCAGACTCCACGTGCAGGCCTGAAGTGTTGTGTCTGCTGTTTTCCCAGCAGCATAGCTCTCGTACTGTAATATAAACATGAATCCATCTCTTTTCGGTACGAGTTAAAATCAACAGTGATTGCATAACCGCCACCTGAGGGACATATTAGACAAATATCAGTTTGACCTCGCTTCACAGATGTCCGAACGGGAATATTTATGAGGAAGGTTTGGGAAGACTTTTCTTTGGACACGACAAAGCTCAGTATTTTCATCCAATAATTTGCAGCTGGTTCTTGACAAACCCACATACAGTGATGACAGTTATGTGGACGTGTCAATGTTTTACCACAAGACAGATATAACAAGTCTTTACTCCTGTGAGATCAGAGGCCCATGATTATTTCATTTTTTTATCTTTATTAACTCTTTATTTCGTTTTTTAACATCATAATTAAAATGACCTTGCATTCTATTCAGTCATCTTTTCATATTAAACTCTTTTTTTCTCACGTTTCCCTCATAGAGAGACATACAGTTAGACCTATATTGCACACAAACAGCTATTTATGGTATTATTTTTTGCCATAAGGAAGTAATAATGCATATAAAGTCATTTTGAGGCAAAAAAGAGAGGGAGAAAATAAGTCTGCATGGACGAAAACATTAGGAAAAACCAGGGATGGAGAAGAGGTCACATGGGTGAAAAACACTCGGAACACAGACGTGGACTGGTAGTCATTACTGATGATCTGCTGGGAGGAAGAAAGGAGCAAGTGTGTGTGCACTCTTTTTTAATAGTCTGACATAGAAAAACAAGAACCATTATTCTTCCCACATTATGAAGCAGGAGAAGGCAGTATTGAGGTGCTTCCAAAATATACAGCCATTTTGTTTACTGACTGGATAGCTATGCATCCCGTGACGTTAAAGTTTTAATCCAATTTAACCTCTGAATAATGAAGCTTGTGATCCTTTTATAATTCTCTCACACACACGAGCAGAATTTATTATAAGAGCAAAGACTAAATCTGGAATGAGAGGTTTAACAAGAACATATACTGTAGGTGTAATGAGCATGTGTCCACATACTTTTGGCCACACGGTGCACCCTCACTAAGCACAATATTAGGAACACTACCCGAATACTGTTAGGACTTTACTCTTATAACAGTCTCAAGTCTTCTGGCATGGATAGATGTTTTTGTCATGCTAGTCGTACCCTGTTCTACCACACCAAAAGTGTTCTACTGGATTCAGATCCGGTGACTGGCAGTAACCATTAGATAGGGATGCGCATGTTCAGCAACAATACTCAAATAGACTGTGGTGTTCAATTGATGATTGATTGGGATTAACCAGCCCAAAATATGCCAAGTAAACATTCCTCCAAGCCTAGACTGTTCTCACAAGGCAGGTTGTGTCAATGGATTCATGTTGTTGGTGCCAGATTCAAACCCTTTCATGCAGAAATCCAGATTCATCAGACAAGGCTACATTTTTTTCCAGTCTTCAACTTTGCAGGTTTGGTGGGCCTGTGCCCAATGCAGCCTCAGCTTTCTGTTCTTGTCTGACAAATAGTGAAACCCAACATGGTCTTTCATTGCTGTATTCCATCCACCTCAAGGTTCCACATGTTTTGCACCGAGAGATGCTTTTCTGCTTTCCACAGTTGCACAGAGTAAAGGTTATCTGAGTTACTTTCTGCTGCCACCAATAGTCTTTTATACCATGTATAAAACAATTCCAAGTTGAATTGCTTAAATCCTAAATGAGGATATCCCACAATACTCTGCAACGGGACATGTCTTACCCTCTCACTGCGCACAGACCCGGTGACCTCGTCATCATTCAGGTGCCGCTTGAATTTGGGAGGCATAGTGGCGTCAGTCTGCTCCTCCCTCTCTGGCTCCCTCTTGCAGGACCACAGGAGAAAAAGAATAAATCAAATATCCATTATATTATGAGGGAATATTTATAACACACTCAAGCATTTATTCATGTAGTCTTATTGATGTAAAGTACATGAGGATCACTGCACATATTGCACTCCTAATCAATTTTATCTTTTATTACCAGATCATCTGCCATCTTAAGTTAAATAGGAAATTATTGGTATATTTGTTTTACCGTAATCCTGTAACTAAAACTTCTCGCTAGTATATTTATGGATAACTGTTTTTTTTTTGTTTTTTGCAGAAAAATATCCATCAGCACATTTCACTTAAATATATTTCTTATAAATACACTGCATGTACACAATGCTTCAACTCTCACCCCAGACTTTAACGTAAGAACTATAAATTATCAGAGGTTGATAAAACAACAGAAAAAAAAGATTCAGTTGTGCATCATGATTCTTGTGTGTGGCAATTCATGTATTACTATACTGAATCAATACCATACAAAATCAATATTTGAATTTTTTTTTTTAATTCATACAGTATGTTTGCATTTGAGGTGTAAATGTTGGATGTTGTTGTTCCTCTATAATCCTACAGGTGGTGTTCTCCAAACTATTTACAGGCTGACACAGAATAGCATCCTGTGTGGTATGCTCGTTTAATCATTAAAGTTACAGAATCCCAATTCAAATTTGAATCGGCACCTAGGTATCGTGATATACGTACAGGGATATCCCGGTAACGTAAGTTATACTATATTAACTCCTATATTTGACGGACATTGCAGATCCTACACATAGGACACAAATGATCTTGAACCCCAGGCCTGGGTCAACGTGAAGACCTCAGAATAACGGCAGATCAATCCCCAATATCTGATATTACCTAAATGAGGATGAGTTCCCTGTTGAGTATGATTCCTCTGAAAGTTTTTTCCTATTGCCATCTCAGTGAATTTTTCCTTGCCACCATCACCCTTGGCTTGCAAGTCGGGGATAATCTGATTATTATTATTTATACGTATTTTGTAACATTTTAAATTACACTAAACTGAACCAATTATGAAAACAGAGTTATGGGGAAGGTGGAATTGAACCATTCCCACCTGTAGATGTTTCTTCATTTGTTTTGACTTGTGTGTTTTTAAATAACATTTTGAGTATGGTCACTCTTGGTATAAAAGATGAAATCTCAAGATCCACTGGCCTGCTTTTAATTTTTTTTTTATTTAAACCCTAAATCTGTCTCTCTTCTACTATACTATACAGTAGAATACACAAGAGACTACTGTTTTCTCTCTCTTTAACATCACATAAAGCAATGAGACAAGCCTGGAAACGGTCTGTTAATTTTCAAACTTATTTTGCACAAAAATCATTCACGATGAAACAAAAACAAACAAAAAAACACATCCCTGTTGCCATTCCCACCCCTTCACCCCAAACTCAATGTGAAGGAGGTGTGGTACCATTGAATCCACTGTCCTCTCTTTGAGATTGCTTTCTGCTTGTTGGAAAAAACGGATTCAAAACAGACTCTTCTCGGCCACGTGCACGACGAACGATCCAGAAATCAGGAGAAGTGAAAAACTAGTCAAGGGAAGAGCAGGGAAATAAAAAGAAACAGATAAAGGAAGAGAAAAAAAAAAGGATTCAGGAAGAGCACTTAAGTGAAAAAGACGCAGGAATGACCATAGACATACACCAATTAGCCACAACATTATGACCGCCCGCCTAATATTGAGTAGGTCCCCTGTTTTCCACCAAAACATTAAATGACCTATGACACCTTTCTATTAAAACCAGCATTAGCATTTTCATCAATTTGAGTGACAGCAGATAGAGTAGATCCAATTGATGAGAAGGTTAATGCTGGTTGTGATAGAATGGTATCAGAACACACAGTGCATCACTGTTATGGTGGCAAAAGGGGGGAACCTACTTAATATCTGATCAGTGAAAGAAATACACAGTGCATCACTGTTATGGTGGCAAAAGAGGGGGGACCTACTCATGTTAGGCAGGTACATACCATTATGACCACCTGCATAATATTAAGTAGGTTCCCCCCTTTTGCCACCATAACAGTGATGCACTGTGTATTTTTTTCACTGATCAGATTTCAGTAGTAATAACAGATGTTCAGAAATTAAGCATGACTCCATGGAAATGATAAACAAAACATGAGATGGATGTGTTGTCATGTTGGACAGGTTGAGGATAATGATGATGATTGTGATCCTGCTAATGAACATTATGTTCAAACATCGTTTAATCCGGTATTATAAAAAGTTACGATACTAAATTTTATCCATCCATATCCACCTTTGTAGTCCAACTTGGGACCGTGGAGACTAGTGGTGACCACTCGAGGCCAATGGTGACCACTGTATTTCCCATTTTACAATCAAGGATTGATCAGATTTATTCTGAAGTACAGGTATTGTGACTTAATGGTTAGTTAGCACTGTCACCTTGCACCTCCAGGGTAGGGGTTCAAGCCTAGCCTTAGGGTCTATGAGCATGGAGTTTGCAAGCTGGGGTTCCATGCTTGGTGGGTTTCCTCCGGGTATTTCAGTTTCCTCCCATAATCCAAATACATGCAGATTAGGCTAATTGGTGTTACAAAAATGCCTATGCAAGTGTGTGTGCCCTGTAGTGGATTGTCCAGCGTGTGTACCGCGCCTCGTGCCCTAAATCTCCTGGGATGGGCTTTAGCCCCTACCCCTGTATACAAGATAAAGTGGTATAGATGGTTAGTGAGTGGGTGAGATGATGTTTAGCGTCATGAAAAAAAAAAAAACTAAATGTTTTTAAAATGTAATGATGAAGCTTTACCACACAGGGTAGTGGACCTGTAATAAATGGATCTGTAATAAATGGAACTTAAATAAACAAACACAAATAAATAAATAAAAACTAAATAAGTTGTATTTTTTTAAAATTATTTTTAAAAAATAATTTGTTAGTTTATTTATTTTGAATTCACTGACACTATAACGAGTCTGTCTTCCAGGTATTGTATTGGTTAAGCTAGCCAAGTCAGCTAACACAATTTCATCACTGTTGGCCGTCATTTTGAGATTACAAATTTTTATATCATCACCTTTTAATTTATTATAAAACATTTCAGAACAAATATCTAATATTTATAATGTTATACAAATTCGTATTTGGATTAGTGTTTATGCTAAATGACAGCGCTAGCTATTTAGCTTTATGTCAAATGCAGGCTGTGGCTGAATCAGCATACTAGCGTACTAGATAGTGTGCGAGACTAGCACGGAATCATAGGTAGCATACTGCGCTACTTAGCACGCTAGTATAGGACACCGAGCTGTATTAAAGCCTTGGCGTTTGGAAGTTTAGCTTATCTATGGTTACAGCTTTTTCACATCTGGTATGAAACCCAGAATGAAACCCGGACAATCATGACAAACAAATAAAATTATAATTCAAATAAAATATTAAATAGATGAAAATAGTGAAAATCAAGCGGCTAATACAGCTAGACACACAAGCACGCACACACGGGCCTCTCAGAATAAACAGCTTCAGAGCCATCATCTCTGTCTTTACCTGCAGTTTGTGTCCCTGTAGGTCTACGGTTCAGATTACAACACATTCACAGATGAGAAAATCGGTGAAGGAGCTGATCCTCTGCCCTGGTGGAAGCAGTCACAAAGCAGCACAGTGATTCCCCGCTCATATGACCAGGAAGTGATTGTACGTACGTGTACACACACACACACACACAGCTGAGTGGATTAGAGGCACAGTGTAAACATCACCTCAAACCACCAACCAGGTCATCATATAACCCTACACATAGTGTACACTGTTTTAAATTTGATAACAGATAATAAGGATGCTTTTAATTTATATTGTATTATTAGAATAAAATGCATGCTTGTTGAATGACGTCATTCACAAGCACTACTGAGGATAATGCAAGGTAGGCATGGTGGCTCAGAGGCTGCCTAATACCTCCTGGGTTGCGGGTTGAAATCTTATAACTGGTCTGTGTAGGGAGTTTACATATTCTCGCTGTGCTTTGTTGAGGTCTCTGACGGGTACAAAATAATTCCTCCCATAGTCCAAAGATATGGCTTTGTAGGCTGAGTGACTGATTTTGTCCTTATTTTTTATATTTTCTATTTGTGATAGTTTTTAGCACTGTGGCCTTACACCTATAGGGTTGAGCGTTCGCGGCCTGCCTTGGGGTCTGTATGCGTGGAGTTTGCATACTTTCCCTGTATACGTAGGCAGTAGGCAATGTCATCCATCATCAATATGTCATACTGTGAGTGTGTGATATAACTGTATGTCACCAAGTGTAACAGTAGCCGGCACACAATGTCCACGAATAGTAGAAAGCGTCATTATCACCTTTTATGTCATACCATGAGGTAATAATATATCTGCTGAAACATTGGAGCAATGTGAGGAGCAGCAGCGAGTTGACTTCACACTAATTGGCCTGATTTTATTCAAACCCCACTGCACACCTTTGGGATAAAATGAGATATCCTCCTTATCCAACATCAATGACTGATACCACTAATGCTCTTGAGGCTAAATGAACCAAAATACCTACAGCCAACCACCAAAATTTAGATGAAAGCCTTCACAAAAGAGTGGAGGTTATTATAACAGCAAGGAAGAAACTACATTTTTAACAGGAAGTTCAACATTCACATATGGGTGTGATGTTCAGGTGACAACAACCTTTTGATCATATAGTGTGTCTATTAATAGGTAAACCTATTAGGGTTGGGTAATGTGTCATCGCTGGCATAATAACAAGGATGTGGCAGCAGCCATTGTAATTACCCCACTAATGTTACTGTTCTATCATTTGTCCCTTTGTGTAATTTGTGCAACACATGCTATCTCCTTTTAGTTCATTAATCGTCAGTAGCTGCTTTATTCTGGTCAGGGTTGTGGTGGATCCAGATTACTGGGCACAAGATGGGAGAGTTCACCTCAGATGGGACACCAGACTACTGAATTGAACCATATGTGCTGCACACACACACACACACACACACACACACACACACACACACACACACACACACACACACACACAGAGCAAATTAGTCTAGAAAATCTTAACATAGGGGTTGCAATGTAGTAGAGTGTTATGGCAGTGGAACTAAAAAAGATGAACAACGTAATAGTGCTTGCAAGGTCTAGAAGAAGGTAGGTTAATGACGGCCGTCTTCATCGTCAGCAGTTGTACCACACTGAAGTATGATGGCGTTCATTTACATTAAAACCACCTAGGTTTTGGATTCTCCTTGTGCTGTCTGAGTAGCTACCGCCCCTAAGGACATGAGTCCATAAGACCTCTGAGGTGTTCTGGGGTATTTGGCACCAGGGCGTTCACAGCGAATCCTTTGGGAGCAGTGGATTACTGGGAAAGCCATCAGTAGATCTGACTTCATTATCCAGTGCATCCAATGGATGAGGAAGTTTGGAGACTTGGTCGGCAGCTTTGGGCTCTTTGCCTGCACGATGGGTAGTGGTACATTGGGTGTTCTGGTGCTTTTCTATCGTGAACTTAAATAAAAAACATTTTTAGCTATTTTTGCTGCATTGACCTTTCTGTAAGATCAGACCAGATGGGCTTGGGAGCCCATGATCCTATTACCAGTTTGTTGGTGTATAGTTGATAATCGGTGTTAATGTGTTAATGTTATGGGTGATCAGGTTGGTCATACTGGAAAAAGCTTAAGAATCCCTTTTAAAGCCAATTTGCTCCCCTTCATGTTTATTTATTTACATGTATATGCATATAATAACTGGACAACCCAAAGGAAACCCATATCATCACTCAAGGACAAACCAGGAACCCCGGAGTTATAGGACAGCAGCGTTACCTGCTGCACCATAATTTATTTGTATAGCCCTTTTAACAATGAACATTGTCTCAAAGTTTGGTCCTCATCAAGCACATGATGGCGTGCATAACCATACCTTACTTGTACCTCCTCTGTCACTGCTGCTGACCTCCTATGTATGCACTTTATAATATTGAACCTAAAAGGAGATAAATCTAAAGGAGGTGGGGAGGGATTTTACTGTCTTATCAAATTTCACTGAAAGGCATTTTTTTTTGTTGCTGTTTGTCCCAGTTACCCTTGCTATCGATGAAATACTATTGCTAGAGTCAGATTTATTGAACAGCTGTCATTATCTAAATGTATTGACTGAAAAGCTAGAAAAAGTATTCTAACTTAATATAAAAATCCACACTTGCACTGTGTCTGTGTTTTGAGTTTAGGAAAGGAATTAAAAGTACAGTTACAATTTTAGAATGTTTTACTTGTGAAATAAATCTGTGTGGAAAAATCTCAGAATTTTGACTTTTCCCTCAGAATTCTGGATTAATTCTTAGAAGTTTTTGTTTGAGTTAAAGTTAGTTTAAAAAAAAGATTTCAAATACAATCTTTATGTTGGCCCTTTTCCTCTACCACAGAGACCGCAATCAGACAAGCTGAAAAAATATTAGAGAACCTCCTGTTTTAAAGAATTATGTAATAAAGAAGCAAATGTGTGGGATGTGAACTAGAGTCAGAGGTATCATGTCTCTGTTTCCTCCAATCAGAGACCAGTTTGAGTGATGATTCAGAATTTGTGCTCACTTTCAAAATAATCTGGTAAATCATTAAAGGGACCTACCTGAATTGAATTCCATTTTCATGAAACAAAAATGTCAATGAGAATATCATGTCAAGAAAACAACCCAAGAAGTGACAAATCAGCTCTTTGTGGGTGTGGTTTACTGCGCAAACATGGAATAGTTTTCATATCCTACATGGTGATTGCTTCAGCAGATGGTTAATGCGCTCAGCCAAGTGCAATGATGAGGTTCTGATTTCTCAAAAATCAACTGGAAGCTGGGGAACTGTTCACTTCTACCAGTAAACTCTTTCAAAGTTGTTGGGGGATGTGTTTAAAATAAAAATTTATTTTAAGTAACTGGTAGTCATATAATACGTTATCAGCTTTTAGTCATTTTTAAACCCAGCCTTATGACTAGTACCAGTTACTCAATATTTTTGTATACTGTCCATAAAAGATTCACACAGATTGTAATATGATTTATTTGTTTAATGTCCTTGCGAGTACAAAGCTGGAGAGAGTAAAGCTTTTTAAAATGTGTCCTGAAATGTCTCCTTTGTGTATACACAGTTGGCTTGGAATGTTTTGAGAGAGAGAGAGAGAGAGAGAGAGAGGGAGAGAGAGCATTTCCCCTATGGGAACAACCACATTTTAATCAACTCGAAGCCTTTGATTCATAGCCACTTTTTTAAATTATTGCCTATTTGTGAAGGCATCAATTAGAGTTTTTTACTGATCAATATAGTAAAAATAACAGCTTGTTATAGTGACTGGGTGCTTTAAAGTGTGCAGCACTACACATGCTAATACAAGTCCTACATCCATTCGTTCTTTCAACTTTCAGAATTCCTTACAAGTTAATGTCATTCACAAATTTTTTTTTTTTTTCATTACAATAAATGTTCTGGCTTCATAAGTGAAATGAATTACATGTATACTTATCAGGAAATGCTTAAATTGACAGCCTCTGACTTAATGGCACTGAAAAAAAACAACTAAATGTATCGAACAGATATATATATATATATATGTCTGTCTGTGATTCTTATCACTGACTACTGACTTCAAGTGAACCTAAAGAAATAAGTTAAATGACGATAGGTCTGGCTGTATCCGAGCTTCAAATCCATCTTGGATCTGAAATTTAAAGAGATGTATAAAATTCCATATAAGCATTGGTGACTCAGTTTTAGGCTTCTCATCTGCCATGATGTGATTTGATTACCAACCAATCCAATGCCCATAAGCCCTGCCACTGCCTTAGTAATAATAATATTCAGTTATTTGTCACTTGTATTTTACAGCACAGTGAAATTATTTTTTCACATATCTCAGTTACAAAGCTGCCAGGATACAGCGCCCCTGGAGCAGATAGGGTTAAAGACCTTGCTCAACAGTGGCAACTTGGCAGTGCTGGCTGGGGCTCGAGCCCCCAAGCTTCCAATCAGTAACCAAATAACCCACAGCCTTAACCGATTGAGCCACCACTGCCAAGTCCCAGTCCATGGACAGAAAGCACTGTAAGAAGAACAACATGGGACTAAAACATCATGAACAGATGTTTGAGAAAAGCTTGGGAGAGTCAAAACCTTACCTTTGAACACACACACTTCATTTATATAAATTCTTCAGACAATATAAAAACATACTTCGATAAAGCTATAGTACAAACCATGCTTTGTTGCTTAATCTCTTCATATTTTTTTTTGCATTTTGCTGCATGTTTGGTTGATTGGATAAATGCATGAATGTGCATGTGTTTCCAATAAAGTGGCCAGCAACCTTATAATGTAGTAGATTTTTTATGATTATCTAAGCAGAACTCTTAAGATCACAGCACTCTGAACAAAGGAAAGGTGGAATGTAGAAGAAAGGATGTGACTGAATGATTGACGTCTTTTCTCAGTTCCCCAAGGCTAAGAGTATTTTCTTCATGGAAATGAGAGCATAAAGGAGTAGGAGATGGCAGGCGGTGAGAGAAAAGGAAAAATTACAGGTTAAGTATAAAATAACAAAGTGAGTGGTCGTGGGGCGGTGGGGTCAGACAAAAAACATACAAACTGATGAGTGATGAATTTTGGATGCACCAATTCTTAGAATCCCAAGAGCATCTGGAGGAGGGAAGGTCATCCATCACACATACAGTACACAAACATACACATTACACACACAGTAAATCCGTCACTCTCACTGGGAGTGAATACACACTGGATAGGACACACAGACCTAGATGAATATAAAGTTGCCAATTCACCTTCCAGCATGTTTTAGGAGGTGGGAGGAAGCAAAAAGAAATAAGTCAACTCAACACAGACAGCAGTCCAAGCTTTGGATCAAGCCAGGGACCATCAAGCTATGAAGCAGCAACACTGTCTGCTTTAAAATTAAATATAAAATAATATCAAATATTAAATAAAAACCAAAAATGCCAAAATAAATCACATTAAACAAGGAAATACTTAAAAGCCTTTGGTTGAATAATTACCAAGTCCAACGATGCAACAATGCTTTAAACCCTAATTGATGCAATGAGTAGCTTCTTATTTCTTTAAGAATCATGTCAGAAAACATATCCTGTGGTCGTGGCAAAGATGTTACTCTGTGAAGAGTCAAATTATTGGCCTGCATCAAGCAAAGAAAACAAGAAAAAGTTTGAAACTACTGAAATTGCATTAAAACTGTAAAAATTATTATTAAATCCTGGTAGGACAGTAGTTAACCATCATCATAATCAGAGCTCACTTAAACGATTGGTGAAATTAGATCATAGAAAAACAATGGTAGAAATCAAGGCCACATTTAATAATGAAAGTTAGAGCATTTCTACACTCACATTGTGAAGAGAACTCGAGGGAGTGGGACTAAACAGCTGTGTAGCCTTAGGAAAACCACTTATCATCTTGTGGTTTCCTAAGGCATTTATTATTCAGGCTTATCAGAAAAAGGCTTCAGTTTGCTAGCGCGCATAATGATTGGACTGTAAAGCATTGGAAAAAGGTCATGTGGTCTGATGAGTCCAGGCTTATCCTGTTCCAGGTTACAAAGTGGCCAGCAACTTTATAATGGAGTACATGTTATGGTGTGGTGTTGCTTCAGGTCTAGGTTCAACAATGCTATGTGGCCAAAACATGATGACCTTGAACGTAATGAATGACCTTTTTTTTTTTCCCCTGACAGCACAGACATATTCCAAGATGAGGATACAGGATTCATCTGGCTCAAATTGTGAAAGACTGGTTCAGTGAGCATGAGACATCATTTTCATTTGGAATGCTCAACACACAGGTCACACCCACTAAGAATCTTTGGGATGTGCTTAAGATGGCTTTACGAAGGGGTCCAACTCTCAATTAATACAAGATTAATATAATTAGTACACAATCTTGAAGAGAAATGAATGCAACTCAGAATAAAAGTAAATGTTGAGACATTTCATGAGCATATCGAAATGATGCCATCATGAGGGATGACGGCATCAAAGCAAAATCTAATCGAAGCAAGAGGCTGTTTATTTATTTTGTCTAGAACCTCTCACAGGGGTACCAGGGTAAAATGCTGAATCTTTGAAGTTTCATATTCTTGTTGTATTGTTAATAGAAATAACAGAAATATTTACATTAGGCAAAATTTAAAACTAATTGGAAAAAAAATAAGGGCTTTAGATCAATATTTTGAAAATATATATACTACTGTAAAATGTGTCAGCCAAGGAAAATCTCACACACAGCATTTCTTTACAGATTTCTATTTAAGTGAGAATTTTAATCTTTAGATCAGTATTTTTGGCACAGATTTGCCATCGAGAAAATATTAATGAATACCAGTAGTCAGAGGTAATTTCTTCTTATCCCATTTTCTAATCAGAATCACCTATCTGTTGAACCTGATATTTAATGTAATTAGTCCGTGAGAACATTCTGCTTTCATGATTGCTACGGAAAAAATTAGTCAGACTATAAAATCAAGTTAAACTAACAAAGGATTTTGAGTGCTGGTTTATTTTGTTACAAGCAATAAATTTTATCCCTGATTGTTTCATTTTATTTATTTACTGTCATACAGACTTCACTTGTCACGTTAGCGCTTTCAGCTGTTGATGACGTGTTTGAAAAAGTGTTGTTTGTGTATAGAGAAGAGAACAAATGAGAGGAAAAAGAGATTTTGTTCCAGTCAGAACAGAGGCAGATACTGAAGATGCTGCCTTGTGAGCTCCGACCAAAGATTGGAGTGGAAAGTAATGATGTAAATGTATCATCCTAAGAGGATTTGATTAATCGGTTCATTGCAACAGTACATTTATGTAATTAAGTATAATTAAATCATAGAAACTTGATTTTCTTCCAGCAATGTCTGAAATAAGCATCTCTGTTCCAATTTCTCATTTATCATCTGTTTAATTGTTTCAAACGGAAACAGCATAATAATGATCTGTTTTGCAACTCCAATCATAATTTTGATCAAATTATGCAACCCCATGTTGAACATATTTCTGTAGAAACCGGAGACAGTTGGACAAACCCTCTATGATGCCATCTTTGCAGGAGCTGACACCGCATAAACCCCCAGTTATTCTATAAATTGGCATGGGAAAAACAAACACTACTGGTTTTCAGCTGGAACATTCCTACTTACCTCAGATACCACAAACTATCTAGCTTAGCTTTAACTTGGCTAAAATGTTAAGGTGGCTAACTTTGAATTTAAATTTACATGTACGTTTAGGCATTTGGCAGACGAATTTGATTAAACTCCGTCATCCAGACCCTACACATCATCCCATGTCAACTACATGACATTAAATTACGACAATACCAGTTAGCTTGTCAGAAAAAGTGATGCACAGCTGACACCTGCACTGCAACTGTCACTCAAATCGGCCACACCCATAACTGTGTCTTCAAATAAGGTTTTAACTGACAAGTCACATAAGAATTTGTCTCTGTATGAATGGGAAATCTAGCAAATGTTTATTTCTGTTGCAAAGTTGGATATTTTAACATAGGGCTCTTTTGGGATTGTCTCACTTTTGAAGCCTAGTGATCAACGAACTGCAAGTTTTGGCACTTACACTTGGAATCGTTTTTTTTAAAACTGGAGATTGCCTCTTTGGTGGAAGCATGTACTGTATATGTACTGTATATGTAAGCCATTTGCTAACTCAGTTAGCTAGATTAGCATACCAGTGTGTTTTCACAGTACAAAAAGCTCTGTATTCAAGTTAAGAGGTTACTACTATAAGGGTGAGTAAAAAATTATCCACTCTTGCATTTATTTAATTAATTTTTACAAAAGACAAATACATAATTTTTTGACATAATCTTGCTTTTTGATACACTTTTCAATCTGTCAAAAAGCTTTCATATACCCTCATGAAAAATGTTTAAGATCATAATGCCCTTGGATAGCAATCCTCTGTGACGAAGACTGTTGATTGATGAACTGGGGAGACAGTGGGGAGACTTAAAGGGAAAGCGCTGATAAAAATTTGTGTGCAGCAGAAGTTTTAATATAACAGAATGCGGATCATTTTTCGACTTGCAATCGTATTTTTACTCCATTGAAATATTTGTACAGTAGCAGCACTCTTACAGGTGCTTCAGTGGAAGGGCTTAAAGGCTGAGTGAACGCAATAAATAAAGAACCAGAGTAAACCATGAGATCTAATTACCTGGATAGTTCATCATTTTGTATTTATATTGGCATGGCATTTTGCATCATGAAAAACGGACAGGAAATTTTACTAGGGGCAGTCACGATTTAAGATTTTGTCACGGGTTAAGAAACCGAGCTGGGGAGAACACATGTTGACCACCTGTTTAAAAGGATGCTCCACTTCTCACATTGCCTAACCAAAGAGGAAAGCCTTCAAAGCAACTTGCCATTATGATAAATAATAGATCATGAGCACAGGAAATGGTTGCATGACCAAGAAGATTTATTCCAGTGGATCTTCAAAGAACCATAAGAGTTTAATGAGCCTTTTTGCTAGACAACGTGGCAATTAACAGTCTGAGACAGCAAGGTTTGAAATGTCCACTAATACACTAACAGAAGGTCATAATCAATATGTCTGACTGGCAGATAATAGAATGCTTTTTACATTACATGAAAGATGATGGCAATCCTTTTCAAAAATCTGATTCAGCTGATAAGATTTAATACTAGAATCATAGCAGACTATGTAATTGCTTACATTGAGGTAAAAGCTGGCAGGTATTCAATAAATAGCATGCGAGCGTATGCTACATCATGCTGTGTATACAGGTATACTGTCTGGAAACATTGTTTGGGACAAGCAACATGCAGACATGCAACATATCGTGAGTTCCCTTCAGGCCGAGGAATGTTGTTGTATTTAATTGAATCTTGAAGGAAAAAACAGTCTTTATAAGCTCAGGCTCATAAGCTCAGCAGGAAACGGGATTTTAGGTTTTGATGTGGCTCTGACAGGGACAGTCAACAGGAGCTCTTAAATGCCAAGAATGTATTGTCTGGACATTTGCCCCTGTGCTTTGTCTAATTAGTATTGTTGTTAGGCATAGATTTTATGCCAAGCATGCAAGCCTGAGGCATTTCTTTTCACATTCTCTTCCAAACACATCCAGAAGAAATTTACCAATTTATAGGTACAATAGTAGCCCAATGGCATGTGTACCATGATACTTTTGGTACTGTACTATAGTATGGTACATGGTTCTACCAAGTATGGTAAATATGATGCAATGGTAATATTTATATATTAGGGTACCATTGTATGTACAGTATGTAACATTAATTAAATAACATAGTGAATGTTGATACTCTTAATCTTGTATACAATAAATTCAAATTTTGTTACTTACACAGTCATATGCAGTAAAATGCTTATACGACTGCTGATGATCTAAAATTTAAAAATATAGTTTTCAAATATATAAAGCATGAAATAAGAGAAAAATGTTACAAATAATAAAGTAAAATATAATTGAAATGGAATTGGGACATGTCCAGACATGACAATGACAGTGTACAGAATAATGTGCAAAGTCAATGTTCAAAGTTTCATGGTGTTTAAAATGTGCAAATGTGTGTTAATGCGCATTGTGATGAGTAGTTCTCCTCAGTCTCTCTCTACTGTATGTTGGTCGGGACTGCTTTCCTAACCGCAACAGAAAGAACACTCCATTGCTGAGGTCCTCAACAATCTTTCTGGCCTTGATCCAGGACCGCTTGTTGTACATCCACGGTGTTGATGTGACAGGACCATAACAGGTTCTGCATGATGTGAACACCAAGTTCTCTGAATCTGTCCACTCTCTACAATGGGCTCTTGTTGATCACAGGGGTAGTTTCTCACCTGCTTTGTACTAAAGTTCACCATCAGCTCCTTTGTCTTTATGAAGTTCAGTGTCATCAGCAAACTTGGTGATGGTGGTGGAGTTGGTAGTGGCCATGCAGTCATAGGTGTACAGAGTGCAGCAGGGGGCTCAGAACACAACCCTGGGGGCTCCAGTGCTGAGGGTGAGGTAGGATGAGCTCATCCTTACTGCTTGTGGTCTGCCAGTTGTGGTAATATGGTACTGCCTGTACTGTAGCATACTAGTAGTATGTACTAACATATCTAATATGGTACAGTACATACTAACATAGCTTATTAAATAAAGGCTGAAATTTAGTGGCCACTGTGGTACCTAATAAATACCATGGTATTCACCTAGAGTATGGTAGAACATACACTTGTAACACCAGTGTACTCACTGGAGTGCCATAGTACTTCTCCATGTAAGTCCTTTGGTGTCTACCATGGTAATGCCTTTAGTACCACCCTAATACTAAAGTATATTATGGTATAATACTTTCAGTATATTCACTAAAATATTGTGGTACACATATGGCACACTACTCTATAAAGAACTATGGAGTCTACCATGATAATGTCTAAAGTATCACAGTAATACTTTTGTAGATTATGGGATGTACTATACTTTACCAAAGTACATGGATAAATGGACGGTTCTGTCTAAGTGCCGCCCAACACATCAGATGATAGATATAGATAGGAATCTGTCGTTCCTGTGGCAGTTATTTACAGGTTTGGGTTTCCAGCTCCACGCCCGATTGTATCTGAGCACTTGGGGTGAAGGACATTGCTCAACGGTCCAATAGTGGCAGTGTCGGAGTGCGAACCAGTAACTTTAACCAACAGCTTAACCACCGAGCCACCCCTGCACCCACCATAGTACAGTACATGTAGTAAAATTTTCTCTTAGATGTGAACAAAGCATTCAATTAACTTTTTTTTTTTCAGTTAGTGTTATGTTTGACTGAAACCACAGTTTGAAATCAAGACATCCAATATTCAATTATTAGAGTATAATTTTAGTAAGGGCAATGTGTTCTACAGTACCTTCAGCAACAAGCTACAGTAACAGAGCTAATATTGATGATGGAAAAGATAGTAACTGTTTTGTAGACAGTTTTGACAGACGTGGCCACTGATAAATAAATCAGATGAATGTATAATCCTTTATAGTTGAGTAAACTATTGCAGCTGTGTAACAGCTGTGCTTCCATATATCCTGTGTCTTCTGAATCTGTCCCAAGGAGAGATGACGTAAATTACTCATTTTAACAAAAGGACAGGATATGCAGACCAGACTCTTTTAACCCTGATAGTAAATGTTCACCGAAATTCGGTGTATCATCTTGTGAATGGATTCATCAAAGTCTTGCATTTAAGTCCACAAATCTTTGTAGGAAACATTACAATATTATTATACACTCACTTATGTTAACTTTATTAGGAACACTTGTACACCTGTACATTTTGCACATTGTTTATCCAATCATCCAATCACATGCGAGCACAGCCATCAGAAAAATCATGTAGGTACAGGTCAAGAGCTTTATATGAACCATCAGGAACACACTGTTTAAAACAGAGCAGAAAAGCATATCACAGTGTAGGAACAGAGATCTGAGGTTACAGTGGAGAATAACTCACTAAAACTGGGCATTTCAAGACATCATGGTGATGTCCTTCTTGTATTCAGATACCCGGTGTAGCCTCAAATCCCTGGTCTTGGGTGATAGGCATGGAATGTGATGTTGAATGAATGAATGAATGAATCTGGTTGTACTGGCAACCATACCATGGTTTTAATCGTAATCTGGGGTCACATACTACCTTTATTCTGATGTTTGAGGTCAATATTAACTGAAGGCCTTAACTTGTATCTGTATGCAGTGCCGGCCCGTCCAACAGGCAAGGGCCCTGTGCACATTATTAAAAGCATTCCCTTCTCTAATAGAAAGTGACTACATAAACATATCGTTGTTCTCACAACACATGGACCCATTAAACATGATACAATTTACAACAATGGTGAGAAAAAAAAAATTACCCACCATATTAAATAAAAAAGCATAGCTCTGTATAATCAACACATGATAAATTGCTGAAAACGATAATAAATACAAAACAACAGTATGAATAAAAGTGTAAAAAATTTAGACATACACAAAAACACCACATATTAATTTGTATATCACCGCCTGCAGTATACTGAGAGAACTGGAGTGTAATGATCATAGTTTTCGTATCCATAGATTCTACTCTTTAAATTGCTCATGTTTGATAAAAAATGTCCTATTTTTGCTATGACCTTACCATTTATTAATGTTTCATTGCTTATTAGGCAGTTGCTTGACAGAAACGGTGCTTTCAAAAATAAAGTTTCCCACATTTAAATTTAATCTTTATGGTAATATGGATTTAAGTGATTTGTGTATTGCCTTTCACAACATTGTCTGTCACATTAATAAATGTGTAGTTAATGTCTGTGCAGTTAATGCTGTGCAAGGTAGCAGTATGTCCAGTTGCTGAAATAAAGAGTAAACTTAATTGTGCATGTCTTTGCTAGCTGACAGCGGTGGAAAATTTTACTGTACAGGGAGCAGCTCAGGGTGGCAACTGGTCCATCATGTAAATGAAATGAAATAAATAAATAAATAAATAAATAAATAAATGTCTGCAGAAATATAAATCAGACTCCGAGACGGAGAGCCCATGGATTAACAGGGCATAATCTGTTTCTCATCATTGTTGCAATCAGTTTTATTGTGGTACAGTTTGCTCATAGAGGTGCTTGTGTGTGTAGATGTGTGATATTTTAAATTGTTTTTAGAATTAAATATTCAACATGTACAGGTTGAGAAAAACAAATGTGTTTATGCCTGAGATTCCTTTTAGCATTTAATCCAAACCAAAACAGACTTCTTAATTGCAGATGCTGAAATGACATATGTACAGTACACTATTACAGTTTCATGATCTCACAACCCCACAGGCCGACACTGTATGCATGGTATTCTGCATTGCACTGCTGTGACATGATTGATTAGATAATTGCATAAATGACCATGGGAAGGTATTCCGATTGAAAGGTTGAGCGAGTGTATTTACCTCCAAAGGAACTTTGTGTTTGCTCAAAAATCGGTAATGGGTGCAGCAACTATTTTAATCATTTAATGCACAATCATTTTATAAGACATGGTTTCTGATGAACAAGAAAAAACCCATTGTGGTTTCTAAAGTAGGTGCGAATTTCTAACTCCAGTAATTACTTTACTTCCTAAACTCCAGGAATTTCCTGAAAAAGGTGGCAAGGGAGTGCAGAAGAGGTATGCATGCCAGAAACAGAAGTGATATAACGGTTTCCAAATAGTGACCGTAATGAGCAACATAAGCAGCGAATGCTCGGAGTGCAATAACACGTCTGGCTGGAGTCGCCTGAGCAAACAGGGGCTGCCGCAGTAACACACTGGAGATTCATGGCCATTACTGATCTAAGCAGGGTTGGCTGCTGGTTAGTTTTATGGGAAGGGACACACACATAGGTAGCAACAGTAATATATTAATACTGTACCAAAAATAATGCAATAAACGGGTGGTGGTGTGCTCATGTTATCTACAGAGTAAAATTTTATTTTATTTAAAATAATTTACTTATTTTAATAAATCCATAAAATACCATAGAACCTTGGACTGAGATTAACTTGGTCCTGGAGGTAAATGCACTCGCCAAACCTTTCAATCGGAATACCTTCCCATGATCATTTAGCAAAAATTTTGAATACATTTTTATATGATAAATAAGAGAAGTCATGCAATATGAGCAGTACATTTACTTCCAAAATCTTAACTTTTCCCCCATCACTGGGCCCCATTGACTTTCTAAGGCATATAGAAAGAAGTTTTTATTTTCCGTTTTAACTGAATAGGTAACTTTTGTGGATTTATTCACTTATTTATTTCTTCAATCAAAAAACAAACAATACCCAAATCTAATTAAAAAGGAAAAATAGAAACAAAAGGCAGCATGGTGCTACAGTGCTTAATACTGTAGACTCGCACCTCCTAGGGTGAGGGTTCCATTTACGCCTCGGGTCTGTGTGTGGAGTTTTCATATTTTCTCCATGCTTGGTGGGTCTCATCTAACAGTCCAAAGACATACAGTACAGGTATTTTGAGTTCCCGAATTGCCCATAGTGTGTGGGTGTGTTCTGTGATGGATTGGAACCCTGGCCAGGGTGTACCCAGCCTTATGCTCCAGGCCCCTGCGCCCCTGTACAGGATAAGTGGTATAGAAGATGAATGAATGAAAGAAAAACAAGTTATTAACCCATTACTGTACTTTACATTACTTTAATTCAAGTATTCAAAAATCTCCCTCAACAACTTATTGACAGATTAATCCTGTGATATTCAGTACATTTTGTAATAATATTCTGAGTATAATAGTTTTAGCTCTTCCTGATCTACAGAACATCCCCAAAAGTATCTATACATGGAGGAAAATCATTAAGTAATACTACTTAAATTTATATACAGGTCACCAGGATGCAAGAAGGAAAATAAAGTTTTCCTTCCAAAACGGCAGCCCCCAGACCCCAATTTGGAATGGAAAAATCTGTTTTTGAGCTCTAAAGGTTGGCACGTATGAAACGATTCCCGTGATATCAATATATTTAATGTTCTTAAGAATGAAATGGCAGACCATATTAAGGAGAAACATACCAAAAACAGACAAATATCAAAATACTGCAATACACAATGTTTGTTTTATTGATTTATTTAGAAGTTATCGTACCATTGTATTGTAAAACCTTTTTACCACTCCCTTGTTGATAGCTGCAACACATCACGCTGGCCGAATGCCCCGATATTGACGAGAGAAGCCGTCTTCTGATTGGTCAGACCTGCTTGTGATTAGTCACCGTCTTTGATGCGTTTGGTCTCTGGACCATCGTTCAGTTTGGAGAAGTGTTCCGACATGGCTGCCAGGGCGCGGTACCGGTGAGAGATGGTGTTCTTGACTTCTTTGGGGAGTTCTGCATAACTGATCAGACAAAGCAAAGAGAACAGGATCTGAGAGACAGGCCAGCACAATGTCTCGATCATGAAACACATAGAACTGATTATTCAAATTTATCATAATACTGAAAGATGAGGACAAGCAGCACCTACAGGAAAGTCTGTAGGCATTCAGTTTATGCTTAAACAATCTATAAAAGAAATTGTTCTGCATGAATCTTTTTAGTGGGGATATTCCATGAAGCCTCATATTATAGTTTTGGACAGACTTGAAATGAGGCTGGATCGCATCTCTATAATTCACAAGATTCTTAGAGAGTTAGGAGCGAGTTGTAAAACACCGCCATCTTTTGGTGAAATGCAGAAATTTCTACAGAGGGGATTCACTTACGTTTTATCGTAGCCTTCAGGCTGGAAACAGGGATCCCATCCAAAGTCTCTTGGGCCTCTGGGCTCTACAATCCTGCCCTGTATAACAGGAGAACATATTTAGTTATTTTAAATAATTATTTAACGTTTACACACCCTTGGGTGAAGGGTGAATGAAGCCTTCTACAGATTTGTATTCAAAATTATTCAAAGCTATGAAGCGTTAATCTCAAGAGACACTGAGACATCTGGTAAGGTGCAAAAATGTAAGCACAGTCATGCTTCACTCATTTAATATGAGTCAAACCGAAACTCGTGACGAATTTCTCATAATACCGATGGACATTTACAGAAAATTTCAAGCACAGTGTGGTGATGAGACTCTTGGTCACTGTAAAAAAATTTGAACGATGCAAATATTTTAAAGGCCATTGACGATCACGGCCGAGGTGACTTGGAGCCCAGTGCAGGCATTCCCGTGAACATTCATCAACTGGAAAGTCTGCCCTTAAAAAAAGTGACAAATAACTTGCCGGCAAGTTGCAGTAGAGACGCATCTGTCTGTGGGAACTGTACACATAATCATTCATCTCACCACATGGCTAGGAGTTATTACCACGTCCCCCATACAGTCCTAACCTCGCTCCAATACATTTCCACATGTTTGGGCCATTAAAAGAATTCCTGGGAGGCCAGCACAATGCGCGGGTGTATGCAACTCACAGGATTGTGACTAAATTGCTGTCTGGCCTCCTGTTAGTAAGACTTCATTAACAACTACAACAAAAAAGTCATCAGTTTGCTAGGGAGCACAAAGACTGGACTTTGGAGCAATGGAAAAAAGGTCATGTGTCAGATCTGGTGGTGTGTCAGGGAAAGAAGGGAAGCATATGAAGCGATGCACCCATCATGCATAGTGGCCAGTGTACAAGCCTCTGGAAGCAGTGTTATGGTCTGGGCTTTCTTCAGTTGGTCAGGTCTAGACTTAGCAACAATACGTGGCAGAAAAATGAAGTCAGCTGATGACCTAAATGTAGTGAATGAACATTTTATTGTGTTTTTCTTACCTGATGGCACAGTCATATTCCAGCACTAAAATAACCACTCTTTTACAATTTAAATCATTAAACAGATACTGTTGGTGGTAGCTTATAAGTGCAATGTAATGATGGCCAGATGAAGCCTCATATAGTTTCACAAAAAGGTTCATTCATGAAGCTTCATTCAAGGGCTTATTGTACACAGATTTTGAGTAGCAACTAGATTGTAACATTGCAAGCAGCACAATTAATATGTACGTGCCAAGGAAATGTTTATGCACATAATCATCTCTGAATCTACGAAAATTAACTGAAGATTGCACAAGCCTTTACTTAAGCGGTGAGCGGGTCGGTCACGTGATTCCCGCAAGCACGAGGCTTCGGGTGTCATTGGTCACGTGACTCTCAAGGACCCGACGAGAATCTCGAGTTTTCATTTGGACACGCCCCCTTTTGCTCAATACAAGCCAACATCACTAGTGCAATGTCCACTATGGGCTCCTGCAATTTCTCTTATTTGCTCCCAAAATTTTCTCTGAGATGTTCCCAAAATTTTTATTGCCATTTTCCAATCCAAAGCTGTCTCATATCAGTAAAGGATTTTATATACATGCAGTACAGTCCAAAGGTCTTCAATATACTCCAGTTCTTCATATTTTGTTTCCAAGACCCAGATATTGTTGTGATTTTAATGTAGGAACAGTTCTCCAGACTTCCTGAAGGACTTTGTGTCTAATTTTCAGTCCAATTGCTATAACTGAGTTTCAGAGGAATGTTTTAGTTAGAACGTTCTAACTTAAGGCATGAACCAGTGAGAAACAGGTGGAGATGGTCATAGATGATCAGGCTGGTGTAGTATTACAGTATAACATGTGTAATATGTGTATAATATGTGTAGTATATTGGTGATGGTGAATGCTGAGTGGTTGGTACAGATGAGAGGGGAAATGAGGTTGCTGCTGAGGTTGTTACATAAACAACCGGTTTTTAAATTGTATCTTTAGGCACTTTGCAGCCTGTTACAGTAAAATACTTGTTCCCATTTCTGTATTTGAATCTACATCATTTAAGTTAATATGAAGAAATGACGGAGCTCAAGACTTTTCCAAAGTACTGTCTATAACCAGCGAGAATATACAACACTCTTGATATATCTTACTTCTTTGAAATGGGGAAAAAAAACAATTTAGAGGTTTTACTCAACATAGTATATGTAGTACATACTGTATAACTATAAATACTATAGGTTACAGGAATATAGTATAGCATGAGTTTTTCTGTTTTGGGTCTGTGGAACATGTACTAACTTCAGTGATTCCTCTGAAGAGTTCAACAGGCTCATCTTTGCCGGGAGAAAAAGCGAATGTGCATAAAGCCCAGGCAGATTTATCTTCAAACCCTGCTAATAGCTTGTACAGTCCTGAAAAAGAGGAAACCAAAATCAATGCTCACTCTTAAAAGGATGAATTCATTTACCAATAACAGCAACACATTCTTACCCTCTGGCTTCAGCTTATCCAGAAACCATTTTCTATAAGAAACACCAAGAAAAAGTGTTATTTAAAAGCTGGACTAATATCAAGACATCTACTGATGTACATGTGAGACACATGTCTTGGCTTACATGTATGGTCCTGGTAGACCTCCTAATGCTTTAAAACACAGGCAGGTGTCCTCTACGATCACCGGCCCGTCCACCTTTACAAGAGCACAAAGTAAAGGCAACATTTGCAAGTATTATAAAGCTGATGTACAATTGAAATAGCCACGGTTTCATTCTCAAACCTCTCTTGCTGCCTCTTTGCATTTCTGTACTGAGATCTCATCAGGCTCTCCTTGGTATTCAGGCACTGTAAATCAAAACATACACTCAGAACACACATTATATGAAAAAGAATTTGCAGGCACCTGACCATCACACAAAAATAAGGTTTCTGGTCAAATTGTTAGAAGCAGAGGAATTATGAGGCGGCACGGTGGTGTAGTAGTTAGCACTGTCGCCTTGCACCGCCAGGGTCTGGGTTCGATCCCCGGCCAGGCTCGATTGTGCATGGAGTTTGCATGTTCTCCCCGTGCTTGGTGGGTTTCCTCCGGGTACTCCGGTTTCCTCCCACATTCCAAAGACATGTAGGTTAGGTTAATTGGCGTTCCCAAATTGCCCGTAGTGTGTGAATGAGTGAGTGGATGTGTGTGTGTCTGCGCCCTGCGATGGATTGGCACCTTGTCCAGGGTGTACCCTGCCATGTGCCCTAAGTCTCCTGGGATAGGCTCCAGGCCCCCGCGACCCTGAATACAGGATTAAGTGGTATAGATGATGAGTGAGTGAGAGGAATTATGATATGATATGACATGATATAAGGCGTGGCCAAACCTGTCCTGTGCACAAAGTTGTTTTGTTCTCCAACAATATTTTTAGTGATTTTAAACAGGGATATAACAGGGTAAACATGCAACGTTCCAATACACATTTTATAGCCCCCTTATAAAACCCTATACCACCCACCCCACCCCTCCCTGACTCCAAGCCAGCTATACATGTATGGGAAAGGTTAGAGCTGGAAGTTTTTGGTTCTGCATGCAAAAAAGATTAAATAAATAAATATTAAATAGGAAAGGAATCAAACTATAAATGTATATGAAAAAAAGCGAAGGAAGGGCCCCCACACCTGTTGAAATTTCAAGTCCGAATGGCGGCTTGAGTAGTGAATCTTCTCCAGGGATAAACAGGACATAATATCTCTGAGCCACTGAGTGTGAGTGGGTGAGGTGGCATCCTTCCACTTGAATAAAAGAGAACGCCTGGCCAGGAGTGTCGCAAAAGACAACAAACGCTGTTTAGCTGATGCTTATCTTCCTCTCCAGTGATACCAAAAAGAGCAATCAGAGGGTCTGGTTCAAGATTGCATTTCAATATGTACGACAAGGTTTTAAAGACATCCCTCCAGAATTTTTCAAAATTCGGGCATGTCCAGTACATATGAATAAGAGACGCCTCTCCGCTTTTACATTTATCACAACAAGGATCAACGTCTGGGTAGAAACGGGAAAGCTTGAGTTTGGAGAAATGAACCCTGTGTACAACCTTAAACTGTAATAAAGAGTGCCGGGCACATAAGGAGGTGGAGTTGACAAGCTTGAGAATTAAATTCCAAGTATCATCTGACAGTGTCAGATTTTGTGTCAGTGTCAGTGTTTTGATTTTACTCAAAGAGGTGTGACTCAAACCCATCAGTCCACCATAAATAGTGGATATTAGGCCTTTACGCAGTGGGGACAAACAGAGGAGATTATCTATAATATTTGAATCAGGAGCCTCAGGGAAATTTGATATTGATGAGCTAATGAAGTGTCTTACTTGCAGATATCTGAAAAAATGAAAATTGGGTAAGTTAAACCTCTCAGAAAGCTGTTCGAATGATGCAAACCTATGATCAACAAACAAATCTTTGCAAAATTTAATGCCCTTACTGTACCATTCCTGAAACACTGAATCATGTAAAGAAGGTTGGAAGAGATGGTTAGAGACGATAGGACTGGAGAGAGAAAAGCCCAGAAGACCACTGTGCTTTCTGAACTGAGCCCATATTCTCAAGGTATGCCTAATAACTGACTTATGCCGAATTATTGATTGATTTAATTGAGGGGATGGGGAGTGCAGATCCAAGGAGTGCAGAGACAGAGAGGTCTTTGACAGAATTTAGTTCCATTTCCACCCAGACAGGGCGATTAGGTTGGTTATGAAAATATGCCCAAAAGATGACACATCGAATGTTTACTGCCCAGTAGTAAAAACTAAAATTAGGTAAAGCCATGCCACCGTCTCTTTTAGATCTTTGAAGGAGGGACTTGTTCAATCGAGGATGTTTACTTTTCCAAATGTAAGATGATATAATTGAATCTAAAGCAACAAAGTAAGATTTGGGAATAAAAACAGGTACAGACTGAAACAGATATAAAAATTTTGGAACACAAAGTGTGTGGGGGGGAGTGTGTGGGGGGATGGGTGATGGTCAGGTGTTCACATACTTTTGACTTATATATGAGGTGGTATCAAAGTTTTGAGATTAACTCTGTTTTTTCACTGTACGTCCTCCCGCAGACATCTTCAAACCTGTAGAATTGTCCATTGACGGTCTGGCCCTTGGGGATGAATTCTGCTGTACACATGCCTCGCCTTTTTCAGTTGTGGAGATGATGGACTCTCCCACTGTGAAGACTGTTGCTTTGTCTCAGGGTCATACCCATACACCCAAGTTTTTGTCTCGTAATGATCCTCGACATGAAAGGTGGGTCATCCACGGCATGCTGCCGACGCGATGTTCCTTCTGCTCCTGAGTCAGCAGCCTGGAAACAAATCACATGTGGGGACTGCCTGGACTGTTCCATTTGACGCACAGACAGTGGCTGCAATATTTTGGATTGTTCTCCGGTGATGATCATACAAAAGTTGCCGAATAGTTTTGACATTTTCGGGGTTCAGCTTGTTGAAAGTCATTCAGATCTCTTGTTGTTTTCCAGTGATGTTCTTCCTCTCTTAAAGCGTGTGTGCCATTCAAAACACCTTAAATGATTCAATGCAGCATCGTCAGGATTTTTCAGAATCATGTCTTTGGGGCAGATTTGTTCAGTTTCACACAGAAATTCATGTTTGCTCTTTGTTCTAACTTGCTGTCCATGATAAAATAGCAGACATGGCCACAATGTCTTTTGGTACGTTGACTTATGAAGGTAGGTGCTACTTGTGACTGTGTGTGCAGCATTGTGCTGCCATATGTTGGTGTGTTACGAAACTAGTCTCGTCAACTAGTACAGTTTTAATACCACCTCGTAGTGACACAGATTGCTGCATTGGTGCATTCAAATGCATACTTACGATCAATCTTTTTAGAGATGAGTTTGTAGGGGAATTTGTCACCAAGGATTTGAACAACCTGAGACACACATAATAATAATAATAATAATAATAATAATAATAATAATAATAATGAGAGTCTGAAAACAGACAGATCACATTTTAGATCCACAGAGCAGGCAACAGCTTAAAAAAAAAAAGTCAATGCAGTGCATATAGTATACATCTTCTTTGTCTTTCGGCTGTTCCCTTTCAGGGGTCGCCACAGCAAATCATCTGCTTCCATCTAACTCTATCCTCTTCTCTCACACCAACTAACTTAATGCCCTCTCCTCACTGCATCCTCTTTGGTCCTCCTCTAGACCACCTGCCTGGCAGTTTCAACCTCAGCATCCTTCTACCAATATGCTCACAATCTCTCCTCTAAACATGCCCAAACCACCTCAATCTGGCCTCTCTGACTTTATCTCCAAAACATCTAACATGGGTTGTCCTGATGAAATCATTCTTGATCCTATCCATCCCTGTCATTCCCAAAGAGAACGTCAACATCTTCCTCTCCGCTACCTCCAACTCTGCCTCCTGTCATTTCTTCAGTGTCTTCAGCCGCTGTCTCTAAGCTGTGGAGCATCGTTGGTCTCACCACTGTCTTGCACACCTTTCCTTTCATTCTCGCTGATACTCTTTTGGAACACAACACACCTGACACTTTTCTCCATCCATTCCAACCTTCTTTACCTCCTTTCCACACTCTCCATTGCTCTGGACCGTTGACCCTAAGTACTTAAGGTCTTACACCTTCTTTACCTCTACTCCCTGTAGCCTTAAAGATCCACTTACGTTCCTCTCATTCACACACATGTATTCTGTCTTGCTACAGCTAACCTTAATTCTTCTGCTTTCCAGAGTGTATCTCCACATCTCTAGATTTTCCTCCACCTGTTCCCTCCTCTCGCTACAAACCTCTGCAAACATCATTGTCCATGGAGACTCCTGTCTAACCTCATCTGTCATCACCAGAGCAAACAAGAAGGGGCTCAGAGCCAATCCTTGATGCAGACCCACCTCCACCTTGAACTCTTCTGTCACACCTACAGTACATACCACTGTCTTACAGCTCTCAGACATGTCCTGTACCACTCAAACACACTTCTCTGCCACTCCAGACTTCCTCATACAACACCACAGCTCCCCTCTTTGCACCCTGTCATACGCTTTCTCTAAATCTAGAAAGACACAATGCAACTCCCTATTACCTTCTCTGCATATAGTATACGTGCACATACAAATATAATTGTGATTTTTAATTTCCTACCTCTTCTAATTTTTTCACGTTTCCTGTTACAAACACCACGGATCTCCCAGCCTGTACTGCCATGTTTATTAAACCGGCTCACCTATCTGCCCCGCCATCTGCCTCATTGACACACGAGTAACCAATTAGGATCACTCGATCCAACTTTTCTCCAATCAAACGCTTCGACCGCTCAGTAATATGTCCCGCCTTCTTAAACCATCCAATCACTGCCCAGCATTCTTGCGCGTGCGTCAATGAAATGTATCCGGGTTGAAGCGCAATTCTAAACCACGTGGGTTACGACTCGTTTCATCTTGTTTTAGTTAAAAACAATTGTCGTTTTTTGTGGTTGTAATGTTCTGTCACGTGCATCACGTGTAAAGTGCAGTACCGGATGCAATGCACGTTAAAGGGTACGTGTGATCATCATAAAAAAAATAAGACTTTTTTTTTTTCAATTTAGTAACGACTTAAACGAGACATGAGTTTGTTACCGAGAACAGCGGAGGAGTTCAGCTCTGCGGAATACTGGGAACGATTTTTCCGTAAACGAGGAGAAAAAGCTTTTGAGTGGTATGGGGATTACACCTCTCTATGTGGAGTGCTGCACAAGTACATTAAACCACGTGACAAGGTAATACCAGGATTATGACCAAAAGTTTATGGACACATGAGCATCACATGCATATGAGATACTTGCAAACTGTTGCTGTCTCCATAAAATGTCTGCATGCTGTAGTGGTACAGATGTCCTTTCCTGGAGCTAAGATGTTCACAATGTCCCTGTACACATCATTGGAGGCTATGTCAAGATTGGACTTGACAAACTCTAGTGTCCTCAGTCTCACAGACCATCCTTGGGATGAACTGGAGCCGCACCCCAGAACTTGAACACAAATCCCACAGCGACACTTCGAAATTTAGTGAAAAGCTTTCCCAGATGTATAGAAGTTATTATTACAGCAAGGGGTGTGAATAAATCTGAAAATCTCAGATGTTCAAAAAACATGTATGGGTATGACGGATGGGTGTCCACAAACTTTTGACCATTAATCGTCCATCTAGGAACCTCTAATCCCACTAGGGACCATGGAGTCAAATGGTGATTACCATCATTTAAAAACCTTTATTTTGTATTTACTTGGGTTATATTTGTGTAATATTAAAGTTTGACAAATATGTAAAGTATTACTATTCCATAATTTATGTACTATACAGTATAATAGTGCAAATTGTGTTAACACCAATGCTATTTTCATCAGGAGTCTTGAATTCTAATGCATGTCTTTCTCTGTATCAGGTTCTAGTTGTAGGTTGTGGGAACTCTGAGCTAAGTGAGCAGCTTTACGATGTCGGCTACCGCAACTTAACCAACATCGACATCAGCGAGACAGTCGTTGCGCACATGAACCAGCGAAACGTGCAGCGCCGTCCTGACCTCCTCTTCCATCAGGTAGATGCCACACAGACAGAATATGAAGACTGCAGCTTCCATGCTGTTCTGGATAAGGGAACGTTGGATGCCATGGCTTCGGAGGAGGAGGGTGTTGTGGCGAGCAAAATGCTTGCTGAAGCGGGCCGGGTTCTGGCTGTGGGCGGCCGCTACGTCTGTGTGACCCTCGCCCAGGAGCATGTGATAAAGCTGGCAGTGGAGCATTTTGCTGAAGCTGGCTTTGCTATACGTATCCACTGCCTGAGCCAGCAGAACACTGACTCGGATTCCTCTTCGTTTGCTCTTCCTGTGTTTGTTCTGGTTTGCACCAAGTTCCGCCAACCACCGCCATTCAAACTACTGGAGATGTGCCAGGGGGAGGACGGTGCCCCGTGTAGACTGGTGTTGGTTCCTGAGCTATTAGCTGCAGTAAAGGAAAGTCAGGCTTATGCAGTCATGCTCCAGAAACTAAGGAGTGCCACAGACTCCGCTAGCAGGCCTTCCCTCACACTGTGCCATGCTGCTACCGGCCGTCCCCGATACACACTTACAGTGCAGGACAGCCCACCTTCAGCCAAAGTACCCCGCACCAACCACTTTGCCATCTTTATTGGTAAGAGACCGTTCTCAAATTAATGTGTGCGCTTATCTTTTATAAATGTGGTGCTGATTGTTTATTTGTAAAGTTCCTCAGGGTCGAGAATCCGATTGGTTATACGGTTCTGCCGAAGGTCGCACTCAGCTCGCCGCCAGCGCAAACTTCCGCCGGTTGATCGTTGTCGCAATGCATCGAGAACAGGAATATAAAGACATGCAAGCGGTCCAGTCCGAGCTCTCTCCCATGGTGATGGAACTAGCTCCTCCTGGAATGCCAGCCAATCAACAGGTAAAAAGGAGACCAGTTTTAAAAATGTATTTTGTTATAGTAATTATTCATTGAGATTGTGGGGATTTTGTGAAGTATCGACACATTGACTCAAATCGATTTATAAAATAATTTTTTCAATTTATACATGATTGCGTTTGATGTGGTAATATTTTGCAGTTCCTATTTAATCCTACAGGTGGTTCACTCTAAACTATTCACACATTGGCAGGCAAATTGTTTTTGAGTTTGTATAGAATTGTAATAAAATTCGAAAAATATTTACAAATCTGGCCACTTACGGAACCGCAATACAAATCGAATCAGCACTTGGGTATTGTTATAATATTGTATTGGTTGGTCCCTGATGATTTCCATCTCTACTACTTTGGAATATTGGTACTGTGTTTTCTTTGTTAGCTTGATTCTTGTCTCTCATGTTTCTGGTTTAGGTGCCATTCCTGTCTGTAGGGGGTGACCTGGGCTGGAGGGAGGTGGTGGGCCGGGGCGTCAGTGGCCTGACAGGCGAGTATTCAGTAGAAGATGTTCGAGGAGAGGACGGTCATCTCTACCGTAGGTTAATCTTCATGAGCAACACTCAGTTGGTGCAATCTGAAAGCCGCCTTCGATCCATCTCTACAAGTTAGTGATTTCTTCCCACAGAAAATGTTGATCATTCCAGTATATCCTGATGCTTATTTGCCCTATAATGCCTTGTTATTATACTGGTTTTCCAGCTGGTCCAGCTGGATCTGCTCAAAAAAAGAAAAGCCGGAAGAAATCGAAAGCCCCTGCTGCTGAAACTCCAGCCCCTGCTCACAAAAATCACACTGTAGATCGAGGATTTCTTTGTTGTACTCATCACGAGGTGATGATCGCAGGCTTTGCCATGCTCGGAAAGGAGGCCATCAGTAATAAAGGTATGCATTCCACACGGGAACAGGGGAAGACTTCGAGTTTAAAAGAAGCCTAAACTATGACGCATTATAACAAGGTGATTAATGTGAATTCATCTTAAGCGGCTGAATGTTTTATCTGATTTTACACAGCATAGTAAATCATAAACCGAATGTAAGAGGTAAAGTTAGTAAAGTTAAACAATAGTAAGCAAACCAGAGGTCACAGCGGTGAGTAAAAAAACATCCTGAGGCAACTTGAGGGAAGAGACAGAACATGTCTTCTCTTCTCTAGCTGTACGCTCTAGTCAACAAGTGCATTTGTGTTAACAGGAGTTTATGATCATCTCATGAGGACGAGCATCATAGTCATTTCTGCGTTTATTACAGTTTTAACTTAAAGGCCGTCGTAGCAAACTGAAGTTGAATGACTGTTTAATGTTGGAGGCTTGGGTGCAAAACTGTTTCTACTTATTGTTGTCCTAAGGCTGTCCAGGGAAGAACATCTGGAGCCATCATTATGGTTTTATGTCGTAGCATGCACAGTAATCTCAAGATGATCTTTAGGCTGTTTATATGGGGCCATCCTCAGCAGCAGCGAGTACTGTTCTAATGATAAAAACTCCAAAATGAAGTAGGGCATTAAGAGTCAGGATAACTGGTAACTTGGAAGTAGTATGTGTGGCTCAAGAAGTAGTGGCAGGGAGAGCAGGGAATCGTCTGTCCAGTGTAATCATCTGTCCACTATAATTTTCAGTATTACAAATAGTTATACAATATAGGCTACCTGGATAATAATAAAAAAAAAAGTTGCCATTTCAGAAAGCTCTATATATTTAGGCTGCATCAAGCAAAGAAAGCAACTAAGGAGATTTTAAATTACTAGGACCGAGTTAAAAACTCAAGACATTATCAAAAAGGATCATACTGAACTGTCAAAAAATCATGAATGGAGATCACTTTAAACACCTGGAGAAGTTCAATCAACAATAATACACAAAGCTATTTAAAGGCAAAAGTAAGTGATGCACCTATCATGCATAGTGGCCATTGTACAAGGAGGCAGCGTTGGGATCTGGAGTTGTTTCACTCTAGGCTCTGCAATGTTATGCAGCAATAAAATGAAGTCAGCTCATGACATAAATGTACTAAATGATTAGGTTATCACATCTATGGAGTGTTTTTCCCTGATGGCCCAGGCATATTCTAGCACCCAGACTGTTCTTCTGAGAGCATGGGGAATCATTTTCACACATGAACTGGCCTCCAGTTTGTGTGCTGAAATCAAAGCTGGAGGTGACCTGAATTAATCTTAGAATGTGTGACAGTGTTTTGTTTGTTTTCAAGTTTGTTTCAAATCGGTTGATATTTTCTGTCTGCTCTGTTGCACAGATAGTCAGGTCTCTGTGTTAGTGGTGGGGCTGGGCGGTGGAGGGCTGCCTCAGTTCATACGCGATTTTGTGCCTGGTGTGCACGTGAAGGTTGTGGAACTCGACCCAGCTGTACTTGAGGTTGCAAAGACCTGGTTTGGGTTCCAGGCTGACGACAGACTGGAGGTAATCCTGGGAGATGGTTTAGAACACATCAGCACGCTGGAGAGCAAGGGTAAGATTTTTTTACACTGTACATAGTAACATGTTCTTAAATGTTTCTGGAAATATTTTAAATATGTAAGTGCATAAAAAATTTGTCTTTCACAATTGTGTTATGTCGATTCTTGTATATGTGTGTATATGTGTATAATATATAGTAAGTGATTATATTATGTGTATAATATATATGTATAATATATTCAGAGCATTATGAGGTATGAAAGCTGTTGATTTAAATTCTATTTAGAATGTGAATCAGATTGAATGTTCCTAAAATAATAGATATTTACATGACAAAAGTAATGTAGATGCATTTTCCATTTTGTGTACTTATGTATGAAATGCTTGGTATGGGTTGGCAGGCAAACCACCCAACTCTCTGAATTCACACTCCTCATTCCTTCCCTATTTATAGGGGGACATTCCTATGATGTCATCATGTTCGATGTTGACAGCAAGGACCGCTCCCTGGGCATGAGCTGCCCTCCGCCTACTTTTGTAGAAAAACCCTTACTGGAGAAAGTCTGCAAGTTGTTAACTCCTCGAGGTAACTTTAATTCACATGACTTCCTTGTTTTTTGTCATTGCTAAGCTAATGTGGTTGAAGTATGAGTAATAGACCTGTTGTGTTGCATGGTTGTTACACATTATTATATGCTGCCATTATACTAAACACCCCCCCCCCTCTCTCCCCCCTCCCACTGTTTCAGGACTGTTTATGTTAAACTTGGTGTGTCGTGACTCAGCTCTAAGACAGTCAGTGTTGGAGCGTTTGCAGGCCGTGTTCCCAAGCGTGCTCTCTCGCCCTATTGAGGGCGAAGTGAACGAGGTGCTGCTGTGTTCCCAGGGTGGAGGTGAACAGGATAAACCAAACCCCATCCCAAAAGAGCTGCAGCAAACTGCCAAAATCCTACAGGGGGCGCTGCAGAGCAACAATCAGAAGACTCTCTTTAACCCTCAAATAGACATTAGTGCAATGCTGAAAGACCTGCAAGTAGCTTGAACTTCCTGTCAGGACATGCTTTAGAAAAAAGCACAGAAGCATAATATAAGTAATATAATCTATAATTAAAAAAAAAACTTTCTTGAAAAGGCTTGTTTTAAAACCAGAACCATATGATATTTGGTTGTCATGAACAACATTGATTCCTAACATCTTGTTGTGTTCCATTATTTTTTCCATTCTTCATTCATCAGTGCAGTTTGTCATGTTTTGTTTAATGTTAAGACATATAATAATTGTGTTATAAATGTGATTTAAAAAATTCTCGAGCACTGCACTAGATAAAATATCTGCTCAGTGCCTAACCCCCTTTTTTGCCTCGGAAATTAGTTCATGAATTATTTCAGAAGGAAAGGCCAATTAGGAAAAGATGCTGAATTTTTTTTATTTTTTTGCGCAGTTTTCATCAAAACTGTCATTATCGTTTGGCATGGTTAGAAGCCTAAGCTTTTATGTTTTTTCTGTGCTCAACACAGGGCACATGTCTAAGTGCTACATTTACAGCAGTTAGCAGATGCCCTTATCTTACCAGGGTATCTTCCAGAAGCGCAGTGTTTACCATTACCGCTGAAAAAATGCCATCCAGCTGACTTACAGGAATAAGGCATTGAGAGCCAATTATGGCTTAGTGGCTACAGATTTGTCGACTAACCTTATTGAGTTTAAAGTTTGAACCCAGGATTGTGGTATGTAAAATAAGTGAATTGTACTATGTACTATTTAAATCTGTTTATGTAATATTGTCAGAATTTTCATAACTTCATTAAACCCCAACAGATATTAGTGCTTTAAACTGAAACGTTATATGTGACTGAATGTGAATATGTGAGTATAGGCCTGCATTACACCTGTTTTCATATACATTTCTTCATCTGACACATGCCTTTATCGGAATACTATGCACAGTTGACCTGCACCGATGAGGGATTTGTTGAAAGCCCCAGCAGAAAAAAGGCGCTTCTAGAAGTCTGAAATCAGACTTCTCCTCCATTCTGAACTTTAATGTGGACATTTATTGAACAGCTTGATCTGTATCTGTCTGTCAATCTGGAAATTTTAATTGTGCAGAATAGGATTATATACACTTATTAGGATAAAGATTACCTTTTTTTCTTTATATAATTCCCTGCTACACTAATGCACTTAAACCATGCATTTCACTAGTGCTTGGATACCAACATTTTTTCAGTACGCCGAAGCCATGTTCAGACTGCTTGCCTTATGTTTGAAACACTGGCCTTCCAGGAACTCCTGTAATAGCTTGTAGCGAGACCAGGACGGTATGGGGCATGTGGCAATAACTCCCCACTGAGTTCCTGCAGAGAGATGCGTCTCTTCTGCTAGTTAGCGACAAAATGTATGTCAATTCCCACAGATCAGGTATTCCACTTTCAGAATGGTCACGGGAACCACTACAGTGGGCTCCAGGCCACCCCGTCATTCACGGATGTATTATTTTAAAGCTTTTTTTTTATTGCATGACTTTGGATTGTGGGAGGAAACCCACCAAGAATGGGGAGAACATGCAAACTCCATGCACACAGACCTGAGGAGGGAATCGTACCTGAACCCTGGAGATATGAGGCCACAGTGCTAACCACGGATGTATGACCTTTCCAACTTTTGCACTATTCAAATGTTTTACTCTGACTCAATTTACTCAATATTTACACCTTCATTCACGAGAAATCTCATCACAAGTCCCGGTTTGCCTTTAAAGACCCTGAACAGGTGTTTCTTTTGAAGTGTTAAAGTGATTTTTTAATAATTTTTTTTAAATGCAATAATAACAGGATGGTAGTGAAAGTATATTATGGTGTGTATTTACAGTGTGCACAGTATGTTTATTTGTAAAAACTCAAGGGAAACATGACAAAATTCACAGCATGCCTCAGAGTCTAGCATCATTATTTTACTGTAAGCACTCAGGCTACTGTATCCTGCACAATGTCACTGAAGGAAAGGCGGTCTACTGCTTGTGTACCACGTGTTCATATTAAAAAAACTTTAAATGAGTTTTAATTACCCACCCCCGAAACATTAAAGCTTATAAAGGGTGTATAGGTTTATAAAACCGGTCAGAAAGAGAGTGTTTATACATGTAATAGTAGTGAATTAGCATGTCTATTGGAAGAGGGTTGACGGCATCTGCGCATGCGCGAGTACGGACCGTTGACTGTCAACGTTCCAGCTGAGACTGAGAGAAGACCGAGAAACGAGCCGAGCCGAACCGAGTTGTGCCGAAGTTCAGAGTTTTACCGGTGCTGAATTTGTTTTACCGTCTTCATGGTGTGAAAAATGAAGCTAAACAGCTGAAGGATAGCTAACTTTCTTCGTTTAAGCGTGCAGAACCGGATCCGGAGCCTGAACAGTCTGTGACAGCAGGCAGCACAAGACAAAACGAGGACCTGGTAAGCTAACAAAGCCGTGATATTGTAATAAACCTACTAACTTTGTAAGTATAAGATTTAACACTCATCCATGAGCCGCAAGCCTGTTTAACACACCCCTTTTAACCCATAAGTGACAAACTTTCCCCAGATTTCCACTTCCACTCTCTGCCTGGATGAGAGGTAGTTGCTGTGGAATTATGGGAAACCAGGGTATGCAGGAGCTCATCCCGTTGGTCAACAGACTACATGAGGCGTTCGGTGTCCTGGGGCAGACCTGCAGTCTGGACCTGCCCCAGATCGCCGTGGTGGGAGGACAGAGTGCGGGCAAGTCCTCTGTCCTGGAGAACTTCGTAGGCAGGTAGGTGATCACACCTCTCACTGCACGTCTCGGGGATGAGGAAAATCTCTGGTGTGGAACAGCACGGTGCAGGATGCGCTGTGTGGTGGCAACAGGTGCATAGGGTCCTGCGCTCATCTGTAGTCCGCAGATGTGCTGTCCTCTTTTGCTCCTGCCAAGGGCAATGATCAGGAGCCAAGAACATGTTTGTGCAAAGCGATCAAGACTTGGCTCTTGTTAATACAGACGTTTAGGGTGTAGTTTCAGGGATTTTATATTTGATATAAAATATATATAAAAGATTATATCTGGGAGGCATTATACGTTAAAGAGACATTTCTGACAAACACACAAACAGGGATGGGAAACAACAATTGGGCATTATTTTGCAAGACGTTGCCATAACAGATTGTGTCATCATAATTAATTTATAGTAGATCATTTCAAAAGTACTGTATACGAACACATGATTATGACATCCATATGTGGTCCTTTCTCAAAAACTGTTGCTTACAGTTTCCTTTCACTCAAACATCAGTGCAGGAGTTTACTAAAGCTCGTGTGATCACAAATCCCCAGAGCCATGCTTTAAAACCTAGAGGAAACCCTTCCCAGAAGAATGGAAGGGCTAAATCTGGATGAGGATGTCTAACAAGGACATAAGTACAGTGTATTTGTGATGTATACATATTATGCAGTCTACTAGACATTAAATGATCTGTACCTATACATTTAACAAAGGTCATCTATATGTTGCTTGCATGTCTCTTTGCTTCACTTTTGTGTCCAGCTGCTCTACGGAAGATGCTCTCTTGCCAAGAGAGTTTCCTTGACGATGTTTTGGGCCTGTCCACAGGAAACGGGAATTGTTACTAAGAACCAGCCCATTGTTTGTCCTGTTCGGGTTGGACGTGTAGGGAAGCGAGGTGAAGGTTAGCTGCTCGAGATGACTCTTTCTGACACGGAGCAGAAGCTAAAGTCTTATCTCTGACTCGTGTAGGTCCTGAAGTGTGTGTGCATGTGCGTGCCATACCAGTAATACTCATCACCTCTGACTACGTCTAAAAGCTAAGTGTGAAACTGGACTGACCCACATACAGTAAGAAATAAGGACACTGAAAGCTTTCTTCTCTGGCAGCAAAATGGGGTTAAGTTTCTCATAGATCATTTTACAGATTGCGCTTCTTCATCCTTTCAAATTCTTTGTCTATAGGATTATTGCGCTGACATCAGCAATGCTACAAACCTTTTCCAGTTTTCATGTAAATTATTTGTAGGTCTAACTGAGTGTATGCCCCATCCTCAAGCCCGGTTGTATTCCTGAGGAATCACTGATCATCCAGCACTTAGACCGAATCAATATTAGCTGATTTTTTTTTTCATGATATATGTATGGAGACCTATAGCCAGTGGTTATCTCCTGCATTACTCACACTGTTACATGATGGCTTGTTTGTTCAGGGTATATTATTTCAAGATGTAGCTAGGCGATGGAAAAATCATTGTGCATCAGCACCATAAGCCATCTGTCCTTGCGTACTGTTCATCAAGGCCTGCGGATAAGAGCGTCGCCTACAACCTTGCTAAAGGAGATGAGGGGACAGAGGGGGACAGCAGGGACAGCAGAGAAGGAACAAATCGCTCAGGGGAACATAAGAATAAGCAACAAGCAGAAAGGTTTTGTAGCTCGTACTTCGCCAGCATTAAGATTTTAGATTGGGTATGGATGCTGGTAGAGGGAGCAGAGACAGATCGGAGGAAAAGGAGATTTGCAGCAGTCTGAATGAAAGCATTGTTACGGAATGAACGTGGAGGTCAGGGCCAAGTGGTGAGAATGAATGGAGTTTAGGGTAATTATATGACACTTTGTGGAGGAGGAATGTGGTTGAGTCAGATTCGCCTCCTGACTAAAGTGGGGAAAGGAGTCCAAAACATCTTGACTGTTACAGTTTTAGGTTGTAATGACAAAATGCTGTGTTGTATTGTTTCACTGTGAGTAACCTAACAAGAAAGCTTTTACCTGCATGATCTCTCTCTCTCTCTCTCTCTGTCACGTCTTTAACTGGGTCTGCCGCTGAGGGACGTCCCTCACTATTTCGGATTGTGTTTCTGATTTAACTTCACACACCCTGATCCCTGCCTTATTGCCTATATTTCTGTAGCAAGGCAACACATCTCTTTATTTGTCCTTACATACTACCTATTTATATATATTAAAAAAAACAGCCAAGAGATCTGTTGTGCGTTTATTACTGATGGAGCAACGGAACAAAACAAATTCATGCCAAGGGCATTTTCTTTTCTTTTTTTTTAACCAAGCTCAGAACTGGTTTGTTTGGCATATTTTTTGTAAATGACAAGAAGCCTTACTGTTCGTTTCAGGAGCAACACAATACATGAGTTAACCGTTTGTTAACCACTGTAGATGTTCTTTCATTTGAAAACTGGAGATTTTTTTGAAGACATTGAAAGCAGGGCTTGATGATGTAATCAAAACGGCATACTGGTGCACCTGGTCAATGTCCTGGAATAGATCAGCCCGTTAAAGCCGTGATTCACCTGCATTAATTAAACTGAAATGGACATATGCATTTATTTTTTGCGTTTTACGCAAATGCCACGATGTGTCAGCACACCCACAGAAAACATGTCTAAAACCTGTAAACCTGTATAAGATTGGTAAAACGCTCTGGTTCCGAATTTATTTTCTGTATCACAGGCTTTTGAGGTACCAGTATCCCCAAGGTCGGTAAAGTGATAACCATAAACAAATCACACACTGTGTATTGAATGGTGTACTGTAGTCATTCGCCCCACCTTGACTCTGACATGCAATAAATATATAAATTTTTTGTAATACTTATTCTTTTTTTTTTTTTACTTGATTAATGATGCTGTTGCTAAGTTGCTAGTTTCTATGTATCTTTCCCAGTGCCTCGATGGTTAATCCCTCTAGAACGATCCTACTAAAGATAAAGAATTTTAATTAATAAAGGAAAGGAACAAAAACTAATGAAATGCCCTCAAAGCTTTCCCCTATGTATGAGAAAAATATTTCCTTTTAGGGTGCTCTGTCAGTGGAGAATACATGATGCAGTGCCCTGTAGGGTTCTCCAGGCTCTTCTTCAAGTTGAAGAACTCGTGCCCGAGTGCTTATAAGAGTTGCCTTTTTTTCATTTTTTCACGCCCATCCCTCAGACAACCTTGCCTTTATGTGTGATCAGAGTGGAGAATGTTAGCTGTATTTTGCCACCAGTCATACCCTTTTTTCACTATTACTCCAGCATTCACTCTTGGATCTCTTCTACTTTTGTCCTTTTTATTTAATTAGTCGAGGATAAAAGCTTGTATTATTATTATTGCCCATTTTTAGCCCCAACTCTTTTACCAGTGGAATGTTTGCTCGCTCCCTCCTTCCCCAACAATGTCTTACTGTTACTTTTCTAAGGGATGAGTCCAACATTCCTGTTTTCTTGCTGCGGAATAGGCAGCTATATCGCCCTTGATATTGCACGTACACACTTCACCTACACTAACTGGACTGACAGCCAATATAAATGCTTGTATCTTGGAAACCGTGCGGGACACAAATGAGCTATTTTCACCGGTTTGCGGTGCATCATCATTATATCCCCCCCACTTCACAATTCCTCCAAGAATTGTCTCTAGTTTTTTGTCTGATTTTGCTGAATTTCCTCACTATGTAGATGCTGTGGTAGCAGTAACAACTTTCAGCTTGGATTAACAAAAATTGCTCTGTATTTTACACACACACACACACATTGTATGCAAATAAATGTTACATTATTATTTCTCTTGAATTGTGTTCCCTGCTGCACTGCTGTATATTCACCACTGTACCCTGTACTAATGCTTGACAACGTGTCCTATATATGGAGTCAGGAGGGTAATAAGAGAGGAGTGAGAATTATTGGGGTTACAGTTTCACCACATCCCTCACTCATTGCTGGCGTTGTCTGAGAATGCTCTCTTTTCTGGATCCTTTCCAGAGGTATGTAAGGTTAAAATTACTCTGCCATTTTTATTATTTTTATTTGTTTGTTTGTTCCTAAAGGGATTTCTTACCACGCGGCTCAGGGATCGTCACTCGAAGACCACTTGTATTACAGCTAATCAGCTCCAGCACAGGTAGACACACATACATACAGATACAGATTATATAGTCATCAAAGGTAGATGAGAATTATGTGTGTGCATTTGTTTGATTACATGCATGATTTATTTTTAACCACTGGAGGTCAGTGTGTTCCCATCATCAACTATTTTTCAAAGGAAAGACTTGTGACTGAGTTTAAAAGGTTAAATTAGCATCTCAATTTTTGTCCTGTGTACTTCACCTTTTTCCCTCTTTTTTTCACCTTAAATCTTTCTTCTCCCAGAGTATGCCGAATTCCTGCACTGTAAAGGGAAGAAATTTACAAACTTCGATGTAGTTCGGCAAGAGATTGAATCCGAGACTGACAGAGTTACAGGAGCCAATAAAGGAATTTCCTCAATTCCCATCAACCTACGTGTTTACTCACCAAATGGTACAATTGTCACCTTGACACAACGCTCATCATTCACTTTACATACAGTAATACGTACAGTATGTAACGTGTATGTTCTAATTGTCTGTTTCACTCAGTGCTCGACCTGACTCTAGTAGACTTGCCTGGCATCACTAAGGTTCCAGTAGGGGATCAGCCTCCAGACATTGAATACCAGATCAGAGACATGATCATGCAATACATTTGTCGAGAAAACTGCCTCATCCTGGCTGTCACACCTGCGAACATGGACCTGGCCAACTCAGACGCCCTCAAACTGGCCAAAGATGTCGACCCACAGGGTGATGATGAACAGAACATTACTGAATTGACGACACTGATCTCAGATATCTCTAGAACTTTGTTTCTTGTCTTGTATTTCTTTCCTTCGGTTCTTAGGCCAGAGGACTATCGGCGTCATCACTAAACTGGATTTGATGGATGAGGGAACGAATGCCAGAGACGTGCTGGAGAACAGGGTGCTGCCCTTGCGCAGAGGTACAGTATACTGGTCTTGATTGGTCTGTAGCTCGGTGTAGAATAATCTTTTACTAAAGCTAGTAGTGCTGGAATACAATCAGTGTGGCTTCCAGTTAATGTTACTGGCACTATTGGTGCATAGCCACCATGTTCAGAGGAAGTTCACCCAGGTTTTTTAACTGTCACAAATAAATAAATCACAGAAATGACAGAAATAATTTTTTAAATGTATATTTAAAGGCTGAACCTACTTCAAACTAATTAAGTAAAAATATTTAATTAATATTCTTACAGGCAAATTAGAGAAAAATTTATGGAATTTAATGTTAAAGAAATATATAAAACAAATATCCGATTTGTTTAGCAGTTTACATTTAAAGACGATGCTTACAGACCTTAACAAGCTTAACAGACTCATTCTGGTTAATTAAATGGGAATATATATCCAACAAGATGGTTATCAATCAAAACAGTGGAAACTGCTAGAAAACGTCTTCAAGAAGGAAATCCAGCATGGAGTTTGGGAAATGATGTATGCTGTTCCCTGCTGGCTACGTTTAAGCTTTTGTGCAGGTTTAAACCAAATGAAATGGTTATTTAAAAATAAATAAATAAATAAATAAATAAATAAATAAATAAAACCATGCAGGTAGAACGAGGGTGATGTCAAACACATAGACTGCATGTCACCTGTAACAGGCTGTACACTGCATGGTTTGGTGTCATTTTTTTCTTCAAAACCAGAGCTCAAAGAGCATCAGTGTGGCTTGAAATTAGAAAATGCACAATAGTATAAATGAAGAACAAATAAAATGATGGAAAAAGGAATCAGTGTTGGTGATAAGTGTAAGAAATCAGCTGAATGAAATGTGATTTACTGTAAATAAAATAAATAATAATAAAAAAGCCACATTAAAAGCAGGAGAATACCTGAACAGAAGTAAGCAAGGTTACAGTCAGCTAAAGAGAAGTGATCACAGAGTCCGGATGGAAGTAATATTCAGTGATTAATCATGAGTCCGTTCAGGCATCAGTAAAGAGATCAGGCTGGAAATTTGATATAAATAATCAGATTTCTCCACTCATTTATGATCTAAGGTCACAGCTCAGGTAGAGGACCTGGGAACGTCGTAGTCATTACCTCAACAGTCAGTGCACAGATGCACAGTGAAAATTTGGAAATCTTTTTCATTCTTTTGATAGAAAATAGGTTTGATTTTCAGGATGGTAATGTGTCTAGTAATAAAATAAAAAGTGTTAAAGATTTACTTGAGGAAAGAAAGGATCAATTCAAGCACACGGCAGGCAAATAGTCTGAATTTCAATCCCAACAATGTGTGGTGGAATTTTCAAAAATTTTGCTGATTATTTTTTTCCCTCTCCTTTATCTGTTAAAGTATGACATTAATTGCAGATACAGAATGTTCAGCTCCTCACTTACTCATTCTGGAGCCTATCCCAGGGGACTCGAGGCACATGGCAGGATACACCCTGGATGGGGTGCCAATCCATCACAGGGCACATAAGCACATACTTGTTCACAGACTATAGACGATTTTGGAACCAACAATTAGTCTAATCTGCAGGTTTTTGCACATCCTCACAGGGAGAACATGCAAACTTCATGCACAAAGACCTGAGGCAGGAATCGACCCCAGACCATGGAGGTCATGTCTATGATTTGTTTATTTGCTGTGAAATGGAAAAAAAAACCTGGGTGAACATCCCCTCAGTGCTCTTTTTACTTTTTCCAGCAGTCCTATGGACATGTGTGGACATATGCTGTGTGTGTAAAGCTTTTTAACTGCAGGCAAATCTGTATGAGGTCATGGTGTTGATATGAGACAAGTTTCCCAAGTTCCCTTCCTGTAGTCTCACTGCCACAGGGTTTCGGTTACAGCAAGAGCTGAGCCATAAGATCTGCAACAGCTAAAGCAAGGCCAGGTGCTGAGCCTTCATGCTTCATGCTTGCACTTTAATGCATTAGACACACACACACACTATTCATTCCTTTTTTTATTTCATTTCCCATGCAGATTACTGTAGAACACTGTCGTTAAACATACTTCAGTTTTACAATATTGTATTGACATTTAATACATTATGCAGAACTATTTTATTATCTCTTGTTTTGTTCGCTTGTGTATATCTAAAATTGGTGTAGGTTACATTGGAGTGGTAAATCGCAGTCAGAAGGACATTGAGGGGAAGAAGGACATCAGCGCGGCTATCGCTGCTGAGCGGGTATTTTTCCTGTCCCATCCAGCTTACAGGCATATGGCTGACAACATGGGCACGCCGTACCTGCAGCGGGTCCTCAACCAAGTAAGCCACAGAGAAAGAGATTGAAAGAGATGTATAGAATGAGACTGGGATGTGGTACAAACAGCAGAAACAAATGAGCACATGGGTAACAGAGGGTCTCTAAACTATCAGCCATAACATATAACCACCTGCCTAATATTGGGTAGCTCTCCATTTTGCAGCCAAAACAGCTCTGAACCCATCGATCCAGGGACTCCACTAGACCTCTGAAGGTGTGCTGTTGTATCTCTCACCAAGTCATCAGTAGCAGACCCTTTAAGTCTTTTAAGTAAATAGACATGATTTTTCCAGAACATATAACAGATACTTTATTCGTAGAACTCGTTTTTGTGCTCCTTGATTCTTGAATCAATGCAGAGAGCATTAATCCGCTTCCATCAGGGAATATTGGTTTCGTGAAGGGGTGTACTTGGTCAGCAATAACATTTAGGTGGGTAGTATGATTCAAATTAACCTCCATATAAATGGCAGGACTCAAGGTTTCCCAGGAGAACATTGCCCACAGCATCACACTGCCTCTGCTAGTTTCACTGTTTTCTTACAGTGCATCCTGGTGCTAAATCTATCCCAGATAAGCAATGCGCACACACACACACACAGCCATCCATATGTGGTAAAAGAGAACATGATTCAACAGACCAGGCCATCTTCTTCCATTGATCTTTCGTCCAGTTCTCATTCTCACATGTCCATTGTAGGTGCTTTTCACGGGTCAGCACCCCGACTGGTATGAAGCTACACAGCTCCATACGCAACATACTGTGATGTGATTTGTTCAAATTTGAGCTCAAGATAATAAATTAGGTTTACTTCACCTATCAGTGGTCATAATGAAAAATGATAAGTGTAAAATCGTCATAGCACTGAATCATATGGTTTCTCTTGTGTTCATAGCAACTGACCCATCACATCCGGGACACCCTACCAACGTTCCGTCACTCTCTGCAGTCTCAGCTGTTCTCTCTGGATAAAGAGGCTGAGGAATACAAACACATGAACCCTGACGACCAGTCACGCAAGACCAAAGCACTGATGCAGTGAGTCACTACATCCGGACAGAATTTGATGTGATGCATACAAATACAATACAAATATAAAACACCTAAAACAGAATCGTAGACAGGGAGAAAGCAAGTCTTAAACTAGGAGGAAACGGAAAACAAGATCAAAACTAGGGATGCAATCGGTGACTATTTTGATCATCATTGATTAATTTATAGATAAATTAAATGATTATTTGACTAATCGGATTTCAAGTGGAGTTATTACTCAATAGCTCTTATTTCATTAGAAATGTATTTTAATAAACTTTTCTGATGAAACAAAATTTTAAACCAAGGAAAAGTAAAGTAGCTGCAACAAAATATAAATTGATTAAAGTCAGAAAAGGACACACACCTGAGGAGATAATGGCTAATTAGTGTGTGTTGCTGTGAGTTGACAAAAAAAGTGAAAAGTGTAACAGCATGAGAGAGTGCAAGTACACATTCAGAGCTTATAGACCAGCAATAGGGGCATGTGTTCACTTAAAAAGGTTCATTGACGAGATGAATTAACAAACTGACTTACAGCAACATCCAGTCACTAATTAACCACATTCACGTTCAGTGTGAATCCGTTCCCACTTACTCGACTCTCACGTTTTTCACAAAGGGGCGCTTGGTCACGCCTTCTCCAGAACAATGTCTTTGATTTTAGCTGCTGTTTTGCTTGACTTAAGAGTGAAATGTTTCCCACACTTAGGAGATTTTTGGCTCATGATTGTATTTTTCCACACGCTATTACTCACTTCACTCCAGTAACACCCACACGTCAGAGCGTTCACATTTCATGCGAGAATCAAGCGTGATGATGTCATTTCATGAACCAGAATCAAATTCGCAATTCGATTATTTATTTTATTAGGCAACGTAGATTATTTGTTGCATCCGTAATCAAAACCATGAGACAATGTGACGGTGGAACCAATAGTCCATTTATACTGAGCGTGTGAGCGCATGTGAGTGCGATTAGAACCAGGTGTACTCAATCAGCTGTCGGGTGTAGGTGAACGTGAGTCAGTCAGTCATGGCGGCCAAGTCTGTAGGTCTCGCTATATTCTGGGAAATCTAGTCTAACAGTTTCTAGTGTTGACCTGACAACTCACATATTCCACAAAACCAGTCGTTTAGAACTGCTCTCTAACAAAGTCTCCTTTTGTTTGCCCTTTCCCGACAAATTTTTATCTTTCGTCATCCAGGTTAATCCAGCACTTTGGACTTGACTTTGAGAAGATGATTGAGGGCTCTGGCGACCAAGTCGACACGGTTCAGCTCTCAGGAGGAGCCAAAATCAATCGCATCTTTCATGAGCGGTTTCCCTTGGAGCTAGTAAAGGTGTGTGTTGGTCACCACTCATTAAACCACACCTCGTAACACCACGCTCACGCTCGTTTTCCTTCACTCCTCAGATGGAGTTTGACGAGAAAGAGCTGCGGCGTGAGATAAGCTACGCCATCAAGAACATTCACGGGATCAGGTCTGGCTTTCGAACACCACAGTTTTATTCCACCTTTAGTCTGAGTGTGTATTCTCTTCTCAGCTCATAGATACATATGCCATCTGTTGTTGGTGGTCTGTTGTTTTTCTGTTTGTTTGTTTGTCTAGGACAGGCTTGTTCACTCCTGACCTGGCGTTTGAAGCTATTGTTAAGAAGGAGATAGTGAAGCTGAAAGGCCCGTGTATTAAATGTGTCGATATGGTCATCCAGGAGCTCATAGCAGCAGTGAGGCAGTGCATGAACAAGGTATTCTAAGTGTACAGTACGGGTAATAGAACTGAAACGAAGCGCGCATAAAGCACCTAAACGTGCGACTCTGGGTCTTTTTCCAGTTAGAGACCTTTCCGAAGCTGCGGGAAGAGGCAGAGAGAATAGTGACCATGCACATTCGGGAGCAAGAGAGTCAAACCAAAGACCAGGTGAGACATAAGCTTTATTCTTCAGCATGAATTTGTGTCTTATTGTATGTCATCTCATATAAAACCCTATTATCTCTTTTTACAGATTTACCTTTCAATAGATATTCAGCTTTCCTACATCAACACTAATCATGAAGACTTCATCGGATTCGCCAAGTGAGTTCTCGTACCCACACCCGAGCACAAACACTTATTCAGCCCAGGTTATGATGTTTGATGAAAAAGCACGCTGTTCTCTTTCTGTATTTCAAGTGCACAACAGAGAAATATTCAGATTACTAGAAAGGCTTCCACATGGAATCAGGTGAGTCTGTGTCGGGCGAATACGAGTCTGAGGGTGTGATATAGAGCTGTGCACGGGACTGCGTTTTAAGAACGGCTTCTCCACATCTCATCTCATCACGATTAATCCAGATCACCTTGCAGTTCATTTATTTCATTCACTATGGCTTCACTATACTTTATTAGCTATTATTGTAGTTACTTTTCCTCAGTATGTAGAGGATAATTTCCTGTCCTGACATATACATTTTTATTTCTGTAGGCAGTATCCTACAGTATCCTGTTGTCTTGTTGCAAGAATATATTTTTTTAAAGATAAAAGTACAATGATGAGTCAAAAAAATTATCCACACGGTTGTGGACTTTATTTTAATTAACTTTTAGAAAAGACAAATCTGTTTTTTGACACAATCTTCTTACTTTTCAATACACTTTGTCTATCCGTCAACAAACGTATTCCCTCATAAAAAAATTTTCAATCTGAGCAGCAAGCCACAAACGCACTGCTGTATTCACTTCTTCATCAGAAGTGCATACTCATCCTCGTAGGGCTGCTTTCAGGGGATCAAATTGCTTCAGGACTCTTTAACACCTCAAAACAAAGTTTTTTCAGAGTGTTGACAGAGTGGGCAGAAGAGCACGGACGTGCATCATCATGCAGCATCATAACACCCAAAGTTCAGCTCTTTGATAAGTATCTCGTTGTAATAAGCACTGTTGATTGTCAAACCTTTTTTTCCTGATGATGTTCCAGTACTAGTTCTTGAGTATCCCTCAAAACTATGTGCATCAATTTTCCAGCTGATGGTTGACTTTTGACATTTTTCTTAGTCGGCGATGCATGTTTCCGTTTCATGCTCTGCCGTTTACTCTCAGGTTCATAGTGATGAATCCATGTCTCATCACCAAGTAATGAAAGCAGTCCTATGACGATGAAGATTCACTTCTGATGAAAAAGTGAAGACAGCAGTTTATTCGTGGCTCACAGATCAGAATAATACATTTTTTGATGAGGAAATACGAAAGCTTGTTGACAGACGAAAATTATGGATTTGTGTTTTATAAAAGTTAATTAAAATACATTCTAAAGCCAGGGTGTAATTTTTTACTCATTTTCATATGTTAAGATTGGCTTCTAAAATAAGGGAAACCAACTTTTGTAGTTACTGTAGAGTTGAAAGTCCTGTGTTGACAGATGTGTTTTAACTTGAGAGCAATAAATGTTTTTTTCTTTTTTTTTTTTTTTTTGTTTTTTTGCGGGTTTTATTTTTTTTGTTCAACAATATTTTTATTGATTTTAAACAGGGATATAACAGGGTAAACATGCAACATTCCAATACACATTTTATAGCCCCCTTATAAAACCCTATACCACCCGCCCCACCCCTCCCTGACTCCAAGCCAGCTATACATGTATGGGAAAGGTTAGACGCCAGGCATATTTAAAAAAGGAGAAAAATGAAGAAAAAAAAAATGAGCTGGAAGTTTTTGGTTCTGCATGCAAAAAAGATCAAATAAATAAATATTAAATAGGAAAGGAATCAAACTATAAATGTATATGAAAAAAGCGAAGGAAGGGCCCCCACACCTGTTGAAATTTCAAGTCCGAATGGCGGATTGAGTAGTGAATCTTCTCCAGGGATAAACAGGACATAATATCTCTGAGCCACTGAGTGTGAGTGGGTGAGGTGGCATCCTTCCACTTGAATAAAAGAGAACGCCTGGCCAGGAGTGTCGCAAAAGACAACAAACGCTGTTTAGCTGATGCTTATCTTCCTCTCCAGTGATACCAAAAAGAGCAATCAGAGGGTCTGGTTCAAGATTGCATTTCAATATGTACGACAAGGTTTTAAAGACATCCCTCCAGAATTTTTCCAAATTCGGGCATGTCCAGTACATATGAATAAGAGACGCCTCTCCGCTTTTACATTTATCACAACAAGGATCAACGTCTGGGTAGAAACGGGAAAGCTTGAGTTTGGAGAAATGAGCCCTGTGTACAACCTTAAACTGTAATAAAGAGTGCCGGGCACATAAAGAGGTTGAGTTGACAAGCTTGAGAATTGAATTCCAAGTATCATCTGACAGTGTCAGATTTAGGTCTTTCTCCCAAGCAGTTTTGATTTTACTCAAAGAGGTGTGACTCAAACCCATCAGTCCACCATGAATAGTGGATATTAGGCCTTTACGCAGTGGGGACAAACAGAGGAGATTATCTATAATATTTGCATCAGGAGCCTCAGGGAAATTTGATATTAATGAGTTAATGAAGTGTCTTACTTGCAGATATCTGAAAAAATGAGAATTGGGTAAGTTAAAACTCTCAGAAAACTATTCGAATGATGCAAACCTATGATCAACAAACAAATCTTTGCAAAACTTAATGCCCTTACTGTACCATTCCTGAAACACTGAATCATGTAAAGAAGGTTGGAAGAGATGGTTAGAGACGATAGGACTGGAGAGAGAAAAGCCCAGAAGACCACTGTGCTTTCTGAACTGAGCCCATATTCTCGAGGTATGCCTAATAACTGACTTATGCCGTATTATTGATTGATTTAATTGAGGGGATGGGGAGTGCAGATCCAAGGACTGCAGAGACAGAGAGGTCTTTGACAGAGTTTAGTTCCATTTCCACCCAGACAGGGCGATTAGGTTGGTTATGAAAATATGCCCAAAAGATGACACATCGAATGTTTACTGCCCAGTAGTAAAAACTAAAATTAGGTAAAGCCATGCCACCGTCTCTTTTAGATCTTTGAAGGAGGGACTTGTTCAATCAAGGATGTTTAATTTTCCAAATGTAAGATGATATAATTGAATCTAAAGCAACAAAGTAAGATTTGGGAATAAAAACAGGTACAGACTGAAACAGATATAAAAATTTTGGAAGAATACTCATTTTAATGGCATTAATGCAGCCCACCAGGGACATGGACAGTGGTGTCCATTGCCCCAAGTCCTTTTTTGTTTGGTTCAACAACCTAATAAAATTTTCTTTAAAAAGGTGTTTATGTTTCCTTGTAATTGTAATACCAAGATAGGTAAACTGATTTTTCACTATCTTGAAAGGAAGGTGTTGCATTCCTGTTGTTTGAACTTTTTCTGCTAAATAATACAGTACTCTTTTGTGCAAATTCAATTTATATCCTGAAAAATAGCTAAATTCACTTAGCAATGACAGCAAAGGTGGCAGGGAGAAAATTGGATTTGATATAAAAAGTAAAAGATCATCTGCATAAAGGGACACTTTATGTTCCTTTCCCTGCCTCCAAATCCCAGATATCTCCCTACAACTACGGAATGCGATTGCCAGTGGCTCGATGGCAAGGTTAAAGAGTAATGGACTAAGAGGACACCCCTGACGAGTTCCTCGCCGAAGGCTGAATGGTTGAGATTGCTGAGCATTTGTCCGAACTGAGGCAATAGGGCTTGCAATAATTAAATACAATAATTTAACCCAAGTGATAAAACTTGGACCAAAATTTTATTTATCTAAAGCCCTAAATAAATACTCCCATTCCACACGGTCAAAAGCCTTTTCAGCATCCAGAGAAAGGACACACTCGGGGATCCCCTCTGATGGTGTGTACAAGATGTCCATAACGCGTCGAATGTTGAAGTAAGAGTGACGATTTTTGATAAAACCGGTCTGGTCCTCAGATATAATTGAGGGTAGAACATTCTCTAATCTGCGAGCTAGGACTTTAGCAAGGATTTTAACATCCACATTAAGAAGAGAGATTGGTCTATATGAAGAGCACTCTGTTGGGTCTTTATCTTTCTTTGCTATAAGGGTGATACAAGCCTCATTAAATGAAGCAGGCAGCTTACTTACCTTGCTTAAAAGATTCAGATAGAACTAAAGCTAGTTGTGGTGCAAGGTATAAGGAGAATGATTTAAAAAACTCTGCAGGGAACCCTTCAGGACCCGGGGACTTACCAGACTGCAATGATGACATAGCTGAAACTATTTCCTCTTGTGATATGGGCTCTTCCAATCTTAATCTAGACTCAGGGGACAGTGTTGGAATATCTAGTTGAGACAGGAATTTCTCAACTGAACTATGGTCCTTTGGGAACTCAGAAGTATATAATCGAGAGTAGAAATTCCTGAATGCATCATTGATATTAGAATGATCGGTAGTAATGGTACCATCCTCCATCCGAATTTTTGTAATGTATTGCTGTGCTCTAAATCCTCTTAACTGATTGGCTAAAAGTTTTCCAGATTTGTCACCGTGAATGTAAAATTGGCTTCGACTCTTTAATAACTGACCTTCAATTACATGTGATGAAATAAGTTCAAACGTAGTTTGCAATTCTACCCGTTTTTCATACAGATCCGGGTTTTTAAGCAGGGCATACTGCTGATCTATTTCTTTAATTTGGTTGGACAGATCTTTTCGTTCTTTATATGCCTTCCTTTTCATGTTTGCAGTGTCTGAAATTATCTGTCCCCTGAGGTAGGCTTTCAGAGCATCCCAAACAGTTAAACGTGACACTTCAGGTGTTTCATTTGTGTTTAAGAAAAAAACTATCTGGTCTTCCATAAATTTAATAAAGTCATCATCTATCAGTAATGATGAATTAAAGCGCCAATGTTTTCTAATTTGAGGGAGATCAGGGAGTTGTATAGACATAACAACTGGAGCATGATCCAATATCACAAGGCTCTGATAAGAACAAGAATTAACCATTGGGATAAGTTGATTGTCTACAAAGAAATAATCAATTCAGGAGAAAGTGTGATGCACATGTGAGAAAAAGGAGTATTCTTTCTTTTTTTAATTGAGGAAGCGCCATATGTCAGAGATACCAAAGCTGCAGAGATAGGACTGAAGTAGCGTGGCAGATTTACTCAGTGGTATAGGATTGGGCGATGACCTGTCAAGTGATGGATCTAAACAGCAGTTAAAATCTCCCCCTAATATGAGAGAGTATGAGCCCAGATCTGGTAGAGCAGAAAGGAAATGTTCAAAGAAGGAAACATCATCATAATTAGGGGCATATAAATTAGCCAACACTACATTAGTATTAAATAATTTCCCTGAAACAATGATACAGCGACCTAGTATATCAGTGATAACATTATGGTGCTCAAAAGAAATGTTTGGATTAATAAGAATTGAGACGCCCCTAGCTGTGGCCTGAAAGGTTGAGTGGTAGTGTTGCCCTCCCCAACGCGACATAAGGCGAGAGTTATCAGAACTGCGAATGTGAGTTTCTTGTAAGAAGGCGATTGCAGTGTTAAGTTGTTTAATGTGTGAGAGCACCTTCCTTCTCTTGACCCTTAACATTCCAGCTCACAAAGTTTAAAGAACTATTCATTCTCCTTGACAGAAGATGTGGGTAGATAAACATAAATAATACTGAAATGCCTTGCGTCAGCCTTAAAACAAAAGTGTAAAACACAGAGCAACATACACTGTATACACAGAACTAACATAGTACTGGCTTTGGAGATCCCATACCCCTCCCCCCCCCCCGGCACCCCACTGCACCCAAACACAACAAGATAGCTGCAAAAAAACAAAGCAGCAACCTCTTTCATCTTTCCATAGTTCACCCGACAAATCTTCCTGCCGCTAACCACCCCATCTTCAGCTCCGACGTACTTTACATAAACTAAGAATTAAATATATAAATAAAACATTTCTACACACCAATACTGAAATCTCTTAATGAGAGAAAAACACAAAACAACCCCCCCCCCGCCACGTTACATTGTGACTCTAGAAAACAAACATATAAATCACACGTCATTAAAAATAGAAAGAATAATAACAAAAAAATAATGATAACCACTACACAAATTTTAACACAGTACTCTTACCAGGAAAAACGTAAACATGACTGGATTTTAAGTTTTTATTTTTTATTTTTTATACAGGATACTTTCCTGAGAACTGTAGTTGTATATTGAAATTGAATTTTAAAACTAGTGTACTACGGTGTTTTCAGTAAGCTGTCTATGTGTTTTTGCGCCTCTTCTACCGAGCGTAGCCACTTCTTCTGACCGGTAGAGAGAGTTATCCGGAGCCGTGCTGGATACAGGAGAGAAGGCCGGAGTCCACGCTGGTATAACTCAGTCATAACGTCTCTATACTCGGCTCGCTGGCTTAAAACTTCGGGAGCGTAGTCTTCCACGATGCGAACCTGCTGACCGCGGTATTCCAGCTTCCCTCTCCGCTGTGCCTCCCGAATCAGAAGCTCTTTGACCTGGTACCGATGTACACGGAGAATGACGGGCCGAGGTCTCTGTCCTGAAGCGGGTTTGGATGCAGGGCCGCGGTGGGCTCTGTCAATCTCAGGCGGCGATGGCAGCGTTTCACTACCAAACACCTCGCACAGACATTTAGAAAAGAACTCGGTAGGGAGTCCACCTTCCGTAGCTTCTGGAAGACCCAGGACACACAGATTTTGTCTCCTGCTCCGGCCCTCTAGGTCTACGACTTTGGTCGTTAACTTCGAGTTGTTTTCCCGAAGACCAGAGCAGATGTTCTTCAACTCGCTCACACGCTGGCTCAGGTCATCTGTAGCGAGCTCTAATGAAGGCAAGCACTGACCATGGTCCTCTACTTGGGCCTGAATTTTGTCTAGTTTACTTTCCAGTAAACCAAACGAGGATTTAAAGTCAGCCGCTAGCGCTTCACGGTGTTTGTCTAACAGCGCAGAAATAGCCTCCACTGTTAGAGCGGCCGCAGTGTCATCTTTTTTCCCAGTTTTAACACTCCTGGTAGCCATTGTAAGTGGAAAATAAATGACCGTGGAGTAAGGTACAAAGTTATTATATCCTAAAGATTTAATTTAACATTTAGAAACGAAAAAGGGAGTGAAGAAATTCGAAATTATCGGAACAGCTCTCTAACACGTCTACTCCAGTCACTAACCAGAAGTCCGCAATAAATGTTTTTGTAAAAAAACTAAAACAAAAAGGAAATAGTGTGAGAAAATCGTGATTTCGTTTTGCAAGAAATATGCCGCCCTACATTTCTAACCAGGGACAGTTTATCTTAGACCAGGGGTGTCAAACTCCGTTCTTGAAGGGCCGAAGACCTGCAGGGTTTTGTTCCAACCCTGCTCCAACATATATGCCATGTAGTTTTCAAATAAGCCTTAATGATTTGATTAGGTGGATCAGGTGTTTTTAATGATGGTTGAAGCTAAACTCTGCGGCCCTTCAGGAACGGAGTTTGACACCCCTGTCTTAGACAGTCTACCTAGTGGCATGGCTTTGGGAAGTTGGAAGAAACTGGACAACACAGAGGGAACCCAAGTGGAAAGACAGGAAACTGGCCTCAGGACGGAAGCTAGGATTAGCTTTTATTGTTCTTCAATGCACCAAATGACATCTCCACAGAAAAAATTAAATAAAGTAACTGTGTAAATTACTGTATTAGTTAATTAAACCTGATGTGTTGATTCTAGCTGTTACGCAGAGACTCTGAATATATATATATTTTTTCAATTAACAAGTCGGGAGTATTCAAAGCAAACACAAACATGGAGGAATTTAACTGGAGAAAAAAAATTGATTCAGTTCAGGAGCACAGAAAACAAAAGTACAGATGGTACAATAAATTGGTACCGTTTGCTTGCTTTGAATTTTTCCTGTGATCTTCATTTCTGAGCCGCACGAGAGGACAAACATGCGAGCGTTTTCAAAATCTTAGTCCTGATGCACAGCTCTAGTGTGAAGCCATAACTGTAGAGTTGGACTAGTCAAAGACATGAAAGTCATGAAGCATTTTTGTTATATTATCCCTAACGTGCTATTTCTGTCTTGTCTGTGCTTTGTGTTTCTTTCCTTTTGTTATCTTATAGATTCGCACTTGTTCATCACTAATGTCTAACACATTGAGCTTCAGTTTGCATGTGCTGTTTGTTTCCTGCTAATAAATAAATGGTTTGTTTATTCTCTGCTTCTACCTGCTTCTATTTATTGTCTTGTCGTTCATATTCATTTCTACTATCAAAAAAACATAACAGGGACTGAAAGCACTATTCCAAACTCATCCTTCACCTGTCTTCCATTTTAATTCCATCTTAATTGGGTCCATGCATACTTCCCCTCCCTTCCGTTCCCTGCTCGTCCCCTCCACTTTCCATGTTGCACTCGTGCAGTACTCAGCCTGTTCTGCAGGGGGCATGGTGAGTAACTCACGCACACACTGCATGAAGCCTCTGTGCTTTCATGATCACTAATTAACCATCCAGAAAGGGCATTTTATTTTATTTCAGAATGTATCCATGTGAAAGTTTATGCTTGTGTACTATTTCGTTTATGTTTTTAATTGATGCAAGAGCTGAGATGTTATAATGATGTACTGTATTGTGTATTATAAAGGATGCCCGCAAGTTCTATCGTAATGGTGGAATTTTTTTTTTCTTTAGGGTTCTGCACCTTCACCTCCCAGTCAAATTGTACGAGCCCTACGTGTCTGTAAGCTTTAGTGTCTGCCGTCTGTCGCCTATCTACCAACTGGCTATTTAATGAACTGGCTTTAAATCCTCACAGCTTATTAGGGTTATGTTTGAACCTGAACACGTTTCTTTCATCCTGAAACATTCTTAATTCTTTTGACATGCTGTAAATCCCAACAAACACTCTCCTGTTCGTCTCCGAACAATCTACTAACTCCTTCAACCTGCTTTTTGCTTAATCTTTTTTAATCGACGAAAAGCACATGTATGCCTCGTCACTTTTTGTCTTGTGGATATTATGTACTTAAAGTGTGTGAGAGCTGCTGCTGAGGAATCTCCAGACCTGTAGGTTTATAGCGTATGATCTCAGTCATTCTATTGTGTATATACAGTGTGTGTGTATGTGTGTGTATGTGTGTGTATGTGGGTGTGTGTGTGTGTGTGTGTGTGTGTGTGTGTGTGTGTGTGTATTGTATTGAGATCATACATTGTTGGTAGGTGAGTTTTTCCTCTGTGTTCTGTGACTTTATTCAGAGCACTGGCAAAATTTGAGTGTATTGTTTTGAAATGTGACCACTGATATTATACTGTACCATGACATGACCTTGGTGTACCCGTCCACACAGACCTTCTCCTTTTCTTTCTTTTTTTTTTTTTTAGATCTCCACAAACTGTAATTAGATTTTGGTACGGGTTCTTTAAGGTTTTGATTTTTAATGAACCTAGTGGAAATGCATTCTGACTATGTTCACATTACAATTCACATTGCTCAATTCTGATTTCTTTAGTGTGATTGGATTTGAATTTCATGACGATTCACATTCATAATTACAAGTTCAATTCAATTAAATTTTATTTGTATAGCGCTTTTAACAATTGACATTGTCGCAAAGCAACTTAACACAATCAAAAGAATTATATAAGTTTGTATGAGATGTGAACGTGTATGATCAAAATGTCCCTGATGAGCAAGCCGAAGTGACTAATAAAGTGACTTTTATCTAACTATTGCTCACACCGTCTAGGGTAAAACATTTTTTTTTTGCTCTGGAGTAGCTGTTATGATCATTGCTATGAAATACCACATATGGAAGTGACTCAGATATTTGCATTCGGACAAAAAAATAAAAAATAAAAAACAGATCACAGTAGGGTAAAAAAAAAAAAAATCTGAATTGAGTCACTTTAGGTTGGTAATGTGATCTGAGAAATGAACTTTTGAAAAAAAAATATATATATATTTTTTTGCATTGTTCTCCAAAGAACCTATTACATACTGTAGAAGCTTGATGTAGAACCTGTTACTGTATATTCTGTTTACTCTCTGTAATTGAGAGAACCCCAGTAGTCACATTTCGTACATGAGCTACACTTGGACAGGAAGTTTGCCTCCTCTTCCGTTCTCTCTTTCTCCTTGTCTTTCTCAGTGTCGCTCTCTCTCTCTCTCTGTGTCTTGCTTCACTTTCTATTCACCAGCTGGACTTTGAGCTTCCCTTACTTTCATCACCCCTACCCCCCCATCCCTCCGTTCTCTCTCATTCCCTGCCTGCATCACTCTTATTTTAGTCTCCCCTTCCTTTACGTTCTTCCACCAGTCTTTTCCTTTTCCTCTGCTGCTCATTGCGCATCCTCCGGCCACACTGCCTGTTCTGTGGCTTAAAAAAAAAAAAAAAAAATAACACTTTTTAATGCAGACACGTATTCAGTCACAAAGCCTTTTTATTTAATTAACATTTCTCTTCCTCTTTTATTATTTTTTTTTGTCGTTGTTCCCAAGAACTGGTGAACTCTTCCTTCTTTTCCGGCTCTTCGTGGATCATGTGAACATTTGAGTCCTGACCTCTGCCTTGCGTTGCAGGTGATCCAGAAAGGCTGGCTGACCATCAACAACCTGAGTTTGATGAAGGGAGGTGCCAGAGAATACTGGTTCCTGCTGACGGCAGACAGCCTCTCCTGGTTTAAGGATGACGAGGTGAGGGCTGGCCTGCGTTCTCACTTGCTGACATGTCTTGTTTCCTCCGTTCAAATCCGAATTTTTTCATGGATCAATCTAGAAAGCGGTCGCATTAACACCAGGATTCGGGCGAGTCCAGATCGGCCGTCCCTCGTGCCGTGTGGCCTGCCAGGTGGGCTGCCATCTGTCTGCCTGTCTGTGCCTGCTGTACAGGTGCAGGAAGTTCTGCACAGCAAGTGTAGACAGGCAGACAGACAACGCTCTCAGCCAATGGCAGCACGTTGTGGCGCTGGGAAAGAAGGAATTGAACGGCACATCATGTAACACAAGTTTGCTCTCTTGGTAGAACTCTGTGAAGGAATAACATCAGGATAACTACACCTGGCTCTGAACGTGACATAACTGGGATCTAGCTGAGTTTAGATATGGGAAACTAGACCAGAACAAAATATGTTGTATTTCATTTGCTGATTTTTTTTTCTTCCTGTCTTACTCTCGTTAACTTCCTTTTCTCTTTCGCACTCTTACACTCTCTCTTTCTCTCTCTCTCTCTCTCTCTCTCTCTCTCTCTCTCTGTTGGGAATTGAGGCATTTGGATCAGATCACCCTGACACAGCTGGATTCCCCCCAAGCCAAACACACACACTCACACAAACACGGCGCAAATACAAATGGTCTGATGAATAAACACGCAGTAACACAAACAGCCGACGATATAAAAGCATACACAGGACACATAATGTAAGGCACACACAAAAGTTCTGCAGGAATATATCTACACTTAAAGACTTCCTCACGTGACGACACAGACGCGCGTGCAACCCTGGAGCACAAAAATGTTCAAAATGGCAGCCGTATTAACAAACTCGGGTTCGCACAGATTAAACTAATACATTGCATGCGGTTAATAAACGAATTTGCTGATGGTCTCATGTGTTTGTGGTAAAACAGCTAATGTAGTAATAGATAGATAGAACGACAAGCTTTTTTTAAAAATCAGTTTATGACCTATTTCACTAAAGCTAATTATAATTTAGAAACCATCACTGTGAAATATTTATAAAGATAGCAAAATGTTTAAAAGAGAGAGAGAGAATAAATAAATTAATAATTGGATATGTCTGCAGAACATATTCCTAAAATTCTGCTTTGTCCATTATCCGGTGTGTGGCGGAGAATAACCTGCTTTTCCAAATCTTAAGTTGATCTCCAAAACTGGATCTTTGTTATTGTTGTTAATATTATTTGTAGTATTATAATAATTATTATTATTATTTTATTTTATTTTGTTTCATCGATTTTTGGACAAATTTTCTGAAAATATTTTCATTTCGAACGTCCTCAGATACCTTTACTCATACACCCTTCTGGAGTTATCCTGAAGCTACACAAAAAATGTCTTTTGGAACACCGAGCCGTTGTCTCCTCATCTACTCCTGTGTTTCTTTACGTCTGCACTTTTTTTTTCTTTCCTTTTTTTCTCAATGTGACCTATTGTTTTTTTTTTTTATGCATTCATTTTTATTTCACACTTCATTCGTCTTGTGCCTTAAATCTCTCTCTCTCTCTCTCTCTCTCTCTCTCTGTGGCTGGCAGTCTCTCGGGGACCATACACATTCCTGGCTGGAAAATTGTAAGGCGAGAAAGAAAGAGAGAGAGAGAGAGATTTAAGGCACAAGACGTCTTCACTCCTGCAACCCTTCACCTCACACAGCCCATCACATAGCCTGAGTATTCTCTTTCTCTCTCTCTCTCTGCCTCTGTCTTTTGTTCCTTCTCTTTCTATTACATTCTCTCTATCCTTTCTTTTGTCATTAGCCTAATAATTCAGCTACATGCAGCCGCTGTTAGTCTTCCCGGTATTTTTGGTGTTGCTGCTTCGGGTAAACCATCCCAACATTAAACAGACACGCATTCCTTCAGTCTCTCTCTCTCACTCACACACACACACACACACACACACACACACATACACACACACACACACACACACACACACACACACACACACACACACCACACACACACTTGCACTTCAGCTCTGCATCTCGCACTCATGCTACATGAGGGAAAACAGATGACTCTTACTTACTAAGTCTCTCTCCTACATCGTCACGCTCGCTCTAACTGTGTGTGTGTTTAAGAGAACAAGCAGGTTGTACTAGCAGATCAGTTTTTCATGCACGCAGTGGTGAGTTCATTGAGAGCTCGTGAGACACCTAAACAGGAACACACAGCTGAAACTAGACGCTTTTTTAAAGCTAGCATTGACGAGGTGGAGTCAGAGTTGTACCACATCTGCTCACATCTGCATGAGCAGTCTGATCTCTAAACACTAAAGCACATCAAAATTTACACCAGCAAGTCCAACATCACTCTCAGCCATTCCTGTCCCAGTGACAGACAACAGTACATGTCTTAATTTTCGAACGGAAATGTAAAGAAGTTGATGCTTTGCATTTCTTGGATCATCTGTCTGAGCAGGCGTCTAGTGCAGATGATCGTAGCCAATCCATGCACAGTCTAACCAATGTGCAGACTACTGTACACCAGTATGATCCTGAACAGGTAGTCTGAACACTGGGATGACGGAGCAGGAGATCAGAGTTCCATCCCTTCCTGTGACTCTCTCTCTTCTCTCTCTCTCTCTCTCTCTCTCTCTACCTCATTTCTCTCTTTCTACTCTATCGCTCAGCCCATCCTTGCTGGCTCAGGCTTTCTCAGGAGGAGGTGGAAGATAAAAAATAAACAAGATAGAAATAGTCTCCTTCTTCTCTTTCTCTCTCACTCTCTCTCCATCTCTCAGTGGCTTTCCGGCATAAGGGGAAACAGACAGGGCAGAGAGAGAGAGAGAGACGCACTCTGGAGCTCCGTCTGCAGTTTTGTCCTGTTCCCGGAGACGCCTCAGTCGGTCGTGGAGTTGCGGTGCATTTTCCTCGTCGCTTGGGTCGAGCATCTAGTCTTGACGTGGCACATTTCACTCCTGTAGCCGGCAGTCTGGCAGCACATTCAGGGAAGGCATGGTGAAGAAAGAGGGAGAGAAGAACGAGGGAGAGCGGGCGGAGAATGAGAGAGAGCGAGAGAGAGAGAGAGGGAGGAACCTACTGGCCATATAAGGGTTGATGGGACCCATTGGGGAATTGATTTTTTTGGATCGCCTGTTGCTATCAAAAATTTTTTTTCAGAGCTGGAATCCTGCGCTGCGATGCTCTACTGTCCACACCTCCGTCAGCAGTTCTCTGGTTCTCTCCTCTCCTCCCATATCTATCTTCTTTCTGTACTTTAAGTACTTTTCTGCACTTTCCCTGCTCCATCTCTTTCCCCCCCCCCTCCCATCTCTCTCTCTCTCTCTCTCTCCCCCCCTCCCTCCCTCCCTCTCTCTCTCTCTCTCTCTCTCTCTCTCTCTCTCTCTTTCTCTCACTCTAAAGCGGTACCAGATGTTGTAGTCTTAACGCCAGCCCGTCATTTCTGACCTTTTTTTTTTTCTCAACCTCTGAAAAACTCCGGCAGGAAGTGGGCCTCTGAAAGGGAAAAAAGAGAAAGTTAAAAAAGAGAGTGAGAGAGGGATACAGACTAGGAGGGGTGCAGGGAGTGAGTGAAAGTGGAAGAGGGCATGAAAAAAAGATGAGCATAAGGGGTTACAAGGGAAAGGGAACAGGATGTGACTAATTCTTAGATGATGTCTTTTTTTCTTCCTTTAATCTATATGATGTATACGTCTCCATCTTTGCTCCTTGTCGTTCTGTCTATCTGTGCAACTCCTCCGGGTCCCCGTTATGCACAGTGTAACCCAAGACATTTCCTGAGACCCCAGCCCCTCCTGGACCGAAGGGGGGTGGGGGGTGAGCAAGAGAGAGGGAAAGCTGCCCCCACTTTTTTTTTTTTGGAGAAATGTTGTGTTTTAGAGGCTCATGCCGAATAATGACTTCCACATGTGGGCCTTCTCGCTCTATCTTTCAATCCCCCTTTCATACTTGTTTCTCTTCATCTTGAGCCTTTTGCCACTCGCTGAAAATCTTGCCGCATCCCTATGTTATGTCTTCGGTTTTTCCCTAAACTCCCCTCTGACAGATATTGATCACACTAGCTCTGGGACTCTTTAGGAGCAGCGCGACATTAGCGTCAGGGCTGTTAATAGAGCTGATCGGTGTTAAACATAAAATTGCAGCATCTGTTAAACGAGCTCACATAATTCCCCTGGATTCAGGTTGGGTTATTTGGGTGTTTCGGGGTGCTGGTTTACAAAAGCAGAAATACTCAAAGAAAATTCCATTGACAAATTCCAGTGGCCGCGTGACCTCGACCTCCACCGTCGTACACGACTTTTCTCGTTTAAAAACCTCTGGCAGCAATTATAGTCAGTGAGATTTTCCCTTGACTGAACTCCTTATATTTTAATCTTTTTTTTGTACGCTTTTGATTATACTGTCAGTTTCATTCCTTTAATGAAAACAATACTTTCTGCAGACATGATTATTTCCAGATTTTAAGGGGGAAAAAACATGACTTGTTTGCACACACAATGTACAAAGACAAAGTTTACTTAAAATGAATAAAATCTAATATTTTATAGCTTTTGTAGAGTGAAGATTGTAAATTATTACAAAAAAAGAAAAAGTTTTTTTTTTTCCACATTAAGGTTCCTCACAGACACACCCACAAGTTTTGTCAGTTCTTTCGCAAGCTTTTCTTGGGCTAGTCGTACTTCCCATCTTTTTTTTCTTTTCTTTTGACTAATTCTATCTTTTGTCTTAATTCAGTCTCATCTGATTGGAAAGATCGTTGCTGACCACAAAATACGAGCCAGAAAGCAGGAATTAAACTGGCTTGGGAGTAGGTTACTGTAGGGGTTGCCAGATCACATTGACAAAATCCTCTGTTGCAATCCCCAAACCGAGCCATTTCTTTGTGTGTTTTTAAATGAAATTATGTAGATTAAATGAAAGAAATGGGAACATTGTTTTTTTACCGTGACACGATTCAAAGTGCCTAAAGATACAATTTATAAATTGTTTGGTTATGTAACAACTTCAACATCAACCTCATTTCCCCTCTTGTCTGTTCCAACCACTCAGCCATTCAGCATTGCCAGTATACTAATCACCGGCCTGATCATCTGTCATCATCTGCACCTGTTTCTCACTGGTTCATGCCTTAACTTAGATGCTTTTTTAATGCTTGAATGATTCATAGGTCACTGTGTGGCTTAACAAACAAAAACATTCCTCTGAAACTGCTCCGGAGTGGAGCAGGGAGTCGACTGAAAATTAGAGAGTCCTTTAGGAAGTTTGGGGAACTATTCCTCAAGACGACATAAAAAAATACAAGAAAGACTAGCTCTTTGAAAGTAAAATATGATGAAATGAGGACTGGCTCTAGACTTTTGCAGAGTGCCTGCACAAGACACAATTTTCCATCCTAAGATGACAAGAAGTAGCCCAGTTGGTTGCAAAACTGCACAATCTGGCAACACTGACTCACAGCTTTTTAAACCATCACCTCCTAGATCAACGTAATCCATAGACCCACTGACTCCAAAATCAACTTTTTAAAATATGTTTTTAAATATATATGTTTGTATTTGAGTGGTAAAATATTGCAGTCCTGTGCACTCTAAAGTATTCACACATTGGAAGGCAGCACAGAGTCCTGTCTGGTAGGAGCGAATTATTTGCTAAGTTTGTTTAGAATTGTATCAAAGTCTTAAAATATATAAAGAATATTTCTAAAGTCTTGATACTAACAGAATTGCAATACAAATCATGATATCGTATCGGGCAGCCCCTGGTGATCCTCTATATCCTCCATCTCTGTTAGTCAGACATTAAGTGTTCAAATGACCAACAATATCTGAACTTCTGTTAGGAAAAAGCACTTTTTGATAAAGAGAAAGACATTACAATGCTAATATAACCTTGACCACAAAGGGTAACCACTGACACGTTAGCTTAGTGAGTAAGCATAGCTGCTGAATGAATGTTCATGCCTCATATTTTTGAGCTTTAGACACTTTGTGATCAATAATATCAAGTAGGAACTTCCCACATCAAATGATGGATTTTTTTCACCAAGCAGCTCTAGACACACAGAGGCATCAGTTATAGTTTAACAGTTTAACAGGTTCAGATGGCCTCCTGTTTGGGGGAAAAAGGGGCTTGGAGTATGACTTCTGTCCTATGTCTGACCCCTCACTCTACTTTCCCCCTTACCCTTTCCTCAGGAGAAAGAGAAGAAGTACATGCTGCCTCTGGACAACCTGAGAGTGCGCTATGTGGAGAAGACCTTCATGTCCAGCAAGCATGCCTTTTCCATCTTTAACACAGAGCAGAGGTCAGATGTGTATACACGCACGTGCACGAACGCACACATACATACACACCAAGGGGCGGGGTTTGTGAAGGATGGGGCGGTTTACATTTGTGTGGTTGTCAGAAATGATCAGGGTGCAGACTGGGAAATGGAGACACAGCTAGTTACAGACAAACCACATTTTAGTGACTCACAGCTCAGGACTGACTTACAGACCAGTGTGTGTGCGTGTGTGTGTACGTGTACGTGTGTGTTGCCACTAATAAGAGGTCATGACACTCGCTCACAGCTGTTGATTTATCACAGGCGGTTATAAAACAGATTTGAATGCATAGGAAGACTCGTAAAACTCGACACGCGCTTTGACAAACGCTCCACCCCATTCCGAAACGGCTCGATTGTTACTAGTCGCCTCGGGCTGTCTGTCTGTCTGTCTCTCTTTCTTTCTCTCTCTCTTTTTCTCTCTCTTACACTCTCTCTCTGAGTGTGTCTGCGGTCCTGCGCTCACTGCCACGCTCTCTGCTCTTGCTGGTGGAATTTGTGCTCCGTCCTCCTGGCTGCTCTCTGCTTGGGAGTTTCCCAGACATTTATTACGCTAGACACAAACTGGGAACGCAGTAGATTTAAAAGTGATGGACACAGCAATATAAATATATAAATACACACATACACTTTTAAACACACTCGCGCACACACACACCCATGTCACCATTCACATATGCCAAATAGTCTGCTTTTAGCTTCACATTAACATGAGGGAATTACACAAGTGCAAAAGCAAAGCACTCGCATGCTCCACACTTCCTCTCACACATATGCACGCACGCACGCACTCACGCACACACACATTCACATTCACACATGGGCAGTGCTGTAGAACCCGCTGACACATTCCTGGCTGGCGTCTATCCCCCTTTTCCCTCTCCCTCTCCCTCGTCGAGATTCTTTCCTAAGAAACGCAGCCCCGTTTTCTGATTGTGGGTGTGGCTGGGAATAATTAAGGGCTTAATTAGAAGGGCTTGTTGTGTAAGCAAATGAGAAAAAAATAGTTTGACTCTTGGGAACGATGCTGATCTCTTTTTGTCAGTGTATGTTTTTTTTGTGTGTGTGTGAACAGAACATCCCTGCTTAACTTGTCAAGGAATGCAACGCGATGCCCGGACTCCCCAGAACACCCCTGTATGTACCTCTGAGCCAAAGGTGGGGTGAAGTCTGGGGGGGTGGGGGCATGGGGTGGTGCGGACGCCACTGTCAGGGAGCTCTTTTAGACTTTTGGGACACTGAAAAGCACAATCAGATACATATTGACTCCCACAGACACACTCTCACATTGAAACAATGTACAATGTTTTGACAAGGGATAAACATGAACTGTATTTTAAATGTTCAGTATCAACTTCTATTATTATATGCCACTGATGTGAGAGAGAGAGAGAGTGAGTGTGTATGGTGAGTGCTGCCTGTCAGAAAAGGCTCGGCTTCAGAGCAATCAGCGCACTCTGGAAATGGTGCATAACATTTTCTTTGGCTAATCAAGGCTGGTTTTGTTTGATTTCGTCCACATTTCTGGACGCATTCTGAACTCAACCCCAACAGTGTGTGACAATACGGTGTGTACCCGTGCACAGCCTTCTCGGTCACAATCAAATGCGTATGATAAAGGCTGTGGTTGAAGCGATACAAGTTAAGTAATAGCCAATTACATGTAATAGCACTTGTGCTTGCCAGAACAATGGTTTGTAGCTGATCATCATGAGTTATGAGACAATGTGGCTTTCTGATGTGTGTTTTTTCTGCAGAATACTTTTTGGTGAAAAAAGACAGAATTGCACTGTATGTTGAGATACAAGTATTGTCTAGAGAACGAGGAGGAGGAGGAGGAGGAGGCGGTGGTGGCTTAAACCAGAGTGGTGATTGAGGTTCTGGGTTGCTGATCAGAGGGTCATGGGTTTGAGCCCTACCACTGTTTAGTCCTTGGGCAAGAGCATTAATCCTAAACCCCATACAATCCAGCAGTGCCGGTCTAAGGAAGGGCTAGAAAGGGCATCCAGCGTAAAACCTGTGCCAGATCAATTCATTAGTTAATCTGTTAATAGTTAATTTAAACAGATGTCAGGGACCTTCTGTCATCATTTTTCATCATCTCGAGTTACATTTATAGTTTATTCCCACCTTTTATTTGATTGTGTGTATGGATTTTTTTTTCTTTTTTTTCCTTTTTTTCCTCTTTTTCTTTGTATTTCTTTCCTTTTCCAAGCAGACTTTGAGCTGCTTGTTTTTTCTTGTTTCCTTTTCTCTGTCCTCTTCTTTTTTTCCCCCTTCTTTAAATATACCTGGTGTCTAGCCATGTACATTGTACAGATACCGTTTCTTAGAGATTTCTTAGGCTAGGAGTGGGGGAAGGGTGGTATGGGGTCATTGGTAGAAGTGTGTGTAAGAGGTTTATAAATTAAGATTGTGAAATGTGCCTCTGCTTCATTGCTGCAGTATGTCGTTTGAATCCGAGATCTGAAATTTGAAATGCACGCTACATGTTTGTTTTTTATGTTTCTGGTTAAAAATCAATAAAATATCATTGATAAGAAGCCTGAGCCAGATCAAATGAGCTGAAGTGACGACCCCTAGGATAAAAGGGACGAGGTGGGATTAAAGGGACAAAAATTGACCAGAGAACATGGAGGAAACTCAACTGAACGCAAGGACAACTTGTAAACCTTAAAATAGAGCTCAGGATCAGTGCCGCTCTGGCATTTTATCGCTTTAACTGTGTGGAGAAATCCAAGACGTCATAGCCGAAAACTTACGTGAAAACGTGTTTGTGGTGCTCGGCAGATTTAAAACAATTAAAGGGACAAACGAGCATCAAAGAAATGGTTGAATTCCGAAGACGATACAGCTCTAAACATCAGGGTTGAAGTATGAGAACAAAATGTGAGGCAGGAATGTTACACTGTCGCACCACAGCCAATCACAGTGACACTAGCCAATCTTGAGCTCATGTATGTGGAAGAGCACAGATAGCATTCAGCATTCAGATTTCTCTGAGTGTGTTACACTGCATGCGTTGGCTCCTTGTGACTCTGAGGAAGAGCATGTTCATTGGTATCTGAGCAGAAAGGTGGAAACGTGGAAATTCTCAGGTAAAGAAAAGATGCATATAGGTGATCTTGGTAGGATGTGAGAGGTGTGTGTTTGTGCGTGTGGGTGGTAGCTCATGCCCAGGTTTGTGTGTTTTGTGATACTGGTTTGAGGTGCAGTCACTAGCGGACTCATGTTGCGGAGCGGCCTGACAGCCTCTCACACCACAGGCGCAACAAAGCTGAACAACAGGCTGTGCAAACAAGGAGTTCTGGTGAGGGTGAGAGTGGGACAGGAGGGGGGGTGGGGGCACAAAAGAGGAAGAAACAACACAGTTATTAAGGGGAATGTGAAACACATGGAGGGACCTGGACTCCAGATTACTGCCTTTCTGCCTTAGCTATGCCTTGAGAGAGAGAGACTCAGGAGGTGACTGAGTGTAAGGAGAAAGGCGTAGATGGGAAAAGGGTACTTCAAGAAGGAATTCCAACTGATCATCATGAGTGTCAGATAAATTCATAATGTGTGTTATGACCATTGTGTGTGTGTGTGTGTGTGTGTGTGTGTGTGTGTGTGTGTGTGTGTGTTGCTGCCATAGGAACATGTATAAAGACTACCGGCACCTGGAGCTCGCCTGTGATACGCAGGAGGAGGCAGAAAGCTGGAAGGCCTCACTGCTGCGTGCTGGAGTCTATCCTGAGAAAACAACAGTAAGACAACAACTCTCTCAAACAGTACTGCATTACCACACTCACCTGTAAGTGTAATACACTCTGCTGCCCAGATGCAAAGCACAGAAGTATTTGGTTTTAGGTTTGTGACACTGCTTTATGCCAGAAAATAAATACAGTGTGGTTTATTTATCCTTGTATATTCAACACACCTACAATACACCACACCGATCAGCCATAAAGTCAAAGTTATATACTGATTCTCCTGTCACAATTGCGCCTATCAAGGGGTTGGATATATTAGGCAGCAAGTTAACATTCATTTCTAGAAACAAGAAAAATGGGCTAGCGTAACGACCTGAGAATCTTTGACAAAGGTTAGATTGTGATGGCTAGACGACTGGGTCAGAGCAACTACAAATCAGCAGGTCCTGTGCGATGTTCCCAGTCTGGAGTGGTCAGGATCTACTGAAACAGGTCCAAGGAAGGGCAACCAGTGAACCAGTGACAGGTTCATGGGCACCCAAGGCTTAGCAAAGACTAGCAGCCTGTCTGATCTGATCCCACACAAAAGTGTCTGAACTACAAACTGATGAAAAATTGAATGCTGGTACTGATGGAAAGCCCGCACAGACACTTCAGACTGGTCAGGGTGTCCATACTGCCCCCTCTCCATCACATAAAGCTTCTACAATGGGCATATGAGCATTAGAACTGGAACATCGAGCTGGCCTGGTGTGAAAAATCACATTTTTCTTTTACATCATATTAACGACCCGGTATGTGTGCGTCACTTGCCAGGATGCACTATTGGTCGAAGGCAATGTGCTGCTGGGAAACCTCGGGTCCTGGCATTCATGTGGATGCTAATTTGACACGTACCAGCTACCTAAACATTGCTGCAGACCAAGTACAGCCCTTCGAGGAAGTGGTATTCCCTGATGGAAGCGGGCTCATTCAGCAGCATAATGTGTCCTGACACATTGCAAACATGGTTCAAGAATGTTTGAGGAACACGACAACGAGTTCAAGGTGTTGACATGTCCTCTAAATTCCTTAGGTCTAAATCTGATCGGGCTTCCATGGGTTGTGCTGGACAAACAAATCTGATCCATGCTGGCCCCCACAGCACATTTTCAGTGGTTTTGTGGAGACCATGCTTTAATGGGTCAGAACTGCTTTTTTTTTCCTTTTTTTTTAGCAGAAGGTGGATATGATGCAATTGATTTTTGAATTCAAGTTTTATCATTTCAGATTAACAGTATATACTGTATCTGAGCACAGTTGTGCAACTCAAATGTTTTTTGACAGGATCCAGTAAGACCTCTAGTTTGGGACTTAACTGTTTTCCCAGAGTGTTTCTGAGCATGTGTTTTGTTTCAGAGCAGTCCCACGCTAACCCCCCCCCCTCTTTTTTTACTTTTTTACTTTCTCAGTTCTCTCTCCGAATCTTTGTATAAGTCTGTCACCTGTCTGAGATTGTTCATCTCTGAGGGCAGGAGTCATTTTCCCTAAATGTGACCTACCTGAATGTGCATGAAACTCTTTAAAAGTATGTTTATGTGTCCTGTTTGTGAGCGTGTAGTGCTTGCTCCACCACTTGGCCAGCAGTCTCCAGGCTCTCTACCGGCTGCTCCACCATCAGCAGCCGCCTGCATTCCTCAGCTCTTGTGTCACTGTGTTGAGGAGAAGAGAGGGGAAAGAGGGGCGTTAATGTCTGTTTCTAATCAACCCCCTCTTTTTTTGTACCCTTTTTCTCCATCTCGGTCTCCATCTCCACGTCTCTCCAGTTCTTACTCGAACTCTTTTTCCTCTGATATGGAACTCGCTGAGTGACATTAGAGTTCTGTTAAGGTTCTGCATAACCTGTTTTGACACAAGTCTATAGAACAAACCCCTCCCTGTCCCTGGATGTATTATTTCCTTCTGTATTCTTTTCCTTCATTCTTTTTCTTCTTCTTCTTCTTTCTCTCTCTCTCTCTCTCTCTCTCTCTCTCTCTTTCTCTCTCTCTCTTTCTCTCTCTCTTTCTCTCTCTCTCTCTCTCTCTAATCTCAAACAACCTTGTGGATAATGTCTTGTATTCTGTCTTGTAACTATGGGTTATTCATTTTTTACATCTTTTCAACATCTGTCTCTCTCTGTCTCTCTGTCTTTCTCTCGTTTATCAGGCAGATGGTGACAGCTCAGTGGTGGACGAGAACTTATCCATGGACCCGCAGCTGGAGAGACAGGTGGAGACCATCCGCAACCTGGTGGACTCTTACATGAGCATTGTCTACAGGAGCATTCGAGACCTGATACCCAAAACCATCATGCACCTGATGATCAACAACGTCAGTCCCGGCTTATACGTTTCCTCTCTCAATCCAAAAACAACTATTAACATGTTATGCTCTTAAACTAACTAGGACAAGCAAGTCGATGAACTCTACAATTTAAATCGTATTCACTGAAAAACCTTATTTTTTTCTCTAAAAAAAAAAAGAAAAAATTCTAAGGCAATGATTCTTATACTGCGCAAGTGTGTTCAACCTAGAAGCTTAAAAGTGTCCTCTGACTGTATTGTAATAAAATATAACTGAACATACAATTTATCTTCAAAAAACCTAAATCCTGCTATAGACAGAAGGAGGTGTATAGGAAAGGGTTGCCAAGTATCAGCAAATTCTCTCAGTATAGCTACAACACCAAAAAAAAAAAATAATTACATTTTGGATACTTGTACACAATGTAGAAAATAAATCACTAAACAAAAAAAAAATATATAATTAGAATGTGTGTCTAAACTTTTAACCGGTACTGTATGTACTAGTCAGAACCTGTAAACTGAGCCCTGCTACTCTGATCATAGGACGGAAAAGTTAAGTAAAGCCTTTATTTACATTGCTTTATTTATATTACATTTAAATTACAATACTGTACATTGCTGTACAGTTAAATTCTTTCTTTGCATATGTCAGCTTGAGGGTTGTGGTCAGCCATGGTACAGGGCCCCTGAAGCGGACAGTATCAAGGGCCCACAATGGCACCCTGATAGAGTGGGAATTTGACCTCAGCATGATACTAATGGAAAATGCACTGTTCTGTTTTAGCCCGATGTACAGTACAAACTATTAACGAGCGCCCCAAATCATATTTCTACCACAAAAGTAATATATATTTGGTGCTTGTAAGACCCTGTTTGGACTCAGCAGCACTCTAGGTTTAGAGTAGAATCTGTTTAATTAACATTTCTGATATTTCTGGAACATCCTCTCCAAAGTAATTTTGAAGAGAATTTTTGAAGGACAAATACAATTAAAACAATTCTGCAGAAAGAAATGGATACCATTACTAGTACAGACTGATGTGACTATAAAATCTTGTTACCAGTAGGAAAGCTTACCCTTGTCCACCAGGGAACCTATTATGTCCTCTCCAATCCACACTATTAAAAATGTATTGACTTTTTCTGGTTATTCTGCTCACACTTTGCTTAAAATTTTTACTGATTTTATAATCTCTTATTTATAATGATTTTTATAATCCCTTAATGGTGCAGAATGTCTGCAAAACAACTTGCTTCCTTACAGCTGCTATAAAGAGTTTTTTCACTTTTTCCCCCTCTTTAGAAGTTGTATTTCTTTCCCACATGAAAACCCACAATTGCTAAAGAGAAGATTATAACGCATTGACACTGGCGACTCCCTAAAAACTTTACCATATCCACCATATCTTTGATTACAGATTATACACTATTATTTATATAAATATAATATATTGTATAATGAGTGCATTTTTTTGCTATTAAATGCATATACTCACCGGCCACTTCTGGCCACTCCCAGCCACTTACAGCTTGCTAGTACTTGGTTCTAGAATTTTTCATGATATAGATTTAACAAGGTTCTGGAAACATTCTTCACATATTTTGGTCCATATTAACATAATTGCATGACGCAGATTTGTTGGCTGCACAGCCATCCTGCAAAATCTCCCATTCCACACCTTCCTATTGGTCTATTGGATTAAGGTCTGGGGACTGTGGAGGACATTTGAGTACCGTGAGCTCATTGTTCATGTTTAAGAAACCAGTTTGAGATGATTTTAGCTTTGGTCGTTTATCCTGTCGTCATAATGAGAAGGACATGATCAAAGATGGACATGATGCCCTCCCCTCCCCCAACAACATTACACCACCACCAGCAGACTGAACTGTTCATACAAGGCAGGATGGATCCTGGTGTGGTCTTCTGCTGCTCAGCCCGTCTGTTTCAAGGGTCGACATGTTGTGTTTATACAGGGTGGGCCATTTATATGGATACACCTTAATAAAATGGGAATGGTTGGTGATATTAATGTCCTGTTTGTGGCACATTATTATATGTGAGGGGGCAAACTTTTCAAGATGGGTGGTGACCATGGTGGCCATTTTGAAGTCGGCCATCTTGGATCCAACTTTTGTTTTTTCAATAGGAAGAGGGTCATGTGACACATCAAACTTATTGGGAATTTCACAAGAAAAACAATTGGTTTTAACGTAACTTTATTCTTTCATGAGTTATTTACAAGTTTCTGACCACTTGTAAAATGTGTTCAATGTGCTGCCCATTGTGATGGATTGTCAATGCAACCCTCTTCTCCCACTCTTCACACACTGATAGCAACACCGCAGGAGAAATGCCAGCACAGGCTTCCAGTATCCGTAGTTTCAGGTGCTGCACATCTCGTATCTTCACACCATAGACAATTGCCTTCAGATGACCCCAAAGATAAAAGTCTAAGGGGGTCAGATCGGGAGACCTTGGGGGCCATTCAACTGGCTCACGACGACCAATCCACTTTTCAGGAAACTGTTCATCTAGGAATGCTCGTACCTGACACCCATAATGGGGTGGTGCACCATCTTGCCGGAAAAACTCAGGGAACATGCCAGCTTCAGTGCATACAAGAAACACATGTGCAAGAGGGAAACACATCATCATGTAGCGATTTCAAATATCCAGTGGCCTTGAGGTTTCCATTGATGAAGAATGGCCCCACTATCTTTGTACCCCATATACCACACCATACCATCACTTTTTTTGTTCCAACAGTCTTGGAGGGATCTATCCAATGTGGGTTAGTGTCAGACCAATAGCGATGGTTTTGTTTGTTCACTTCACCATTCACATAAAAGTTTGCCTCATCACTGAACAAAATCTTCTGCGTGAACTGAGGGTCCTGTTCCAGTTTCTGTTTTGCCCATTCTGCAAATTGTGTGCACCGATCTGGGTCATCCTCGTTGAGATGCTGCAGTAGCTGGAGTTTGTAAGGGTGCCATTTGTGAGTAGCTAATATCCGCTGAAGGGATATTCGACTAATGCCACTCTCCAGTGACATGCGGCGAGTGCTACGCTGTGGGCTCTTGCTGAATGAAGCTAGGACAGCCACTGATGTTTGTTCATTATTGACAGTTTTCATGCATCCACATTTTGGCAAATCCAACACTGAACCAGTTTCATGAAACTTAGCAAGCAGTTTGCTAGCTGTAGCATGGGAGATGGGTGGTGCTACAATAGATGCAACGACATAAATTAACAACACAACATAAATTTAACAACGCAGATTTTTACATTTTTAAGTTAACCTAAAAAACTTTCTATACAAAAAAGAGACAACAAAGACAACAGACAACAAAGTGCACGTGCAAATGTGCAAACGAAGAGCTACATGACAACACAACAACGTAACACGTTACAGTTAAGAAATACCTTTTTAGTGATAAGGTATGGGTTGAGGTAGTGGAGAGAGCAGCAAGTAAACAATTTACATTGTGTTCAAAAATATTGTGTGCAAATCGCAAAGTGAAATAAAATAATGTGCAAATATTGCAAAGAGCAGTTCAGATAGGTAGGTATGAACAAATTAAGGTGGTTGTAAATCAGTGTGATTGTGCATATGTGTGTTTATCAGTTCAGTCCGGATGTTATTTAGTTCGTCTTTTTTAGTGATTTGTGTGTGTGTGTGTGTGTGTGTGTGTGTGTGTGTGTGTGTGTGTGTGTGTGTGTGTGTTTATCAGTCCAGTCTCTTTGTGTTGAGGAGACGGATGTGGTTAAAAACTGTTACATAGTCTGGATGTGAGTGCCCGAATGCTTCGGTACCTTTTTCCAGATGGCAGGAGAGTGAAGAGTGTGCGTGATGCATGTGTCCGGTCAGCCACAATGCTGGTGGCTTTGCGGATGGAGCGTGTGGTGTAGATGTCTTTGATAGAGGGGAGAGAGACCCCAATGATCTTCTCACTATCCGCTGTAGGGTCTTGTGGTCCGATATGGTACAATTCCCAAACTAGACAGTGATGCAGCTGCTCAGGATGCTCTCGATGGTTCCTCTATAGAAGGTGGTGAGGATTGGTGGTGGAAGCTGTGCCTTTCTCAGCCTTCTCAGGAAGAAAAGACGTTGTTGGGCTTTCTTATGCAGAGAGCTGGTGTTGAGGGACCAGGTGAGGTTCTCCTCCAGGTGGACACCCAGGAATTTCATGCTCTTGCCGATCTCCACAGAAGAGCCGTTGATGCTGAGCGGAGAGTGATCGCTCCGTGTCCTCCTGAAGTCAACAATCATCTCTTTTGTCTTATCGACGTTCAGAGACAGGTTGTTGTCTGTACATCAGTCCGTTAGCCTCTGCACTTCCTCTCTGTACACCGACTCGTCGTACAGCGGTTGTGTCATCAGCGAACTTGATGATATGATTGGAGCTGTGTGTCGCTACACAATCATGAGTCAGCAGTGTGAACAGCAGGGGACTGAGCACGCAGCCCTGGGGGGCCCCAGTGCTCAGTGTGGTGGTGCTGGAGGTATAGTTCCCGATCCGCACTGTCTGAGGTCTTTCGGTCAGGAAGTCCAGGATCCAGTTACAGAGGGAGGTGTTCAGGCCCAACAGGCTCAGCTTGCCGATCAGTTGTTGGGGGATGATTGTATTGAATGCTGAACTGAAATCTATGTACAGCATTCTGACGTAAGTGTCCTTCTTGTCCAGGTGTGTCAGTGCCAGGTGGAGTGTGGTGGAGATGGCGTCGTCCGCCGAACGGTTTGGACGATACGCAAACTGCAGGGGGTCCAGTGAGGGAGGCAGCAGGGTCTTGATATGTCTCATGACGAGCCGCTTGAAGCACTTTCATGATGATGGGTGTGAGTGCAACAGGGCGGTAGTCATTGAGACAGGACACAGAAGACTTCTTCGGCACGGGGACGATGGTGGTAGACTTGAAGCACGTGGGAACGACGGCGCTGCTCAGAGAGATGTTGAAGATGTCGGTGAGAGCATCTGCCAGCTGTTCTGCACATTCTCTGAGCACTCTGCCTGGGATGTTGTCTGGTCCAGCAGCTTTACGAGGGTTGACTCTTCGCAGAGTTTTCCTCACATCAGCCGTGGTGAGACACAGCACCTGATAGTCTTCCTCGCCGTCTGTATGTCGAACCGTGCATAGAAGCTGTTCAGCGCATTCGGAAGGGAGTTGTCACTGTCACAAGCAGGTGATGAAGTACTTCACCAGATATCAACACAATTTCGATCCGCTCATCACGAGTTAACATCTTCGACATGTCAATGGCTGTGGACAAAGAGAAACTTGTAAATAACTCAGGACAGAATAAAGTTGCGTTAAAACCAAGCACACCATTGTTTTTCTTGTGAAATTCCCAATAAGTTTGATGTGTCACATGAGTCTCTTCCTATTGAAAAAACAAAAGTTGGATCCAAGATGGCCGACTTCAAAATGGCCACCATGGTCACCACCCATCTTGAAAAGTTTGCCCCCTCACATATACTAATGTGCCACAAACAGGACGTTAATATCACCAACCATTCCCATTTTATTAAGGTGTATCCATATAAATGGCCCACCCTGTAGATGTTCTTCCTTAGTTGTAAGAAGATATTATTTGAGTTATCATCGGGCCATTCTCCTCGGACTTGTCGGTTACCATTCACATCAATGTCCTCTTAATCAACATTGTTTTTTTTTGCATCAGTTCACATTAGCAAACTGTAAACTTAAACATTAATAATCTATATGTAATGTTAAAAAATTGGAAAAAAATACAGAACACAAGCACTAAGAGTTCAGCGACTTAATCTTGACATGAACTAAAATCCAGGCTACAGTAGAAAAAGCTTCCTCTTGTTCACCAGGGAGCCTATTATGTCTTAAGCTTAAGCATTAATACACTATATGTAATGTTAGAAAAAATTGACAGTGTGAACAAAGTTAACATTTATTAATTGGCTTTTTTATTGTTAACAAATTTGTATTAAATTAAAAAAAAAGGTCCACATAAGTTACAGAGTGTTTCTGTGTTAGTGGTGATGGATAAATTACAGCTGCAGTCAAACGTTCACACACATTCATCATGAACATGAATGTTGTGGCCATATTTTTCTTTTTTTTTCTTTTTACTTTCAATGATTTCTTTGAACTGGTCTTTTTCTGGGGCAGAAGGATTGCCTGTACATCATATGTCTTTATTAGTAGAAAACCCCAAGAATCTGGTACAGAAGGTTTAATTAATTTATTTATTTATTTATGATATTCTGGACAAATTACTTAATCCTCCATGGTCAAGAACACAAGACCTATTTCATCGTTATCTATGATTCTTGAAATCAACTGATTCATCCTTATTTCATTCTGCTTAGAGTGAAGCCTTAAATACGAGTATTTGAATATTTGTAGGATTACACAGATAAGCCATAACATCACAACGCAAAACATTAAGCATGGTATCGTGTCGATTCACCTTGTTGTGAATCTGGGGGTGTCCTGGCACCAGGACACTGGGTGCTGTGGGTTGCATGATGGGGCCTCCGTGGAGCTTGGACTTGTTTATCCAGCACATGTGTGTATGATCAGATAGGGATCTGGGGAGTTCAGAAGCTGCGGCAGAAACCTTATGGCACCACTGGGCCCTGGTGCATTGAGTGTTCTGGTGGCTTTCTATTGTTGCCAGTATTGACTTTTTTTCAGCGAATTTTGCAGCATTGGCTTTTCTGTGGAGGGCTGGACAGGACAGACTGGCTTTCCCCATAGACATAGAAGGGCCTTTGGTGCCCATGATCCTGTGACTAGTTTACTGGTATACAATTGATAATGTGTTACTTTTTATGTGGTATTAGTGTTACAGTGATTGGAATATAGGGAATTATCATTGTTGCAGATGAACTGATTAGACAGTGGATTAAAAGGTCATGATCAGGGTAAAAAAATGATTATCTGCAATAGATTACATCACATTTCAAGAATAATTTAAGGGTAAATCTGCCTTATAAATTAGTAAGTATGATTAGACGTTTTGTTTATCTCTTTTTTCCTCTGCAGTTGAAAGAGTTTATCCACTCAGACCTGCTGGCTCAGCTCTACTCTGCAGGAGACCACGGGACCCTGATGAACGAGTCTCCTGAGCAGGCTGCACACAGAGAGCACGTGTTGCGGACTCATTCAGCCCTGAAGGAGGCCTTGTCTATCCTCAGTGAGATCTCCACCTCTACTCTGTCCACCTTGCTCTCAGCCCCTGGAGAAGGTTCCAGACTAAAATCCAGCATGATTAACCACAGGTAGGACATCAAGATGTTTAGGCGGTTTGATTAAATCATATCACATGGTAGACTAGAGTCTACCTGAAGTGGACGGTGTGGATGATTACGGTTAGTCATTTGTCAGTCAGGATGGTGAAGGTTGGTAGAGGTAACTTAGGACAAGCAAGACTTCATTAACAAAACAAGACATCATGGACATTCTCAAGGCAAGACATTCTAAGCACTCGGTTTTGAAGTATTCCTTTTGTCTTTCTCTCCCAGATCTCCATCAAACTCATGCGCTCCTAAGGAGAATTCGACTTGTTCTGGTGCTCTGACTCGTAGTTCTGCCCCTCCTGCCACACCTGCCACTCCTGCTCTGCTTATCCCATCTCGTTCTGCTCCTTCTGTCCCAAAAGGCCTGAAGAAAAAAGACTCTCCTAAGACACTGACACGCCCCACCCGATCTGCTCCCAGCATTCCCAGGTAACGAATCCAGAATGCTTTCTGGATCAGATGTAAGCTCAGGAGGAATTCTACAGGACACAACTTGTACTGTAAATATGGTGAAATAGAGAGAGCTAACTTTGCAATATTTAATCAATCTAATTAGTATTTATTAGAAGTAAGTTGCAGGTCAAGGTAGTCTGTCAAAACAAATCACTTTAGTAAACAAACAAGACAGCTCTTTTAATAATTAGCAACCCGGTGGTGCTAAACTCTTAAATGAGTTCATATGACGAGCCTTGCTTACTTTTTATAGCAAACAAAGAATTACATATAATTTTTACTTAAAAAAAAAAGAAAAGTTTTGACTCTAGTAAACGAAAAGCCCCTCTAGAGGTAATGTAGATTTTTTGTAACTTGCATAACAGAGCCTGTCCGTCATGGTCCTGTCTAATTCTGAACAGTAAAAAGGACCTTACTTGCCGGAAGCCAGTGCAAAACAAATACATCCACAAATTCACGAAATTTGTTTCTGTGATCTAGCCTGTGATCTTCTATTGTGCACTGCAGTGTACTAACAGGCAAAGCATGGGTAATATAACCTTCTATCATACATCAAAAGACATGGAAAGAAGACGGATATACCACGTAATGATATAAACCATGTGGTATGAAATTTGGTAGGCTCTGAGCTTTACCTTAAGTATACCTGTATACCTACAGTTCTGTTTTAAATCAAAATTTAAGTGCATGTACCTTTCCTGACCAAAAAGAAGTCACTGTTTCAGGAGGGTGCATCAACCAAAGAAATCGCTAAGGAGATTTTAGATTACTGGACCTGGGTTAAGAACCTTTTATCAAAACTTAGTCAAAACCTGTAAGAATAGTGCTGAACTACCACCTTTTGTGGAAGAAATGTGGTCGGAAGAAAATCAAGACATCAAAACAGCTGTGTGTCTATAAGAAAACCACTTGTTAATAAGACTCATCAGGAAAAAAAAGTCTTCTATTCTCTGGAGAGCATAAAGATTGAACTTTGGAGCAATGGAAAAAAGTCATGTAGTCCGGTGAGTTCAGATTGACCCTATTCCAAAGTGATTGGTGTCCGGGTAAGAAGAGAAGCACTTGAAAGGATGCATCCATCATGCATAGTGGCCACTGTACAAGTCTCTGGAGGCAGTGGTATGATCTGGGGTTGCTTCAGTTGGTCAGGTTTAGCACTGTTATGTGGCAATAAAAGGAAGTCAGCTGACAACCTGAATTCTTCCCAGATGACACAGGTGTATTTTAGGACTCAGATTGTTAAAGAGTGGTTGGTGATCCATTTTCACACGTGAACTGGCCACCACATTGTAGTCCATAATCAAAGCTATGGGTCATTGAATAAAATGTTGTTTTTTAGTTTTGTTTTTTGTCCAGGCAATGTAAGTAGATTACGAAACCAATTGTGAAGTTTGCAGTGTGAATAATCAAGGTCAAATTCCACAACCCTCATCCTGTGCAAGAATGCATTCCCAAGTTCAGCTGAGACTCATGTGAAGCTTCTGCAATCCTGCTCAGCTAAATCAAAGTTGGTATCTTTTGGAGTTACGGCGTATTTAGTATGAAGGTAATTTTTTTCTTTGACTGCAAAATTCTTCTGTGGTGTTGTGCCAAAAAGTGTATTGTGCCAAAATCTGATTAGACTCTGCGGGAGTCCAATCAGACCAAACTCACAATCAGATTTTGGCACACATTGAACCGCGCACTTTAAAAATACTTCGGCATAACAAATGAATTGTACAACAATTCCCACAGTTAGGCAATTGTTTTAAAACTACAGCCATTAGGCAGTGGTGTAGAAGATGCCCAGGTGCAAGACAATCTCAGGAGTTAACATAAATATCCGTAGTTAGTTGAAGACAGTTTACCGAGAATGGGAAGAGTTTTCACAGACTTTCTTAGATTTAAACGCTTTATATTTATTTACTGTGTCTGGCTTTACACTTGACATAATCACGTGGCTTGTTAATAAAAGGAAGCAATAAAATCTGATTAAAGATTAATGGTTGAACAGTGACCGCACAGAGAAGAATGCGCGTAAACACAGAGTCTGTTGCACAAGTATTTATGTTGAAACAAAGCCACATATTTATTAGAGATTTGTAGAAATCTATTCAGTTATGTATCATGATTTTTTTGTGTGGCAATTTGTGTACTATTACGCTGACAAAAATGATTTGACACATTGGCAGGCAGAACAGCATCCTGTCATTCAGGACCAATTATATAAGTTTGTTCAGAATTGTAATAACTGAAACTGAAAGGAATGTTAATATAGAATTGGATATTTATAAAATCGTGATGCTTACAGAATAGCAATTTTGATAGAATTGGCGCAGAGGTATCGTGATGTGGTGATTTCTGTACTCAATATTTATAGTTGTGAATTAATATTTAATGGTTAAGTATTAAAAGATAACTATTGGACACAATTTCACTGGGAAAGCCCAGGTTTTCCATTGACAATTTTTTTTTTTGATCAAAGTCTTTTTTATTGGAAATATAAACAAGTTACATATACATACATACATTGTACACTATGTTTTTTCTACCCATACCCCTCCCCCCACCCCACAATAAAAACAGCAACAATCAAACAACAACAACAACAAAAATCTAAACTAAAGAAAAAAAAGAAGTAAAAAAAAAAAAGCCAGTCAGCAGAAAGAAAAAAGGAAGAAAAAGAAAGAAAATTAAATAAATTACGCATCAAACAGAAAATGTAATGAAGGAAGTATTAGAAACAGAGACTAAAAAATAAATCTTTTATCAAAGATCCAGTTGATCTGCATCTATATTTTCAAAATGGCTTATAAATGGTTGCCAGACATCATAAAATTCCTGAGTCGATCCCCTTATAGAATAGCGAATCTTTTCTAGGTGAAGAAAGTACAAGACCTCTTTAATCCAATGAGCGCCCACTGGTGGTAACGACTCCTTCCACTTAGCCAGAATCAGTCTCCTAGCGAGAAGGGAGCTAAAGGCGATCATATTGGCCTTGGCGTCATTCAGACGAGGTATCAAAAATAAAACTCCAAAAATTGTTTAGCTTTGGGCATGTCCAGAACATATGCAGTAGTGTAGCTGGTTCCTGCTTACATCGGTCACACGTGGGATCAAAATCCTCTCTAATCTTTGCCAGTTTAACCTTGGACCAATGAAGCCGGTGAACAATTTTAAACTGAATAACTCTGTGTTTGAGGCAGACTGATGATGAGTAAATTCTATGTATTATCTTCTGCCACAGTTTATCTGACATTTGTTCTTGTAAATCATTTTCATATTTGTCTTTAAGTAGATCTAATGTGGCTGAGTTACTTGTGTTTAATAATTTGTGTACAGCACTAATCATCTGTTTGGCATCTGGTTTACAGCTAAAAACAGAATCTAAAAGGGATAGAGAAGGAGATAAAGGGAAAGAGTCAGAATTACAGGAAATTAAATTCCTCAGCTGTAGATATCTAAAAGAATGTGTCCTGGGAATGTTAAACTTTTGTATAAGTTGTTCAAATGAGCCAAAGATATTATCAATGTAAAGATCGTATAATGACACAACACCACTCTCAAACCAAACCCCAAAAGCAGTATCTGTATAAGAAGGAGCAAACATGCAGTGCCCATTCAGTGGTGCTACCAAAGATAGATCTGTAAGCTTAAAATGACGCCGAAACTGATTCCAAATTTTAACGGAGTGTATAACCAGTGGGTTTGAGGTAAAAGAAGATGTGGGTTGTTTTTGTGGCAATTTAGCACATAATAATGATGAGAGAGGTATTGATCCCATGGATGCTTCCTCTACAGCTACCCAGACGGGAAGGTTGACTGCACACTGCGCCCAGAATAACATTGCCCTTACATTAGCAGCCCAATAATAATAAAGAAAGTTTGGAAGTGCCAATCCTCCTAATTCACGGGGCCTCTGTATAATACTTTGTTTAATACGTGGTTGTTTTTTATTCCAAATAAAAGTAGAAATCTGACTACTTAAGTTATTGAAAAAAGATTTTGTTAAGAAGATTGGAAGACACTGAAATAGGTAAAGGAATTTTGGAAACAGATTCATTTTAACTGTGTTTATTCTTCCGCCCAAAGAGAGACGTAGCAGGTCCCATCTTTCGAGATCTAATTTTGTTTTGGAAAGTAGAAGCTGATAATTCGCCTTATACAGATCTGCATGGTTATGTGTTATCCAAATCCCTAGATATTTGATTTTTCTGGGACTAATCTTAAAGGGGATTGAATCAGGAAACTGTGCTATATCGTTTTTAATTGGCATCATTTCACTTTTTTGTAGATTAAACTTATAGCCAGATATTTCACCAAAGTCTTTCAGTAAATCCACAAGTTTTGGTAGGCTGTGATGAGGATCAGACATGAAAAGCAGCATGTCATCAGCATACAGGGAAACTTTGTGTTCCACCCCCCCACGGGAGATACCTTTAATATTGGCATTTTCCCTTAATGCGATAGCCAATGGTTTAATAGCCACAGCAAAGAGAAGAAATGACAAAGGGCACCCCTGTCTCGTACCACGCTGAAGCTCAAAGAAAGGGGATAGGTTGCTATTTGTCCAAACGGCAGCCAGTGGGGATGAGTATAGCACTTTTAACCATGATATAAATTTAGGGCCGAAACCAAATTTACCAAGAGTATAAAAAAGAAAATCCCAACTCACTCGATCAAATGCTTTTTCTGCGTCGAGGGAAATAATTGTTTCCAAATTGTCAGATAGATATGGGTTATAGAGAACATTCAACAGCCGCCTAATATTAAAAAAAGAGTATCTGTTCTTTATAAAGCCTGTTTGATCAGGTGAAATAACACAATGCATTACTTTCTCCAGACGGCGGGCCAAAACTTTTGCTAAGATTTTCGTATCTGTATTCAACAATGAAATTGGACGATATGAACTACAGTCAAGAGGGTTCTTTTCTTTCTTTAAAATTAAGGAGATAACTGCTTGCCGCATAGTTGAAGGTAATGATCCAGAGGAAAAGCTTTCTCGGAAAACTGACGCCAACAGAGGAGAGAGCTGATTGGAAAAGGTTTTAAAAAATTCTGAAGGATATCCGTCTGGTCCAGGTGATTTACCAGATTGCTTACTTCGTATTGCTATGGCTATTTCTGTATCAGATATAGACTCCTCTAATTGTGATGCTGTATCTACATTTATTGTAGGAATACATACATTTTGAAAAAAGCCCTCTAATGTCGAGGCATCAACAGATGAAGGAGCGGTATAAAGTGATTTATAATAGTGTAGGAAACAGCTATTGATTGTTAAATTATCAGTACACTTTACACCATGATCATTTTTAATTTCGGGTATAGCTTGTTTAGCCGATCGCTGTCGGAAGAGATTGGCCAACAGTCTACCAGTTTTTTCCCCGTGCTCATAAAATGAGGAGCGTGATTTTAAAACCAGATATTCTGCTTGCTTTGTCGAAATTAAATTATATTCTGCTTGTAATAATAGGCATTCTTTGAGTATAGTTGGTGTAGGTGACACACTGCATATTGAATCCAATTCCTTTATCTTATCTGCTAATTTTGTAAATTTTTCCCTTGTCTCTTTATTTTGTTTTGCACAAAATGAAATAATCTGCCCCCTTAGATATGCCTTTAAGGATTCCCAAACTGTTGAGGATGACGTACGTGGAGTTTGGTTGACATTTAAAAAGAACTCTATCTCTGAACTCATAAAGCTCACAAACTTCTCATCTGAAAGAAGCGAGGAGTTAAATCTCCGAGGACGATAGTTAGGTCCTGCAGTGGGTATTTGGATTGACAGAGTCAGTGGCGAGTGGTCTGATATCACTATGGCTTTATAATCCGAATCTGTTACAATTGGACAAAGTCTTTTATCTACAAGAAAATAATCTATGCGTGAAAAAGTATTATGTACTGGAGAATAAAATGAGTATTTTCTTGTAGTAGGATTACGGAAACGCCAAACATCTGTCAATCCATAGGCCTCCAGGAAACTGTAAAACTTTTGCTGATTTGGATTTGGGCGTTTCTTTAGGCGAACTGCGATCTAAAACAGTGGAAAGAACGCAGTTTATATCACCTCCTATGATAAGGTGGTGGGTCGTCATATTTGGGATCCGAGACAGAAAGTTAGCAAAAAAACCTTCATCATCCCAATTGGATGCATAAACATTAGCCAGAATAAGTGGAAGCCCGTATACTTGGCCAACCATGATAATATAGCGTCCAGCAGCATCTGCATCTACAGTAGTTGCTACAAATGGTAAGTTTTTATTAATCAGAATAGCAGCCCCCCTCGCCTTTGAGCGGAAGTTGGAGTGATGTACTTGTCCGATCCACCCCTCCCTTAATTTAGATTGGTCACATGTGCGTAAATGGGTCTCTTGAAGAAAAGCAATATCAGCTTTGAGATGTTGCAAATGAATAAGGACTTTTTTCCTCTTTACAGGATGGTTAAGAGATTTAACGTTCCAACTAACAAAATTGATCAAACATCCATTAGCCTGTCTAGAAGAAACACCTATTTTTGTCATGAGAAGTTAATAGCAATAGTGAAGCTGCAGATTTACAAAGAATAAAATAGAGCCAGGAAAAAAAGAGAGCAATTAAAAAGGAGTAAAGAGAGAGAGAAAAAGAGATTTAAAAAAAGTACTGCTGACTGGCCTGAACCCTAACCCAATCACCCATTAAAACCGGGTGATTAACCCAACCCACACGAACATATCCACACACTGTGCTTATCTGGATCCTACTGAGCCAGAATCAGGCTCTCACTGAACCATCTTATAAGCTTGGAACAATAAAATATATAAACAGGTCTAAACATTAACTAGTAAACATCATCCTTATTATGGTTATGAAGTGTTAATTACAAATAGCTTTGTACTGAGACTAAAATGGGAACTTCAACACAACTACACTAACTTGTAATAAACCACTATGGCTTTCCCCGGTCAGTACTATGTTTA